>CM076571.1:167531976-167747537 GCA_034641835.2 Pinus albicaulis
CTGAAAAAAGACCTAACTTCCACAGATCATATCTCTGAAAATATTGCGAACCAAGCTCTAAAAGTTTTAGATTATCTTCCTCAAGATTTTGGCTTTGCACCATAAAAATTTCAGCTTCTGAAACTTCGTAGAAAAAATTTTATAGCGAAAATTCCACGATGACGTGTTTGGAGCAGCGAAACCCTAGAATCCAAACCTCTGATACCAAATGTTGTGTAACCAGCTCCAAAAAAAGAGGAAAAGAGATATAAACACCTTAGAAATGAGCCACTTCGAGGGGGCAAACTCCAATACATTACATAAATGAACAATTCTTGGATGATACAATTTACAAAACCTCCTTTCTATATATAGGAGTACATGGGGCCATAATGTAATCCTAGTGGGCCACAATGTAATCCTAGCCGACCTAACAATAATAATTTAAGGGCACAATAATAACAAAATGGGGTTACAAGGGTACACTAATAACAATAAGTGGTTTACACTAACAACAATAAGGGACTATACTAGTAATATGGGGACCTAACACTTACGACGGCCATTTCCCTCGGCATTCGCCTTGAGCTCTTACGGAAACGTGTGCTTTGACTCTTGCAGAACGACATTCGCCCTATGAGGACGACCACGACAGAACAGCATTCACAATTGCATTCTCCTTAGCGTTCTCCTCGGCTCTTGCAAGCATAATTCGCCCTCAGCTCTTGCAGAACAACATTCGCCCTCGGCTCTTGCAAAATGGTAAGTTCTTACTGCAGGCCCTTCCTCCTATAGTAGGGTTGACTCTATTTGGGTTTTTTTGGTCAATTCCATTGGATTGTGTTAGGCTGTAGGGTTCTCTCTAGATGTCTTCCAATGTTCTTTCAGATGAGTTTCAAAGAGGATGTGTAAGATGTGTTTGTGCTTGCATGAATTTGACTCCACCAGTTTCTTGAAGTTTAAGCTATGGATTTTAGTTCGACAAACTCATCCATCTCAACACCCAGTAACGAATTGCCCTTGGTCTGATCTATTTTGAAGGTAAAGTGAAAAGTGGTATTGTTTCTTATACCCAAAAACCCGTCAACATCACTTCTTATTAGTTCTTAACAATAGTGTTGTAAACAATTTGAGAATTGATATAGCAAAATATCGCACTTCTTAAGATAAAGTCCTAAAGCTAAAGCATGATACCATGTGTAATTCAATAGCCCCATTGTCACCTCACCAACCTCTTTTCACTTCGGGCTAGCTCTCCTCCAACTCAAGAGGGGTTCTCCCTAGTAGATGTTAGGGATCTAATGGCCCAACCAAACCAATTCAAGAGCCCCCTAACTCTCTATGTTTACTACTATCAATCAAAATATTGAACAATAGGGTCAGGCATGCATCCTGAAGATAAAATTGCCAGGGTATTTTTGGGTAATTTCAAAGGGAAAGTCCCCAAACACATATAATCAAGGAATTATAATGTGATTTCAAACATTAAATATCAACAAAATTGTTTAAAGGATATTGAAAGGAAAAAGGTGATGGAATATAGAAAGTGCCTTACTTAAATGCTCTAAGGATTTTTCAATAGTTGCTCCAAAAGCTTCACTTCAAGGCCCTTCAAGATTGTCTCCAACAATGCTATACCATCAGCTTCAACAATGTTTCTCCAAAAATGTCCTCAAGGTCTTCACAACAAGTTTACTAGAAGTTGCTCCAACAATATATTCAATAAGGTCTTCATTGTCAACTCGTCTCTTGTTTGGGTGCCTTAATGTGCAATGACATGTTTCCAGGACTAAATTCAATGCAAGGCATATTTGAAACTCTAACTCTGTCTTTCGGTGTCTTATTAGAAATTATTTCAGTTTTCATTTTGTGTTTTCAAGTTAGATATTGTTTTCAAGTTTTTACATTTATAATTTTATTGCAATGTGTCAGACTGATCAGAGCAGTGCAGGAACAACCCCGAGACGGGATGATCGCGGAAAGAGGCCAGCGGAAGAACATGTAAAGTGCCAGCATTGCTCTATCTTCAGGTAGTTTAGTTATTTACATAATTGAAATAATATTAATTTTGTTCAAATATGCAGACACCTAGCCATGGTACGCCTGATGATTCCCTCTTTGAGGAAGAGCTTTCTTCATCCCTATCTCCAGTGTTCTTGTTGCGAAAAAGGCACGAGATGCAAGGTCAGAATTTAATACTTTGATAGACACGCCTCAAAGACTTGAAATAGAAGAGAGGATAAAACAACTTATGAGCTAGCTAGAAACATATCAGGTAATAATAAAAAGTCAAAAGGATATTTTTTTTGTTCTGCATGAGACGAATTGTGATAGTTTGATTTTTAATTTTTACATTGACTAAACTAACAAAAAGTTCTTTTGTATGTAGTATTTTCTGGCACTTGCTGAACCCGGTGTTGGTGGTAGTGGGATACAAGGGCAAGAGATTGCCTAGAAACCCTCTCGTACACCTTCTACTCCTTTAGGTGCCAGCCAAGAAACACACCCTGCCCAAGCAGACACCCAGCCAACCGCTGAACGTGTTGGCAGTGATGAGGCTGATATGGACAACTACATTATTGCGTTTCCTGGAGCTACACGTGTCAGCTCCACAGGGACCATTAATGGCACGTTGTTGGTGAACGATGAAGGTGTCCCGATAAATCACGTACAACTCCCAAGTAAATTTTAATATTTTAACTATTTCATGTACTCTATCTAAAACATATTTATCATGATTTTTATTTTTAAATTAATGATAATATCTTCTTTTTCTTTTGGTTTTATTCTGTGTAGGAAACAATGAGTTCTACAGGATTCTGGAGAGCCATGCGTTGGTAATTTTGGCCCAACCATACGTACAGGGTGGAATTCCCAGAATTCCAACCTGAAAAAAGAACTTCTAGATTATCTAGAAGCCCTTTTTGGGGTCGGCACATTTGACAGAAAAGCGGTGGCTCAGGTAGCCGGCAAATATTTGAAATATACCAGGGACACCTATAGGACACAATTGCAATTTAACCCTAGATATGAGCATCCTCTCGCAGTTCCAGAGAGTGAGTGGAGAGCACTCATCCATGACGGAAAAGAGAAAAGGGCAAAGAAAGAAGGAAAAATGCCAACTGGACCTGCAAGGTAAATTACAACTTTAATTCAATAGCTTTAATTTTCTCTATGTCTAAAATAAAGTGTGCTACGTCATATCTAACTTCAATATTTTGATGCTAGGTTGCCTGACACCTCAAAGGCAACCAAAGCTAGGATTGAAAAAAAGGGCCATCACAAGCTAGGCCAGGGCGGCTACTTGAAATTAGCAGCAAGAATTGTAATTAAGTAGCTAAACATCTTATAATTAATTGTATCGCCTTCCAAAGTTTTTGTAATCCTATCAAATATGATTAAAAATACACAATCATATGTAATGTAGGGTGATGACTTCGGAACAGAAACTACAGAGGAAGATAAAAATATCACTTTCCATTCCGGCTATCAAGCCGTAGTTGAACGTCGCATAAGCTTGGGGCAGGTCCCAAGATCCAGAATGCCTGATAATGTAAAACATTAACCTTTCAATATGTTTGTTTTCTTCCATAAATTTAATGTCTAACAACTTTGTTTAAATCAAGGGAGCAACACTACCGACGAGGAAAATAACCCAGTTTTAGAGCCAAATGTAGATGATCCTCACGTGCAACCTGATCATTGTAGTAGGGACCAGGCCGACAATGCTACTATCAGTGAGGGCCGTGATGGTAATTAATTTCCACTTATAATTTTTTCTAATTATACCTTGATGGTTGTCCTTATAATGTTTTTTGTTTAAATGACAGAGAATGTTTCCCTTGAGGATCTTACCACCACAGAGGAAGATAGGGAAACAGTCCCAATGACGACAACTGGTACACCGGGTAAATAATCTCATTGAAATTTTTTTATTAATATTACCGAACTAGTTCAATGATATTTAAAAACGGACAATTAAAATTTAATATTATCTGTTTTTGTAGGCGATGCCCCGTCACTGGATGAGACCAGACATCGTGACTACGCAACTAGGTCAGCGCCGACAACTGGTGCACCAGGTAAATAATCTCATTGCAATTTCTTTTATTAATATTACCGAACTAGTTCAATGATATTTAAAAACTGACAATTAAAATTTAATATTATCTGTTTTTGTAGGCAATGCCCCGTCACTGGATGAGACCAGACATCGTGACTACGCAACTAGGTTAGCGGCGACAACTGGTGCACCAAGTAAATAATCTCATTGCAATTTTTTTTATTAATATTACCGAACTAGTTCAATGATATTTAAAAACTGACAATTAAAATTTAATATTATCTATTTTTGTAGGCAATGCCCCGTCACTGGATGAGACCAGACATCGTGACTACGCAACTAGGTCAGCGGCGACAACTGGTGCACCAGGTAAATAATCTCATTGCAATTATTTTTATTAATATTACCGAACTAGTTCAATGATATTTAAAAACTGACAATTAAAATTTAATATTATCTGTTTTTGTAGGTGATGCCCCATCACTGGATGAGACCAGACATCATGACTACGCAACTAGGTCAGCAGTGCGGGTCGAAAGGCACGAAACATGAGCAGAGCACGATGATATTGATGATGTAATTAGGAGATTTAGAAATAGGAAGAAGAAAAAGAAAATTTGATAATGTAAAATATTGTATTATTATAAGACAAACGTTACCATACTTGGAACGTTTTTTGCGTTATATAAAAAAATCATTTATCATACTATTTTTATGTCAAGCATTAATTGCAATGTTTCCTTGCGTACTTTTTGTTGAATTGCTTTTTTATTAAAGTAAAAAAAAAAATGAAAGTAAAAAAATGAAATATAGATTGGGTATTGGGGAATTGAGAGTGATGTGAGGGGGGGGGGGAGGGGCCATAAGAGCTTCCACCTTCACATGGTTGGCCCTGTTTAGTAGAGAATAATTTATTGGAGCGATTTAATCTTGGAGCAAACCTCCCCCGATCCAGCGTAGCAACAAAAAAGTCACTGTTGACTTAGTTGCTACTCTTTCAGATCGTGGGAGTCTTGTTCCAAGTTCATGCGACTCCAATAAATTGTTCTTGAAACGAAGAGGAGCTTATTTAGGTATTTTTTGACATTTTCAACATATGTTCTAACATTATCATAAGAATGCATCTTAGAGTAAAAAATACTACATCAATTACTTGTATTTATTGTATAGATAATGATGGATTTTGATTGACTTGGCAGTGCAGGTACAAATCCTCTTACATCATGAGCAATACAACTTGTCAACCAAGGTCATGTCCAGGATATTTTTGCTTGTGCGCTTAACCAGGTTTGTAATGTCACATTTTGTAAGTTCCTTTACAGTTCATAATTCAATATTAAGCTTGTTCATGATTATTATCTAGGTTTTTTGTATGTGTTTTTTCATGTATTTGATTGTAAGCAACTCTGCATGTTTCCTGTTGTTCACTATGATTTCTCCCATTACCACTCCCAGGATGAATCCGAATTTATTGTTACATAGGTTACTTTATTTTTACTATGATTTCTCCATTTACGATTTCATAGGTTACATCATGTAAAGTTGTCAATCTCAGGTTGGTGATGAGCTTTAGTTCTCCAGATTTGGGGCTTTTCTGATATTTTCTCCCTCATGTCATTCTCGCATCACCTCGTTGTTTGAGCATGCCAATTTTCTACCACTTGTACCAATTGGCACATGTCAATCTCTGAGTGGTGCCACATTTCACCTATTTTCAGTGAGAGTTTAGGGTTTCTCTAACATAGCTTCAGAAATCCGATTCAGTGCCTACTTGAATATTGTCACATAATAATCATGGTTTGGATTGATGAGCATGTTCTGAATGGTTGGTTGATTCATAAGAACCACCCATATAGTCATCTTGAGATATTTCAGAAGGTTTCTCGGGTTTCCTTTTTCACCATTTCTAGTGGGTGGGATGGTGTGGGGTGATCCATCAATACTGGTGCTCTTGTATTAGGGAATTTGTTTTTGGGGATATAAAGGAGCATTTGATGTAGATATCCCATTGGATGCATTCATAGATGGGCACTAGAGGTCAAGAATTTAAATTAAAAATATGCAACCTCTAGCATGGCAACTTGAAGGCCGCTAGAGACACCGGTTAAAGATTGTTTTGTACTGGCCTTAATATAGTCGTGATTTATTTCTATTATCTTAATGAAAATATATAGTCCGGTCTCATTAAAATGAGGATTGTGGTTGTATTTATCTTTGGTTGTTTCTCTCTTAATGCTCTAGAAGTTGCCAAAAGTTGCGATAGTTGTTTAGTTTGCCTGTTACAACTTAAAAGTGGTTTTAGCAATGGGAGTCATGTTTTTTAAGGTTCATACTAATATGAAGATCTTGTAATTCTATATTCAGCATAAGAGAAGATGGCCTCTGCTTTGGGCAGTATGACAACAATTGCTACATCTACCTCATTGGGTAACAATGGAAAGGGGAAGAAGTTGGGTGCAATGTTTGATAATTATGGCAGACAATTGTCTTCTCTTTCAGTTTTTTCACCCATTTCCTTTAATCGCTCAAGCAGAAGAGGGACTCTGAGATTACACGACAGAGAGAAGGTAGTTAATACAAGAGCTATGGAAAAGGAGTTGTACTTTAACAAGGATGGCTTAGTGACAAAAAAATTGCAGGTCAGAGAAAAAATTATGTTTAAAGGAAGGTCACATACACGTGAAACTTCACTGCGGTGGATCTTTCCCTATCCACTTATATTCGATTTTAATGTGTTATTTTAATTTTTCATGGAGGGTTGTTTTGGCATATGGTCTGGCATTCAATTTCACACTTACTGAAATCATTTTCAATTTGTCTTGCAGGCAGTGTGCACAAACTTGTTGATCTTGTTGGAGTCACCCTTGGGGCGAAGGGAAAAATGTTGTCTTGGAGAGCAAGCATGGTTCTCCGAAAATAGTTAATGATGGTGTGACAGTCGCTAAGGAGGTAATTTTTAGATGTGTGCTCTGGTTTTCTTTTTAACGTTGTATTAGTTCCACCTCTTAAATGTCTGCCTTTGCACTTTGTGATGAAAGTAAATATTAACACATTTAGAGTCATTGTCCATCACATGCAATTCTGCAACATCATATACCTACCCTACCTACTTTACTCTACCATTTTTTCTTCTTTATTAGGGTGCACTTAGACTGGAAAACCGTTATCACACTTTCTTTTCTTTTACATGTAGAAATCTATCTAAGTCTAACCTTATTACATCCAAGGGCTCAGATTAAGCTATTGAGCTTCTTTTATTTACTCTACCTATCTACTTATCTGCCAAGATTAAACAGTTTGGTCAGATTTTATTCTTTATCTCTAAAACATGAAATTGAAAGATGAAATAACCAAGCTTAAACTGTTTGACTATTCATAAATTGTGGCATAGGATACAAGTTGCACACAATTTTATTTATTACATAAGAGCAAAAAGTAGTGGCATTTAGACTTGCAGACTTTCCTTGGCCTTTCTTTTGGTGGGGTTCATTTTCTTTTACTTTTTTGGCCATTTTTATTCTTTTTACCCTTTGATTTTTCTTTTAGGGTATACCCTCTTTACATTTTTTTTATTTTTTTTATTTTTTGATAATATGGAAAACCTTTGCAACAAGAAAAGGTATGAACATATTACATAGCCCATCAAGTCAATCATGAAATATGACACCTATTGGTATAGGAGTCTAACACTAACTATGTTATCACTCAGATTTTCCTTGAAGTTGTAGAGAAGAGGAAAGGGGTCTGAGGTAACCACAAACCAATCTTTTAGGTACAGAATCTAGCCAATCTGTACCCAGAGAGGGCTCTCTCTTTAAAATTTAGCTTTGTTTTGAAAGATATTAGGCTAGTTATAAAGTTCAAGGGTTTTGATTGAACTTAGGTGGTGGAATTCGATAGCTAAGGGAAATATTGAAGTAATACAAGCCATTGGGCTATGGAGTCAAAAATATGGCTTCACTGGATTAAGTTTCTAAACAAAAGATGGTTTTACAGGGCAAGATAATCAAACAGAGAACAATTTTAGATCTTTAAAGCGAATGAGATGGAATTAAAATGGATGGAAGGCAATTAAGAATCTTTCAACACATTCAAAGAGGGAAATTGAGTGATTATCAATAAAGAGCATTCAAGTATTCTTTACTAAATAATCAAAATTCTTAAACTAGTAAAACAGGAGCAATTAAGAATTCATTGTTTAAAACCAGTTTAGAAGAAAACATTTAGAATAACGATGATTAAAATCAGATTACACTTAAGCACTTTCTGATTTACTCTTTTTCATTAGCTATTCAGAAATGAAAACACAGTGATATGATAAACATATATAAAGACTTTAAAACACAAGAGAAAGATGACTTATTGATCCGTAGTTTGACACATGAATCCTGTAAAAAGTCTTTCACATCAATTCATCATCCAGCAAGCCACAAAAAATTTCTTCAACAGCTCTTTATTCCGAAAAATTCAATATTACAGCAAAGTATAAGAATCCACCCTCAATACTCTAATTGAGGGAGTATTTATACAAAAAAATTATCAAAAATATCTCATAACAAATTGAGATATAATCTAGGGTGACTCATGAATAAGTTACAATAAAAATAGAGACAAATGGTCTCGTAGATAAGATAAAAAGTAACTGATGTTGTGTTGTTTCCTTCTTTTGAGAATGTGCTGGAGGCAGGCCCTATGTTTTGGCCCGTTGTTGTCATCCTCAGTAATTATGTTCTGACTGCCTTGCTTTACTGATACTCTTTGTTTTCACTGATACACTTTGCCCTCTGTTTATCCTTTTTATCATGGTATATTGTAGTAAATAGGCAAAATTTCATATAAGGATAAATTTTACAAAAGTTCCAACAGTTCTTCCCACCATTTATCTTATGGTATTCTGGTCTGTTGAAGTTTTCTCAATGTTTCATCAGCCTCAGTATATCTAAAAAAGGTAGGGTGAATTGGAAACAAATGCTTTACTTCATGCTCAAGATAAAATAAATTTTCCAATCTGTCATGAAGATTTTTTCCTGTTAGCAATGCTGCTTCTGATGTACTGGTTGAAGAATTGGCCTGATTGTCAGCATACTTGTTCAATTTTTCAACATAGCTTTCAAGGTCCATTATTTTATCCTCTGAAACTATAGGACTGAGCAATCCTTTTTTCAACAAAATATCAAATCTTTCTCTGAAGGCAATTATTTCTTCTTGCATATCTGAGCACCTTCGTTCTAGATTCTGCATAAGGGTTCTCTTAGTAAAAACTCTTTTTATTTCCAAAATTGTTCCGGTCCTGTCCTGAATACCAAGTTCTGCAAGTTGGTTTCTGGTTTGACTGTTTAGAAATTGTATGAGTTGATTGGCTTCCTTAGGCCTATTTCCCAATTCTTCTCTTGTACTTTGAACTTCTTCTATAGCCAATTTGACTAAATCATTCTGTTCATACATAATCTGAATTAAAGACCAGACATCCTTTATTGATTGGATAATTTTGTCCCAAAGAATTTCATTTATTTCCTTTAAAGGTTTCTCCAATGTGAGATCCTTTTCCAATGCTTTAACCAATTTTTCTAATCTTTTGACCTCTCTTGTTTTATCAGCAACACTCATTTTTTAGAGATCATATCTTTGTTCTAAATTAGTAAGCTATAACTTTGTGTGCTGGAGTTCTGTTACTTGAAGTTTCAATTCATTCATTGACTTTATTAATTCTTCAAAAATCAAATTGGAAGTATTTACCTGTGATAGCTCTGTTGGCTGACCTGTTGTGGATGTACCTGTACCTGTAATTGCCTCTGTTGTTGATGCTGGAATAGTAGACTGCTTGTTCTTTAATGCCTGTTCAAGCTCTTTTTCTGTTTCATTTAGTTGCTCATTTAGTTTCAAAAGCAAGTCCATCATTTCTTCTTCAGAATTTTTCTTTATCATCTCTTCAGTTTGTGGATGTCTTGAAGCTGGCAATTTCAACTGATTTCTCAAAGCTGCAATATCATCATCTTTTTTCTTGATTAGGGCCTCTATACCTTTGACATCTTTAGGATTGTGACCCAATCCAATGATTATTTCCTCCAATGTCTTTATCCTGTTGTCTTTGGCTTGAGAAGAGGCTTTTTCAAGCTAAAATTGTGCATTAGTGTTCTCCAAAGAATCCTGCAACTTTTGAGCTGCCATTGCTTTATCGGTCAGAGTAGAATAGATCATTTCACCAGTCTGCTTATGTAACTCAATCTGATCTAAAGGATGAATATCCTTTGCTAAGACTTCAAAAAATTTTATAATATAATCTGCAGCTGTTTGAGGCTGCTGCACTTCTGGTTTGAAGTGACTCATTATCATTTTGCCTTGCTGAATGTCATAAGCTGACATCAATCTTTCTTGATTCTTAGGAGCCATCTTCAAATACTGATTGTAAACCTGGAGTCTTAGTGGATCATTCCTGGCTTTTATATTGATAAAGGTTTTCTTTATATCTCATGCATCTTTAACTGGTGGTTTGAAAGAAGATATTTCAACACTTTGTTGCTTTTGAAGCTCTTTTCTCTATAAAGTAGTGGATGCCCCACTGACTGTACCTGTTTGTTGACTATCCAAATCTTCTCTCTGGCTATCAGGAATTTCCTGAACAAAATCTACTTCTGGAAGAGGATTTAATTTTTGTCTTTTAGCATGAGGCTGTTCTGAAGATCCACCAACAGGGGTAGCAACTTCAGCATCTCTTTTCTTGCCTTTTTCTATATTGATAGGAGTTTGTAAAATTGAAATTTCTGGCTCATTGATCTGAATAGGAGGAATTTGTACTTGACCCTATTCTTTAGAAGTCTCAGGTTGCTCTGTCATTGTGAATTTTTCAAATACTTGTATGTTAGGCTCCTTTTCTTTTCTTTAGATTGTACTGTGGCCAATGCATTGATCTCCTGTAAATTTTGCTGAGAAGTCCCTGCAGAAGAAGGACCAATACCTGGTATCTGCACCTATCCAAAAGAGTCTAGGTCAAGTATTTTCTCAAGGTCTTTCATTACATTTTCAACATTGACCTGCTCACTATCCTATTCTACCAATGTTCCTTCCATCCATTCATCCATATTGGCATATTGTTCAATTTCTGGAATTTTGTGATGAATGTATGGTGATAGTTTATTTTTCATTCTTCTATCATAGATAAAGCTATTTGGGTCATAAGGCACCCAGTAAAAACTTTTTTGTAATCTGAGATATTCTTCTAAGATTCTTTCTGCTTCCTTTCCAGCATCTCTAAAGTTACAAAAAAAGGGACCTAATTGACTTTTAATCCTGAGCTGAGCCTTTTTCTTTGCATTGCAGAAATGAACTATATCTGAGTTAATCATCTGCCTGAAATAATATAGTGCAAAGAGTCTCATGGGGACATATTTGGGAAACTTGAATGGGCACAATTCACATCCATATATTCTGATCTCAGTGTGATTTTGATACAAGTACCAGTCACCTACCCTATATTGTTTTGAGAGTTGTAGAATTTTCTTTATTTCATTATTGACTCTAGGAGGGGAAACTCCTGTTAACAAAGTGGTTGCAGGGTGTACAAATAGGTCAATAAACTCATTATAGGAATAAGGAGAATCAGAGGAATTATGGGTGATGGCAGACCAAAATATCACAGACCTAGGATTTCCTTTGGCATCAATTTTTTGAACATGCCAAAAGGGAAAATTTCTGATTGGTAATAGATCATGAGATGATATATAACAGAATAATATTTGAACACTTTTTCATTCTCAAATCTCATGAATTGATCATGGATTTTATTAGCAATGTAGGATGCAAAATCATACTTGACAGCAAGGGACTGTCCAGGGGTAAATATAGACAACAATACTAGGGTTAATTGATCAACATATTCACTAGTATTAAAACCCATGATAAAGGATATCATATTCAGAATAAGCCTGCCCACATCAGTGAAAAAAGTATAACCATAGGGGGGAGGGCCTTTGGGTTGATGCTCTAGTAACATGAAGGTTTGACAAATGCGATTTAACTCTTCATGGGACAAATTGGCAGAATTTTCAAGTAATTCTCCCATGGACAGGGGAGTGAGGGCTTGACCAGGTTGAAATTGCAGCATTTCATTTATCGACTGAGAAGTGATTGGAAAAAGGATGTTCTGACTCAGAGACAAAACTGCTCTTTGATTGGGGTCATAGTTTGCATGGCAGTAATGAATTAACTCAGGAAAAATATGGACTGAGGGGAGAAGATACATGGGGAGATTGGATTCCCATAATCCAATAATATCAAAACCGTTTATAAAGTTATCACTGCAGCGGCAAAAGGTTCGAAGAGGATTATCACTAAGAACGAGGTCTTTAATTTAAAAATCTCTATCCGCTAGGGGCAGATAGTCTAAATCTCTGTGAGGGGCATTCAAAGGTGCGCCGTTCAGAGCCACTGAAACCTCCATTTCTGGTTCTTGTGGATTCAGAAATGAATTTCGGGTTTTTGTGAAGAACAAACACAATTACAAGTTTTGGGAATGCAATTTACAATTCTGGGGATTGAACACAACCAAATTGAACTCGGTTTCTGTCTTTTGTGCGGAATTTAAAACAAAAGCTAGGATTTCATAGAGTTTTAACAGGTATTGGGGTAAATACCTGTTTTTTGGGAGATGAACAGTGATTAAACAGGTAAAGGATATGGCGTATGAACTCTGGATTACTGGTATGCAATTGTCTTCAGCAAAATACAGTTGATGGCGCTTGATAGTTTGTTTTTGAAATTCTCTGCATGAGACTTTGGTCGTTCACAGAATAATGAAAATGACGCGGGAAAAATTGTTTTATTCACAAAGTCCAAAGGGTGACGGGGTTTTTTTTATTTATTTAATGGATGACGTCAGCAGGTATGGAGGATGAGTCACGGGAGGCAAGCAGTAAGTGGTTTCCATTGCACCGCTTTTGGGGAAAAGTGGTTTTGGGTGGAGGGCGAGTGATTCCATAGAATGATTGACGCGTGGCATGGCACTGTTTGAAAACCGCCGGGCCATCGCGCGTTATTGTTCGGACGCAGATGGCTAGCGATATCATTAATAACCATTGATCTCAGATGGGTTGATCGAACGACGATGGGGACGTGGAAGTGACGGGGATTTAATATGGAGGGCCCGACGCAATTAAACGTTAATTAATCTCATCGGGGGGAATCTGATTGGCGGAGTTAATTAATCGTGAGGATTAATCACTTTGTTTATAAAAATGCAGGAAAGTGATAGGGAAATGATTTAACCAAGGTTAGCGGTTAAGGGAGGTATTGGGGATTTTATAAAGGGTTTATAGTTTTAACCTTGGGAAAGGGAGTCGGGGGATTAAAATACACAGGGGAAGAATTATTTTTGTATTAAAACATGTAATAAAACATGTTTTAATTATTTTTTCAATATACTTTTATTATATGATAACTAAATCAGATTAATCTAATTACCATAGGGGGTGGAATTTAATATTACGATATATTTAGCCAAAGGGGGCATAAAGTGGGTTTTTTATTTAAACATGTGGGAGTAACTAACTTTGGCTAAAATTTATTAATGAGTTTTTGGGGATATTATATAAAAAGGAGTTATATATAATAGGAGAAGGTTATTTTTGTAAGGATTTAATACATAAAATCAATGTTAATATGACAAGGGGACAATGTAAACTCAAAATACATTAATATAACTAAGAAAGTGAAGATTTAAAAGCAAATTGCATTATAATCACTTCATCACTTAGACTTAGAATAAAGTGTGATTTTGAGGGTTTTTTATGAAATAATGCATACTTTTCCTAAGTAAAATGGGATTTTACTTAGGAAAAGATGTTTAGAAATGAGTGAATGTTATGAAGAATGACTTCAAGTACTTAGGCTTTTCCAATTATTGGGCCGAGGTTTTGGTCCCTCCAAAAGTCAAGGAAATGCCTTGAGCCCCTCTAATTTTCAAATACCTTAGTACTTAGGGGAAATTAGTGAAATCTTTAGGGGAAGATGAGAAGGGAAGTTAATAACTTTGACTTTGCTTTGCTTTGAATTTCTTCCAGTATAGTGTTTTCCTTTGCACTTTGTGATGAAAGTAAATATTAACACATTTAGAGTCATTGTCCATCACATGCAATTCTGCAACATCATATACCTACCCTACCTACTTTACTCTACCATTTTTTCTTCTTTATTAGGGTTCACTTAGACTGGAAAACCCTTATCACACTTTCTTTTCTTTTACATGTAGAAATCTATCTAAGTCTAACCTTATTACATCCAAGGGCTCAGATTAAGCTATTGAGCTCCTTTTATTTACTCTACCTATCTACTTATCTTCCAAGATTAAACATTTTGGTCAGATTTTATTCTCTATCTCTAAAACATGAAATTGAAAGATAAAATAGCCAAGCTTAAACTGTTTGACTATTCATAAATTGTGGCATAGAATACAAGTTGCACACAATTTTATTTATTACATAAGAGAAAAAAGTAGTGGCATTTAGACTTGCACACTTTCCTTGGCCTTTCTTTTGGTGGGGTTCATTTTCTTTTACTTTTTTGGCCATTTTTATTCTTTTTACCCTTTGATTTTTCTTTTAGGGTATACCCTCTTTACATTTTTAAATTTTTTTTGATTTTTTGATAATATGGAAAACCTTTGCAACAAGAAAAGGTATGAACATATTACATAGCCCATCAAGTCAATCATGAAATATGACACCTATTGGTATAGGAGTCTAACACTGGCTCCACTTGGGGATGGCTTTTCTTGGTGAAAAGTCAAGAACAGAAGGTCAGTTGTCCTCATCCATTGACCTTGGTGAACCTGTAAATGTCTTTTGTCTTCTGCAAACTGAAATCTGATCTGAAACTAAAACAACACACAAAAATTTTCAAACCAACTTAATGAAAAACTAGCTCAAAATTGAAAACTAAAAAAAAAAAGCTCAAAATTCTGAGCTTATTGGCACTCATCTACCTACTCAATCTACTAAAAATCTTATTGAATCAGGTAATACAAAAATTCCAATGAAGCCAATCAAGTAGCTGTAACAATAAATGGATAACTTCATTGCTTGTGATCAAAATTGGAAGTATATTATGATCATGTGCCTTTATAATAAATGATATGATGTGTAAAGGCCACTTTTGATGTATTTGATCCTTATAGAGAAAACATGTTTGCAGATTTGGGCTAAAAATATTCTTCATATAATCTGATATAGGATCAATAAAAGTATGATGTATGTTATTTACTTCTAGGCCTTCAATGACTGGTTGCTCAGTTGTATTCTGAATATTAAGCCTTGAAACTATTTCTTATGTCTTGTGTTTGAAAGAATAATCATCCTCAATATGCAAGTCAAAAGATAGTACAATTTCCTCTTGCTTAGGAGAAGGAAGATTTTCAAAGAATTCTTTAGGATTTTGGAAATTGTATGACTGAATTTGAGAATGCAAAAGTTTAATTTCATTTTCATAATTTTCAGAAATTATCTCAAGAACACATATTTTCAGTTTGGGAGAATATTTTCTTGATTTCAAAAGAAGAAATAAAGCTCTTAAAAAATCAAGCTGAGGTTCTAATATCTCATCCCTCAAAATAGCTAGTGATTGTTTTGTGAAATTATCATAATTATCATCATATTGATCATGTAAGTCTAAAAAATCTTCTAAGAACCTTGATTTTCTTAGGAATAGGTCATTTTGTAATAGCTTGCATCTTTTGAGGCTCTAACTTCACTCCTTCCTTTAAAACAATATGAACCAAATACTCAAATTCTTATTTCCCAAAAGCACATTTGGATATTTTTACATAAAAATGATTTTTCTCAATAATTTATATAACTTTTACACATGTTTAGTGTGGTATTCCCATGATTTATTATAAATATGTGTATTATCAAAGAAAACCAACACAAATTTTATAATATGGGATCAAACAAAATTGTATTCAAACGGCGATAAACCCTAATTCAAACCAAATTCGCGTTCCAAAATAGCCTGCTGACGTCGGCCAATTTTGTGACGCGAAAACCAAATGAATTCTGCCCTAATCTTTTTCGGGTCCGAAGTTGGGCTAGCGTACGGAGGGAGAGTTGTGACGCGAATTTCTGATCAAATTCACCGTAATCTTTTTTGGGTCTGGATTTCCACTGCGCGACGGCCCAAACAAAGATCCGCTCCAATCAATTTCTGCCACGTGTCCTCAATTTGTATTTGGAACAATGGACGTCAGTACTCTATCTGTTTCTTTACTATTATACATACTGTTATTTCACTTTCTTATAGATGCCTTGGGCATATTTGGATGCTTTCTCAGATTGTCGATAATCTCCATGTGGACCGTGACTGGGTTTTATATCATGTCCCTATATGTGACATGGGGTATTTTTCTATCATTGTCTGGGGTGGGACTTCCACTTTTCTGGATGGATATTTGAGTTCCAATCTTCAGATGTGAAAATGTAATGACTTCATGGACTGTTTTACTTCATATAATATATTCAAAACAATGTTTTTTCTCTTGTGAAAAAAAAATGATTTATGTTTATCACTCTGCCTTCAAAACTAGTGATGCTCGTTTATTGATATGGTCTGATGGTCTTTTTATATTTTGGACATATCACACTCCTCACATGATTAGCGTTTTTCTCCGTTCAAGGATTTTGGGTACTTTAATTTGTATTTGGAACAATGGACGTCGGTACTCTATCTGTTGCTTTACTATTCTACATACTGCTATTTCACTTTCTTATAGATGCCTCGGGCATATTTGGATGCTTTCTCAGATTGTCGATAATCTCCATGTGGACCGTTACTGGGTTTTATATCAAGTCCCCGTATGTGACATGGGGTATTTTTCTATCACTGTCTGGGGTGGGACTTCCACTTTTCTGGATGGATATTTGGGTTCCAATCTTCAGATGTGAAAATGTAATGACTTCATGGACTGTTTTACTTCATATAATATATTCAAAACAACGTTTTTTTCTCTTGTGAAAAAAAAAATGATTAATGTTTATCACTCTGCCTTCAAAACTAGCGATGATGGTCTATGTTGCTGGTTTATTGATATGGTATGATGGTCTTTTTATATTTAATTTGGACATATCACACTCCTCACATGATTAGCGTTTTTCTCTGTTCAAGGATTTTGGGTACTTTAATTTGTATTTTGAACAATGGACGTCGGTACTCTATCTGTTGCTTTACTATTCTACATACTGCTATTTCACTTTCTTATAGATGCCTCGGGCATATTTGGATGCTTTCTCAGATTGTCGATAATCTCCATGTGGACCATTACTGGGTTTTATATCAAGTCCCTATATGTGACATGGGGTATTTTTCTATCATTGTCTGGGGTGGGACTTCCACTTTTCTGAATGGATATTTGGGTTCCAATCTTCATATGTGAAAATGTAATGACTTCATGGACTGTTTTACTTCATACAATATATTCAAAACAGCGTTTTTTCTCTTGTGAAAAAAAAAATGATTGTTTATAGTCGAAGCGCTGCAGGGTAGTTTATTATATTAATATTTAACGGTCATTGGAACACCCACAATTCATAACAAATGTTGGAGATTTACTGTCATGTTTTAAAGTTTCATTTTATTTTTTTAAATTGAACCCGTCGTCAGTATACCGACGCCTTGTAAGCATCGGACTTGCGACATCTTAAAAACGTCGGACCACATTTCGTCGGAATTGCGACAGTTTACAAACGTCGGAAGAGCGGCGTTCAAAACGTCGGACCACATTTCGTCGGAATTGCAACCGTTTACAAACGTCGGAAGAGCGACGTCCAAAACGTCGGACTACATTTCGTCGGAAGTGCAACTGTTTACAAACGTCGGAAGAGCGACGGTTTGGGAAATGTCGGAAGAGCGACGGTTTGGGAAATGTCGAAAGAGCGACGCTTGTTTGGAAGCGACGGAAAAAGTGTTGGTAGTGCGACACTTTGTAAATGCTTCGGAAATGCGACGGCAATGCAAACCACGTTTTTCCCGTCCTCGAACTGTTGCTCTTGCGACGACTATGTGTCGGAATAGAGAAGATTTGGCCGTTGGAAATTATGCCAAATTTTTTAGTGTGTACAGAATAAAGAGGAGAGTTTTCTGGTCTCTCTTGGCTACTTACCATGTATTGCATGTGAGTTTCCCTATAAAGTCTTCTAGTTTGATTGAAAACAGGGATGGTAGCTTATGCCATATCCATTTGCATTGTTCCTTGTAACTTAGCTCCCCAAGATCTTGATAACAGCATACCATACTTGGGGGGTACGTCAGCCACTACAATATCCATCACTAAACATTTGGCTGGTATTTGTGCTAAGTTTACACAGAGGTCTTTGATTAAACCTAAAAATTTCACTCTGCTTGAGTCAAAGGAGTATAGATATTTGTAGGGTCTAGTAATTTCAAGGCCTAGGCTCTCCATTACAGCTTTGGGCATTAAGTTATGAGAAGCCCCTAAATCATACATATTGTTGTGTAAAATTTTGTCATGTATCTTCAAGCTAACATAGAATGGAGGAACTGGCCCTTCTTGGTATCTTCCCTCAATCTTAGGACCAAATAGCAGCTCTGGTTGGTCATCATTAAGATTGACAGTGTCATTATTCTCTTTTATGTTAAAAACCTTCAAAATTTGTGATCTATATAAATCTTGAGTGGCTAATTCAGTGAGAGGATCAGAGATTTTGATCTTGGCAATTTCTTGCTCCAAACTAAAAGGAATCTGATTTTTCCCAATTTGTGTTTCAGCCTTATTAACCACCACCTTATCAACAAAATCAGTTTACTGATTTCCTTTATTTAAATTGGTCAAAATTGTTTTAATAGGAGCATTAGCTGAAGTACTAGCGCTGCTAAAGTCTGCACCCTATTTTTCATTAATTTGGGTGCCTTTTCCTTTGTTTTTATCAGAATTTACAGCCACTTTTTTGTCTTTCTATTTTGTAACTTTGGGTTTATTTATAGGGATGTTTTTGTAGAATTTTCCGAGGTTTTAGTATTGGGAGTTTCCTTATTCTTTTTACTCCTAAGGTCATACTCTTTTGGAGTTTCTATGATGACATTTTCCAACTCTTGATAGTAATATTCATCCTCTGCTCTTTTATCATCATAGGGTGTGTATAGACCTTATTTCCTTTTCTAATGAACTTCAAAACCATCATTGTCTACTCCCAACATGTTTATGTCATCCTCCTATGTTTTTTCTATTGTTTCTCTTACCTTACTTACATAATTTTGATGAAAAGGAGGAATAATCTCCTGATCAGGGTCTCTTGGTCTGTTTTGAGGCTGATTTCTCCTGAAATTCTAATTTTGGTTTTGAGATTGATTTCTGTTTTGGGGAGCTGATTGGTTTTGAATAGCTTGTTCTCTCTCAAGTATGCTCATCTTATTCATCATTTCCTCCATCATTATTTCCATCTTAGAGCTAGATGTGGAAGGGCCAGATTCCTCCCTAAATGATACTTTCTTCTCATTTCTCATTCTAGCTCTTTTCTCCATTAGATTTACTTCAACAGCTAAGGCTCCTTTCTACATATCTTCAAGAGTCAAAGGATCTCTCTCTCTCTCAGATGATAGGCCATTTTAGGATCAAATCCTTCAGGGAACTTGTTTAAAGTTGAGCCTTTTGGAGGTTTCAATTCTGGGGGTATGGCATTATACACACTATTGAATCTAGTGCAGTAAGCTTGAACACTCTCCCCAGTGTTTCTTTTGAGGTTGTTATAGTCTGAAAGTATTTGGAGAGGGTTTTTCTTGACTTCCCACTTGTTTAGGAATAACTGATGGAGGGCTTGAAGGTCATTGATACTATGAGGGGTTAAGCCTTTGAACCATTTTCTTGCTTCTCTCCCTAAACTCTGAGCAAACAATCTAAGTTTGACAGTTTCATCATCAATCTCATTTCTGTCAAAGTAGTCATTCATCTTATCCACATGTTGTGAAGCAGTAGTAGCACCACTTGCATCATATAATGGTATCTTGGAATGATAGTCCTGTGGAAGATTGACTAAAGGTAAAGGAAGGACTAGAGGGGCATACCATGTTGCCATGATAGGAGGTTGTGGGAAAAATGGGGGGTTTACAAGTGGAGGATGTAAAACAGGAGGGGGTTGATGGAATGAGGTCATTTTAACAATGGGTGTATGGGTAACAGAAGTGTATGGACCAGTAAGAGACTGTTGAGCAAATCTAGGATGAGAGAAACCAAAATTATGAATGAAATGTGAATCAGGTGGAGTAGTTTCTCTGCTACCAGGATGTTCACTTCTATCTTGGGATGAAAGTGAAGGCTCAAGGTCTATCTAATCTATATCATCAAGTGACCTAGTTCTGAATGGGTTTGTTAAGTCAACTTGTGAATCTTGTAGAGCTATAAGGTTTTCAGGGACAGAATTAGCTCTATGGAGTGGTCTGACAATAGTTGAAGTTTTGGCCTTGAGAGATTTCCTAAGAATTTCTTCAGGGTTATCAACTATCTCAGGAGGATTTGGATCAGGATAGGCTCTAGTATGAACTCTTCTAGAAGCCATTATGCTATGTTTTTCAGACCCAACTAACAAGAAAATTTTAACCAAATATGACAATCTTTAAGAGGCTAACTGATCTTTAAACAAGAAAACTTTAATCCTTAAAGTATTCTTAACTGAGTTTATATGATGTTATGATGATAATGGGTTTCCTAGTGGAGTCTTTGGTCTGTTTAGGATTGTGGAGTCACTAGGTGGAAATTTTTAGCTCTTTTGGAGGTAAAATGTTTTATGGTCCACCACCATTAACCAATCTGAAATATTTTTGGGTTTTCTGAGTTTTTTAAGTCCTATGGGTTCTAAGAGTATCCTAAATTTGTTTCAACACTTATCTAGGGTGATGAAACAAAGAGAGTTTACTCTTATGGCTTAGCTAGCTGATTCCTTCAAGGTTTGATAAGCTCTTATGAGAATCCTAAGGGCTCCTTAGTTTGTCAATGATTCAAATAAGTCCTATCATGATTACCATTTGCTTTGGTAGTGCTTGAAGGAAGCTCCTTAAACTGCACTGAATACTGAGTGTCTTGTTTTAAGGATTTTACTCAGAAATCCCCAGTGGAGTCACCAGAAATGTTAGGTCCCTGTATTTTTAGCAGATTGGCAAGAATAAAGCTGCAGAGACAACATTTGAACCACTTTGGGATTCTAGGATCTAGTCGTCCTGAATCCAGAGAGGGATCTCTCTTATAAGTGCAAAGATTGATTTATCTTTTAAGGCTTGAAATGTGATATTAGGCTATTTTATGAAGAACAAGGTTTTTGTTTGTTTTGGTTGGGAAAAGATATCATGAAGGTGAAGGAAGTCTAAATGAAGGGTGAAGATGTATGCAAGTGAAGGAATGATTCAACTAATAAGATAGGCAAAGAGCAGCTTCAATCCATTGGGCTATGGAGTCATAATAGGATTTAATTGAAACAGCAAGGTTCAAGAGTGGTCCATGGGGCAAGTCATCTATGTCAAAGGATCTCTTTTAAGTTGATTTTATGGAATGGAATGAAACAATAAGAAAGGGAGATCAAACAGATGAAGAACAAAGAGTAGCCTAAGATCAAGTAAATACTTTGAAACCATCCTGCTTTTGGCATGCACTTGAGAAAAAACATAAAAGTAATCTAAGATCAGGTAAGTACTTTGAAACTAGCCTACTTTTGATGCACTTTCAATAGAATAAATTTAAAACATATAGAATAGCTTAATATCAAGTAAGGACTTTGAACCTATCCTGCTTTCAGCATATTCAAAGGGAAACTTTTCAAAGCAACTGTTGGAGAAGAAACTAGAGGACAGGGCTAACCATAGACTTCCCTAGTTCAACTTTAATTAGCAAAATTTTCAAGACAACATTTAAGATAAATAAAGAATAGCCTAAGATTAGGTAAGGACTTTGAACCTATCATGCTTTTGACATACTCTTAGGGAAACTTTCAGACAACCTTTGGAGAAAAAACTAGAGGATAGGGCTAGCCATAGACTTCCCTAGTTCAACTCTACTTAGCATAAACTGAAAATATCATTCAAGAACAATGCTTAGATTTTATACATTAAGACATGGGCTCACCAACATTCCTTGAATACTTGGACTGTATTAAATCATTCTTAAATACAAAATTGGAGGAAAACATAAAGATAAAGCTTATCAGTAAGAGTAGGGTATTGCAAAGAGTAAATCCTAGCTCTATATTTGTTGTTCTTTATCAAAGAAGATGGAAAGAATGGAAACAAAAAGAAAATAACAATTTACAATAAGAAACACATCACCATTGACATAGACCAGGATCCCATAAATCATCTTGTATTTGATGCTCAAACCAGTTACAATCATCAAGTCCAGTGGGTCTCTACAGTTTCAACTTCTCATCTCAACTTAGGTATCTTCTATTACAAATAGAGCTTACAGCAGCTTCAGAAAACTATTTACTTGCAAAAGATATTCAGATACCAACCTTTTACAATGTGCTCCTCAAGGATATTTTATAAGAAAATGAGGAGGTGGAAGAGTTTCTAGGGCTAAAATATCATTAATTCTATAATAAATGTAGTTTTTAGCCTTGAAAACCATGCAAGG
This sequence comes from Pinus albicaulis, assembly GCA_034641835.2. Lineage (NCBI taxonomy): Eukaryota > Viridiplantae > Streptophyta > Pinopsida > Pinales > Pinaceae > Pinus > Pinus albicaulis. Next base: position 167,554,635 of record CM076571.1, read on the forward strand.
CTTAAGGCAGGAATGCATTCTACCTATAACTCTATTTCATAACTCTGTTTCTACTTTTTTAAGGCTTTATGGATTAGAATATTGACTTTAGGGCACTTTCTTATCTTTGTAATAACTTTGCTGACAGTTAGTAATAATTTTATTTGGTGAATTAACTGTTCAGCTGTCTTTTTAGGAAAATATCTTCTGAATAGGAAATAACTATGCCTTCTTTGATTTCTTTGAGGCTGCAGGTGGCTTTTTGGTAGCTGGAGAGGATTCAATTAGCCTCTGATGTGCCAGTGGAGGCTTTTCAGACTGATAGATTTCCTTGTTTTATCTTAAACACCTTAAATCTATCTTTGTTCTTTGTTTTAGGCCTAATTAGGCTTAATATTCATCTTCAGGTCTTCATACTCTACTGACTGTGGATCAGGCATTTGATTTACTAAGTTTATGCCTCAATCCCTTTAAACTCTATTAAAAACTTTTAATTCTTCATTTCTGCTTTGATCTCATCCCTTAACACTGATACTCCTTGTCTGTTTGCTATTCACTGTGTTTTTGTTGTTTTGCAGGCGCGCAGAGGGTCTTATAACATTACCAATGTTCATGAGACATGGGTAAAATTGCAATTTGAAGATTCACTTTCTGTTATGGATAATTTCCTGTGGATCGTCATCCATGGCCTTTTGTTTCTTTTTAAAACAGTGGAAAAACCTTTATAACCTGCACAAAACAAACAAAAATTACGAAAATCTGTGAAGAATAGGTCAAAGGCTGCTTTGGGCATGAGAATAAATCGTGGTCGTCAATCCAGATTAATCGACGATCGAGATTGCTCGATGGGTTTGATTGGGAGGCGATTGGATGAATAATGGTCAGATTAAGTACAGGTCGTTGATCTAGATTAATCAATGGCCAAGATCAATCGATAAAACATTTGGGAGCAAAGGGGAAGGGCGATGAGTTAGTGGGGAAATTTAATCAGAACCGTCGATCTTGAGAGATCAACGGTGGAGAAGTATTGGTGAAATTCTCAAGAGAATGGGCGATGGAAAATGAAACGGGGGGATTAATATGAGCTGTTCGATTAAAGCATTGAACAGTTAAGATTTTCAGATGGAGCTTTCGGGGAGTAGATGGAAGGGCGATGACTTGGGTCACAAAGTGATCTAGGCCGTCAGATTTAAGTGATGGACGGTTTAGATCTGGTGATGAAATCTTTAGACGGAGGACAAATGAGCAATAATCGGGATAAAACATGAGTCGTTGATCTAGATTAATGAACGGTCAAGATTAAAAGAAGATAGGCCAATACAGCGGAGAAGGGTGGTAAAGCGAAAAACCGATGGTGGTATTCAGGCAGCTCTGAGGCGGTTTCGAAAATTGGCCAAAAAAAACGCAATACCATACGTTGGTTGACACGCGTCCCCTCCAAAACCACTTTTATCACGTAACTTTTTGGTGTTAGAACACGGACGCTGAAAAAAATGAAACACGATGCTAGCTGTCGGATGGGAAGTCAGAGATCCGACGGTGTGGATCGCACGCGACGGGGGAAGCTGCGCATTGAGGTGATAGTGGAAAACACGTGGTGACTTGTGGTTGGACAAGTATTTTTTGGGGTTTTACAAATTATTTGGGATAGATCGTGACCATCGGATCTGTGATATGGACGGCCAAGATCAACAGATGGTGCGGGGTTATGAAAAGGTGAGGAAAAATGGCATGGTGATCAGGTTTAATCCTGATCATTGGATCTTAGAAATGGACGATCAAGATTTCATGATGGATTTGGGTCTATGAGCAGAGGAAAAGATAAGAGCGGGGGTCGGGTGCGATGATGACCGTTAGATCAAAACAATCGACAGTCCATATTCGTTTCAGTTTTGAACTGTCGGGTTTATAAAATAACAAAGAAAGTCGGGTTTTCACGAGTTTTGGAGATGTTTTAGGCCCTTTAAGCACCTGGTTGCGGGGCTTAGGGTCTTATGAGGAGAAGAGCCACAGGAGTTAAGCCCTCAGGGGCTTAAGAGAATTTTATATGCAGAAAATGGTATTTTTGGCCTAAAAACAGAGTTTTTAAGGCAAATTGAGGGTCCCGGTAGGGGAAATAAGGCATTTTTAAAACCAAAATGAGGGAGAGTATAAGGTTTTTAAAGGGATTTTGGAGTGATTTTTAAGGTTGAATGAGGCTTACGGAGGGATTTTATGAAGAAAAAGGGATGAAAATGGAGTTGTTTTATGAGTGAAAGGAGGGGTAAAACGAAAGGAAAAATGGGTTTTTAAGCAGTCTTCTTTTGGAAAACAGCATATTTTTAGGATTTATGAGGGAAACAACAGTGAAGATTAACTAAAGGATTATTTACCTTCATAAGATTTTAAGAACTCACAATTTGGTCATAAAATTGTTTCTTGAAGGCTTTAAACAAGATCTAGCCACCATTTGATATGACAAATTTTTATAGGTGGCTAACAACTACTAATCACACAACTGATAGTTAACCTCCCTTTAACCTTTTTCTCAACTGGGTCTCCACTGTAGCTGACATGTATGAAGCTATTAATAGTAAATCTTTAGTTGCATGGCAAGTCACTAATTGTGAATTAAATAATATTTAATTAACTTGATCTCTCACTAGTGCAACAAACATTTACAACTAGTTCAACTAACTCTAACTCAACAAACTGAGTTAAATGATTACACATGCATTAAAATAATGCACCAATTGAAATTCGAACTCCATAACTAATAGAATTACTTTGTATGCCTCACCAACCACCCTCAACTCGGAATACATGAGCTAACTAAGTTTATCACACTCAGTTAACTATTACAAGTGATTATGAAATAATATTACATTTTATTGTCCAATTTAATTAAAGGAAAATTAAATTAGACACTACACCAAATTTATCCCACACTAGTGTAGGTGCTGCTAGGACTTATTGGTCCCACACTAGTGTGTGTGCTACAATTTCTTGTTGGACTTCAACATTTACTTCCCTTGAAAAAGAGCACCACTCAAATGTGACTGTATGGTAGCATATGATAACTTTATATAAGTTTGTCATGCAGGAGGCATTAGCAAACTCTCCGTGTGATTGGAAGAGATAACCAACCGGAGGAGTACTGACTCAATAAAAAGGTTATGGCTCTCCTAAGTAAAACTAAAGCCCATCCCAATGGATGAAATATTTTCTTTGAGTTCTTTGTTCAAGGGTGAGACAATTGACTCTATGCTGCCATCAAATATGGAAGTAAATGTCACATTCCCTCCCTTTTTGGAATATATAATTTTTTTGTCTTTTTCAAGTTTAAAGCCTAAAAAGGAATAAAAGAATGCATATAGTACATTGGAAGAACAAGTGTCTAAATACATATGCTCTAGTTCCTGGGATTGGAACATTCCTATTCTCAATGCAAGGTGACGAAACTGCTCATGGATACTCAAAGGAATGTTATTTCCATGGGTGAAAGGTGTCAAGTCACAAAGACTAAATTATTGCATGGTTGAACTTGCAGAAATTCATGGTCAAAAACTTAATTATACATGAGTCCAAATGAAGTCGGATTAAGGCCATAAAGGTATAAATAGTCAAATTGCAATGCAGTAGTACAAGTTAACATGTGGGAGCCTCTAGGTTATATAGCCAGAAAGATAGTGAAGAAGAAGAGGAATGAAGCTTCATCGCAAAGTCATGGCGAGACTAAAGAGGACTTTCGAGCCTACACAATTTTGCAGCATGGGCAACATATGCTAGCGACGATCTAACTAGGAAGCCCATGTAAATAATGGCTCTACCATTATGTCATGATTTTATAAAACGGCGAGTGAAAGTGGTTTGAGAATCATAACATAATGGGGTTGACCCTATGGCAACATATCATAGTATGAGGCTAGAATGCATAATGCAATGAAACAAGTGATATTCCCTAACCTATATGTAGTGACGAAAATGATACCTACCATGATGGGTCTATGATCATGGAATCAAAGCGGTGAAAAATATCATAAGTGTTCATTTTTACCCTAAAAAACAACCTATCCCAGCACTCAAGCCAAAAGGTTAAAAAGTTTATAAAGTTATAAAATAAAAATATAAACTTTATAAAAGTGGGTTTTGAAATTTAAATACAAATAGGGCCTTTTGGCTTACCAAAATTTCATTTGTGTTTGTAAGAGTTTAGCACTTAAGAGCTTGGGATCAATCTTTTAGCAACCAAATTTAACCAAATCTCTCAATCGAAGCATCAATCCAACCTCCAGGTAACCCTATAACTGTTTTCTTAATGATTAAATCACATGTCAAGTGTTTTCAATAAATTTTTCACTGTGAACTTTTGTTTTAAAATTTTCCTTTTCGTGTACGTAGGTTGGATTTTACGAACTCGTGAATAAAAATACCTACACACAGATTTTTCAAAAGGATATCCACTTCTATATGCGACTTTTTATAAAGAAAAATCACCTACGTGCAAACATAAATCAAAATCATGATTTTTAAATGGATGAATTATCTTGAAATTGCAGGATGTCGATTACTTGGAGAGAAAGGGAACACAATGATGTTGACAAAAAAGTTATGGATAATTCATTAGCTTTTAATTCCTTGAGAGGATGTGGGTTATTAAAAAAAAATTAGGATGCCAAATATGAAAACCCGAACTAGATTGTTGGAGATGCTTTTCCATTACTGGAACCTAGAGCAAGAGGTTTTTATAATTGATCAGATGCCTTTGTGGATTGATATAGAGGATATATATTTTATCATAGGACTTTCCCAGAAAGGGGAACCAATCAATTTGCATGGGAAGGCCCGAGGGGGTCTTAATGTGAATGATTACATTGACCTCTATTGCACACTAGAGATTGACAAGGTCGGATCACAAATTACGATAAAAAATGTATCAAGTTTTCCCATAAAAATTATCCTTTTTACCATAGTCAGGGTAGCAAGATCAATATGAATACACCATACCTCTCATCCTACCATGTTATTTGTAGTAGAGTGCCTCTCCAAAGTGTTTGACTGGTGTACGACACCCTTGAGCAACATGAAGAAGCAACTGACTTTAGTAAGACAAGGTAAAACGAAGCATTTTGGCTATGGTACCATACTTTGCACATTTTTGTTTAAGAGGGTACCAGTACTTGGAGCCCAAGTGTTTGCAACCATTATTAGCCCTAGGTATCCGAGGATACCTAGATGGGCAGACTTGATGAAGAGACTAGGCAGAGGCGAAGTCACTATATCAGAATTTGATGACAAGTTTTTCCTTTGGTGGGAACAACAAGTCATAGCTATAGATGACTACCCTTACACAGGCATGGACTATCGAGGAGACCCAGATCAAGTGCTTACCAAAGGCACTACATGGGGTGACTATTGAACCCTTAGTTAAACTTAGAGGGGGGGGGGGGGGTGAATCAGTTTAACACATTCATGGACTTTTAAAACTTTTTCATTAAAACTTATTTACACCTTCATTTCATGTTCAACTTAATATGTGAGTAGTCTTAGAGTGTGAGCAGCAAGTATTAATATAATGTAACAGTTGATTTAATATGAGAGCAGCAAGTATTGAGCAGATGAGATAAACCACATCAACACATAAACATCATGCACAGAGACACCAGATATAAGTGGAAACCCATAAAGGGAGAAAACCACATCTTATTATTGTTGTGATGCAAAGGCAAGCTCCAACTCCCTCTCACCACTGATTTTTTGTAGGCACCAACCTACAGGAGGCTCCTACCTCACCTTCCAACTCCCTCTCGCAAGGAAGCTCCAACTCCCATCAATTTTCTCGCAGTGCACCAACCCACAGGAGGGGCTCCAACCCTTACCAACTACAATCGTACATTTTATCAAGCTACAACTTGATGTGGAAGCACCAACTCCCATCTATTTTCTGCAGGCACCAACCTACAGGAGGCTCCAACCTCAGTCAACTATGACTGACATTTTATCAAGCTACAACTTGATGTCTAAGCTCCAACTTCCTTACTCTTTCAAAAGAAAAACACTTGCTGATTTACCTTGGATATCAGCTCTATTCTGTTCCATCTGCTCTGTTGTTCATCAATTCTCATATCTGCCCTGTATCATCTCTGCATCTTCTCAAATTATCTATCAGCTTCTCCTTCTTCTCTACTTAGGTCCTCCTTCTTCTCTGCTTAGCTCCTGTTTCTTCTCTGCCTCACTACTTCATTTATGCATTCTCTTCCCTCACTCTCTTACCACTTTGTGCATATCAATCTGATATTATATATAGAGTTCATCACATGACTCTTTGTTTTCCTCTAGGAATTCGAAATGGATAGTCATACCCCTTGGTATTTTACCTCCTTATTTCTTTTCATCTCACTCAGAAAAATATAACTGTAGGTACTAATTTTAATATTATAGTGGGATTTTGTTTTCGTCCGGAGACTTGCCAATGCATCACAAACAATAAAAAATTAATTACAACATTTACATTCACATTTTCAGTTACACACTTCAATTTCACTTAGCTCCTTTTCTGGATTTTGGCTTTACTGGATTTGTCTTTTCTGCTGTTGTCAGGTAACTGTTCTGCCTTCTTCTACTCACTGTCTTCTACACATTTTCCATTTTTCTGTGCTTATTCACCTGTCCAATTCATTCCTGTACATATTCTTGTTCATCGAACTTTCATTTCTGCATGCTCTCCTCTTCATTGCAGTTGTGTAACCGTTGCATATATATAACTGTCTTTTAATATAACTGCTGATTTTAAATTTGGGCAAAATTAAATTAATGCGGAAACTTCATTTTTTCCATGGTTATAAAACCATACATATAAATTCATTCATATTTCAATCTTTACAATATTTCATACGGGACCATATATATCGGGACCCACATATTCCAAAGCTTTCAAAGTGAAAACACCTTTTGAATAGTTTTTACTACAGAACCTTTGATAGTCCCGTTTTGCTCTCTATTTCATCAGATCTCTGTGTGAAATTGCATTCATATTTCATTTTCCAACCAATCTACAATTCTGGAAACTTACAACATTCTTTCTTCCTGAGCTGGAAATTTTAAATAAACGAATCTGGGTTATTTTAATATCTCAATTCATAGAATTGAGATATTGATTCAATGTTTCCTTTATAGCTATGACCCGATAGCCAAACCCCACACAATTATCATGAAGTTCCGGCCCCACGGCATACGTGGTACATATTATATAAATCTCCACGCAGCAGATAAAATGTCACCATATGCGAATGCGTCTCCAAAATATATATATTATCAAAATTTAAATAGACGACCAAACGCCCGTATAAATCACAACTTCATCTTTAGACTTAAGAACAACTCGATATACCGTGCTCAACACTTACCATTCGTATGTGTACAATACTCGGACCCACTCATTTATTCGTCAATAACAATGTGACATACCTTTGTTAAATCCCCACGCCCATCCAACGACTGTTATCACGTCGCATCACTTCAATTGATCCGACGGATATCGCTTGGGTTAACTGCACGAACAATAATGCGCGATGGCGCGCAATGGGAGTGGTTTTGCAGATTTGTTCAGGGACACATGGCGACTACTCTATGGAATCGCTCCCAAATTGAAAATACCGCTTGCCCGACGAAGGTGGTGCGATGAAAACCGGAAACCTACCTTTACTGTTCAGTCTAGTCATGGTTCCGCTGCTTTCTCTCTCAGGGTTCCGTCCGCCTTTATTATTTATGAATTCCTCTCTTCTTTCTCAAGTTTCCACGTCCTTCCATGATCCGGTTCCATCTAGTACAAGGTTCCGCCTTTTCATTTTTTGACCTCTGTTTCATTTACATTTTAACACAGCACTTCTGTCCACACACAGCAATTGCCTCAATTCTTCTGGGCTACCACCATATAACCCGGCTCAAGGTTCCGTCAATTTATATTTTAACCTTTGGTTCATCAATGTTTCAACACGACTCCTCCACATACTATAACGTGTTGCTTCATCAGGTTATACATTCCCCATCACTCACTGTATCGTGGTAACCCGATATATATGAATCAAATGTTCGGCAATTCATTACACAGAGAGAGATACCAGTATCAGTTGGAATTCTGGAAGAATTCGAACCCCTTCACCCAAGTTAACCCGTATTCAATATTCAATGATCAATAATTTCGTGTAATCGATATCGATTTGTCCAATCAATACTCCTCAAAATTACCTTATACAGATTCATGAATTTACTCCTTCCACCATATACAGGATTCACAATTTAAATCCCTTTGTACAGAGTTTACATTGTCCAAAAAACCTGAACATTTTATTCATGCTTTCATAAAAATTTCTAGCAGTCAGTACATGCATGACCCAGTCAGTTGCATGCCCATAACCCTCAATAACACAGAGCTTCATTTTTTTTCCACAGAACTCGAATGGTCCTTCATACAGAATAATTCAGATAATGTACATCTCACAGACCCCTATTATAGAGTTTAAACATCACTGGTTCTCATACAAGTTCTTATTGAAATCAAAGCTCTTTCACATAGAATTCTTGTATCAACAATATCCTTCTACATATTGAAACCAATCCTTCTACATACACAACTTAATTTACTAACACAACTTCCTCTGCTTCATGTAAACTACTTTACCTCATTGCAGGTTCAGGTACTCCTCCTTTTCCATCCCCTTTGCCATCAATGACAACATTTCCAACAGTCTCCCCCTTTGGTATTGATAGCAACACCTCCACCAATAATCCAATGCTTCCTCTGCCTATCTGCTTTTCCTCCCCCTTTGACATAAATGGCAAAGGGTTGCTCATTTCCTAGTGTGAATTCTATCTATTCATTTCTTCTCTCTGAGATGTGTTTAGGCCTTCTTATTCTAACTTTGTACCATGCTACTCTAAACTTGTGTACAAGATTTGTTGAGAGAACACTTTGCGGATTATTGGACTTGAATATACACTGTAAATTGATACAATCCAAAGCACAGTCCCTTTTCACTAGTATAAGGCTAAAAGTGAAGATAATGACTCTTCATGGAACATATTGTATCAACCTTATCTAATCATAAATGCATCATTGGATCAAACCTTAAAGATTGTGAATGCCCCATGTGACATATCAAGCATGCTTCAGCTATACTTCAGTCTATATTATAATCTTCATCTGCGATGCATATCTATTGAGGAAGGTTGTAGTTGGAGTATGTCTTCTTCTGCAATAATCATCTGCAATACAACATATGTTCAATTGTGATGATGCCAATATGTCTTTTATAACTGTGGTTCACTTTTCTTGCCTGTTGGTGATGATATGAGCTAGGATGCTGATAATGATAATACACTTAATAGCTGCAGGTCCTTGTTACTGATGTGATCAATGAATTAACTAGAATTTGATCTAACAGATCAAATGCCTTTACTGCTTGCATAATGAACTTTCACAACAAAACCTTGAGGTAGGATGCATTCAATGTATTGGTCGATCTCACTTATCAACCATGCACTTTTGTTTCTGACATAAGGGGGTATGTATGTCAATCTCTCTTTAAAGGTGGATTACCAGCAAATCCTTTGTGCTGAAGTAGTATTTATATGATTTTAAAAAAAACTTTTGAGCTTCAGATGGTAATCACAGCTAGCCCTCTATTCTTCAGATACTTTGACTGTTCTATCAGGATGAACTTCCACACAAGCATATTCAAGATGTTTAATTGAAAACTCAGCAAACAGACTTCACACAGTTTTGTAACTGATCTTAAGAAAGAGGCCTTGAAGATATACATGTACCAAATTCAGGAAGGCATGTAATTATATATATAGAAGAAGATATTGCTTCAGTGCTCAATATACTACTTCAAGTGTAAGCAAGATAATGTTATCTTTTCTCTGCTACTGACCTTTTCATGTTGAATGCAGATAATACTGGGAATATTACCTTGAGGTTCTTTTGCCATAGTTCTTTGATCCTGTGGACCTGTATCATACTGCTGCTCCACTGATAATGCTTGGTAATCTGTTGATAAGCATGCTGCTTGTACCTAAACACCAATTGATATTACTTTGATAAACCATGCAGAGATTTCACTTCATCTTGCACATTTACCCATAATTAAGACATCCTTCATAAATTCTATTATTGATCTCTCCACTGTTTTCAACAACAATCATGAATATACTGAATCTGATCTTGGCCTCATTAATCTTTTGCTTTTTGTGTCATTTTGTTCAGAGGAAGTCACAGAATTTTCTTTTCTAGGACTGCTCCAGAATCATTGCTACTTTACATACAATTCAACTATTTTAACATAATGATCTTTAGAAGGAAATATTCAATTTCTTTCCTAGGACTCTTCATGGGCAGATCACTCAGAAATTTATCACTTACTTGATTGTACTCCTCCAAGGGGACTTTTCATAGATGAGTGATGTATGATATTAATGATGACAGGCACTTTTCTTACTCATTCTTCTTAATGTGATTCATTGTCAATTCTAGCAATATGATGCACAATGTGATCATCATTTAAGGTGCTGATGTCTTCTTTCTATTACCATGGCTTCTTGTTGCCTTCTCTTCTTCCAACAATCTGTCAGCAATTGAAAACTTCAAATAATCTTCTTCCTCTATAGTTCTCTATTAGAGGAATTTCCTTTCCCTTCCTGATCTCATAGCTGTTCTCATTTCATGGAGCTCTTCTTAGACTACTTTTTTGGGGACTACATATGAACTTCTTTCCCCCTGAGATGCTACTTCATATCTATCACTGGTTGGATATTTGCTTTGTTTTCTAGAGTAGCTCCCCCTGAGACTATGGAGGATTCATTATGTTATTGAGATAATAGGCTCCCCCTTTCTCTTTTCCTTCCATACTTTATTGGGGTTCTTCATAATGTCTGCACTTCTTTTAAATTCATAGTTTTGTTTGATTTGCTTTGTTTCCATCATCTCTCTAGAGTTCTTTAGTATATATGGCAGTTTACAGTCCTTTGCTTTGTGGCCAAGCTTGAGGCATACATAACATCTTATTTTGTCAAAGTACATTTTAGTTGATGTATAATAATTTGTTCCCCTTCTTGAATACATTTTACAATCAACAATTTTATGTCCAAAATTATTGCATGCATAACAGTAGCCATGGAAATGATTTGTGTACCAGGTGAAAGATTGTATTTTCCATTTTCTTGCTTGAGGGGTTCTTCTCTTTTGCTGCATCCTTTGCTGGTTGGACTGGATTGGCTTTGTCATACAATATGCGGCATTATGTCCTAGTTTATGACAAGATAAACATGTGCTATTTTTCATAGGAGGCAGGAACCTCCTTTGACATCTTCCGAATTTGTTCAATTCATCCTTAGGAGTATATGAGCCTTTAGCAGTTGATTGTTTCATCCTCTCATTCTCTATTCTTTGATGTTGCTGCTTGATTCTATTTGTTTCTTTGCAACTCATGTTCTTGATGGCTTCTGCTTCTGTAGGAATTTGCTGAGCTGTTTCACTGTTCTTTTTAGCTTTTACACAAATGATTTTCCTATTATCTTCTATCTGGGACTTACTAGTTTCTCCTACATATCCTAAGCCTACCTTTATGAGAGGAGATCTTTGAGAATTTAGCATCTTGTCCAATTGTCCAGTGATTTTCATTAGAGGTGTATTCATTAATAGTTCTCTTTGGGATTTTTCTAAATTCTTTCTCAGGCTCACTACTTCTTCTTCCAATCTTTCACATTCCTGACTTTTCTCTCTCATTTGTTGCAGCAGAGTGTCTTCTACTTTCTTTGCTTCTTCAAGTTGTGTCTTTAGGCCAATAATTTCTTTCTTATCTTCATATTCTCTCTCATCACATATTTGCACCAATGTCTTCAGGTCTTTGTTTTCATTCTTCATTCTTTCTATTTCAGTCAAGGCTATGTCAAGTTTGGATTTTTCCTTAGCTGCAATTTCTTCATGTTTCTTACTACCATTCACACTAGCAGGTACCTCATGTGTTTGAACATTTTCCTTTTGACATGAATTTTTCTTCTTCTTAATTTTATTCTCCTTCTTGACAATGCAATCCTCAGTGTCTACTCCATGCATGAAATGCAATCTGTCCCAAATTTCTTTTGTAGAGTCTAGATCCATTATCAACTCAAAGTCCTTGTTATGAAGACTGTCACATATCGCACATTTTGCCTTGGCATTCCTCTGTTGTTCTTTCACCGTGGGGGAGTCTGTGCAGTAACCATAACACACAAGCTTCCATACTTTAGGTTCATAAGCCAATAATCCTATTTTAACCTTATCTCTCCATTCAGGAAAGTTTGTTGTATATAACACAGATACATTTTGATATTCCATGACTCAACCAGATCTACTTCAAGCTATTAGGCTTACACCAAAGGAACCTGCTCCGATACCAATTGTTGAACCCTTAGTTAAAATGAGAGGGGGGGGGGTGAATCAGTTTAACACATTCATGGACTTTTAAAACTTTTTCATTAACACTTGTTTACACCTTCATTTCATGTTCAACTTAACATGTGAGTAATCTTAGAATGTGAGCAGCAAGCATTAATATAATGTAACAGTAGACTTAATATGAGAGTAGTAAGTATTAAGCAGATGATATAAACCAGATCAACACATAAACATCATGCATAGAGACACCAGATATAAGTGGAAACCCATAAAGGGAGAAAACCACATCTCATTATTGTTGTGATGCAAAGGCAAGCTCCAACTCCCTCTCACCACTGATTTTCTGTAGGCACCAACCTACAGGAGGCTCCTACCTCAATTCTACAAGCTACAACTTGCAAGGAAGCTCCAACTCCCATCAATTTTCTGCAGGCACCAACCCACAGGAGGCTCCAACCTCAGTCAGCTACAACTGACATTTTATCAAGCTACAACTTGATGTGGAAGCACCAACTCCCATCTATTTTCTGCAGGCACCAACCTACAGGAGGCTCCAACCTCAGTCAGCTACGACTGACATTTTATCAAGCTACAACTTGATGTCGAAGCTCCAACTTCCTTACTCTTTCAAAAGAAAAACACTTGCTGATTTACCTTGGATATCAGCTCTGTTCTATTCCATCTGCTCTGTTGTTCATCAATTCTCATAATTTCCCTGTATCATCTCTGCATCTTCTCAAATTCTCTATCATCTTCTCCTTCTTCTCTACTCAGCTCCTCCTTCTTCTCTGCTTAGCTCCTCTTTCTTCTCTACCTCACTACTTCATTTATGCATTCTCTTCCCTCACTCTCTTACCACTTTGTGCATATCAATGTGATATTATATATAGAGTTCATCACCTGACTCTTTGTTTTCCTCTAAGAATTCGAAATGGATAGTCATACCCCTTGGTCTTCTGCCTCCTCATTTCTTTTCATCTCACTCAAAAAAATATAACTGTAGGTACTAATTTTAATATTATAGTGGGATTTTGTTTTCTTCCAGAGACTTGCCAATGCATCACAAACAATAAAAAATTAATTACAACATTTACATTCACATTTTCAGTTACACACTTGAATTTCACTCAGCTCCTTTTCTGGATTTTGGCTTTACTGGATTTTTCTTTTCTGTTGTTGTCAGGTAACTGTTCTGCCTTCTTCTGCTCACTGTCTTCTGCACATTTTCCATTTTTCTGTGCTTATTCACCTGTCCAATTCATTCCTGTACATATTCCTGTTCATCGAACTTTCATTTCTGCACGCTCTCCTCTTCATTGCAATTGTGTAACCGCTGCATATATATAACTTTCTTTTAATATAACCGCTGATTTTAAATCTGGGAAAAATTGAATTAATAAGGAAACTTCATTTTTTCCATGGTTATAAAACCATATGTATAAATTCATTCATATTTCAATCTTTACAATATTTCATACAGGACCATATATATCGAGACCCACATATTCCAAAGTTTTCAAAGTGAAAACACCTTTTGAATAGTTTTTACTACAGAACCTTTGACAGTCTCGTTTTGCTCTCTATTTCATCAGATCTCTGTGTGCAATTGCATTCATATTTCATTTTCCAACCAATCTACACTTTTGGAAACTTACAACATTCTTTCTTCTCGAGCTGGCAATTTTAAATAAACGAATCTGGGTTATTTTAATATCTCAATTTAGAGAATTGAGATATTGATTCAACGTTTCCTTTATAGCTATGACCCGATAGTCAAACCCCACACAATTATCATGAAGTTCCAGCCCCACGACATACGTGGTACATATTATATAAATCTCCACGCAGCAAATAAAATGTCACCATATGTGAATGCGTCTCCAAAATATATATATTATCAAAATTTAAATAGACGACCAATCACCCGTATAAATCACAACTTCATCTTTAGACTTAAGAACAACTCGATATACCATGCTCAATGCTTACCATTCGTATTTGTACAATACTCGGGCCCACTCATTTATTCGTCAATAGCAATGCGACATACCTTTGTTAAATCCCCGTGCCCATCCAACGGTTGTTATCACGTCGCATCACTTTAATTGATCCGACGGATATCGCTTGGGTTAACTGCACGAACAATAATGCGCAATGGCGCACAATGGGAGTGGTTTTGCAGATTTTTTCAGTGACACATGGCGACGACTCTATGGAATCACTCCCAAATTGAAAATACCGCTTGCCCGACGAAGACGATGCGATGAAAACCGAAAACCCGCCTTTACTGTTCAGTCCAGTCATGGTTCCGCTGCTTTCTCCCTCATGGTTCCGTCCACCTTTATTATTTATGAATTCCGCTCTTCTTTCTCAAGTTTCCACGTCCTTCCATGATCTGGTTCCGTCTAGTACAAGGTTCCGCCTTTTCATTTGTTGACCTCTGTTTCATTTACATTTTAACACGGCACTTTTGTCCACACACAGCAATTGCCTCGATTCTTTTGGGCTACCACCATATAACCCGGCTCAAGGTTTCGTCAATTTATATTTTAACCTTTGGTTCATCAATGTTTCAACACGACTCCTTTGCATACTATAACGTGTTGCTTCATCAGGTTATACATTCCCCATCGCTCACTGTATCGTGGCAACCCGATATCTATGAATCAAATGTTCGGCAATTCATTACACGGAGAGAGATACCAATATCAGTTGGAATTCTAGAAGAATTCGAACCCCTTCACCCAAGTTAACCCATATTCAAGATTCAATGATCAATAATTTCATGTAATCGATATCGATTTGTCCAACCAATACTCCTCAAAATTACCTTATACAGATTCACAAATTTAATCCTTCCACCATATACAGGATTCACAATTTAAATCCCTTTGTACAGAGTTTACATTGTCCACAAAACCTGAACATTTTATTCATGCTTTCATAAACAATTCTAGCAGTCAGTACATGCATGACCCAGTCAGTTGCATGCCCATAACCCTCAATAACACAGAGTTTCATTTTTTTTCCACAGAACTCGAATGGTCCTTCATACAAAATAATTAAGATAATGTACATCTCACAGACCCCTATTATAGAGTTTAAACATCACTGGTTCTCATACAAGTTCTTATTGAAATCAAAGCTCTTTCACATAGAATTCTTGTATCAACAATATCCTTCTACATATTGAAACCAATCCTTCTACATACACAACTTAATTTACTTACACAACTGCCTCTGCTTCATGTAAACTACTTTGCCTCATTGCAGGTTCAGGTACTCCTCCTTTGCCATCCCCTTTTCCATCAATGACAACATTTCCAACAGTGACATTGGTAAACTTTTAAGATTTTATTTTATTTGATTTTTTTGAATTTTAAGAATATGATCTTAAAAAATTTAAAAAAAAAAATTTGATAAGACAAAAATATTAAAAGATAATTTGATCATGATACTGAGGTTGGACTAGTAACACCCGAGGGTTTACCTAGGCACAAGCGTTGCAACGGAGATGCGGATAGAGCAGCAACAGAGACCAAGAGAGTCCTCCATGTCGTTCAGAGGAACTTGGAGAGCTTGACTCACCAGGTTCATATGGAAGCCGTAGAGGAACCTCCGGAGAATATTCAGAAATTCATGGTAGTATTACCATAGGAGTGGGTGTGGCTCTTCCACTAGATGGCTAATTCCATTGTATTTTTCCATGAGGCACATCCATGGCAGGGCCCACAACCTTAGATTTTAGATGATTGATCGCTTATGGACATGATAGGGTGTAAACCCTAATTTTGTAGGAAATTTGTCCACATTTTTTAACTTTTGGACATATTATATCTATCTATATACATGAGGTTTCATGATGTGATAATCATATATACATATGATTTTTTATTTTTTATTTTATTTTAATGTGATGAATGATTAATGTGCCAATCTAATGCTTGATTAGCTATAGAATGAAAAAATTAATTTTATGATCGTGGAATATGAATAAAAGTGATAAAATTAAATGATATTTGTAATAATCGCACTCTTAGAAATTGGCGATATAAAAAGGGATCTCTCACACAATAATTTTTGTTTAAATGAGACACTACTAGTTGTGAGTCCAAATATACTGCTAATGATTCAACACCAAGAGATATTGCTTCAGATAGTAAGTTAATTGATTCATACATATTGTTTGAAGCATGGCCAATACATATGCATCTTGAAGTTAACAAATAACTGGATGGATAGTAAATTACCCAAGTTGCGGAATCCAAGTTCCAGGTGTCTCTACTAGCACCATCGGTGAACCCTAGATACACTAGATCATCCATCGATACCTACCAAAACAGATCAAAAATATTGATATCACTATGAAACATATAGATAGATATGAAAAACTATATACAATATCTACAAAACAAAGCAGATGCTAGGCAAGAGCTTAGGCATAATACTTCTTAAGATAGAGCTCATTTCTTGGCTCTGATAGCACGTTTCCATTGAATTCAACCAACTCATAGGCTCCTTTCTTTAAGACCTTTTTAATGATGAATGGACCATACCACATCGGTTTGAAATTTCCTACCCCAAAAGTGTCTTTGTCTTATTCATAGACCAAGACAAGGTCACCTTCAGAGAAAACCATATCATGCATAGCCTTATCATATTTGATTTTCACTCTCTTTTTATGAGCCTCATTTATTATGGTTGCATCTTGATGTTGCTCATCAAGATGTTCCAAATGGATAAGGCGTTCTTCAAGACTAGGGGTGTCTGGAGGAAGTTTTACTACTAATTTAAGAGATGGAATCTCACATTCCACCGGGAAGATTGATTCCAAACTGTAAACTAGTTAAAAAGGAGTGGAACACATATCGGTCTTAACTGACATCTCGTATTCCCAAAGTGAAGGATAGAGCATCATATGCCAATTATATCTAGCTTTATTGATCGTCCTATGCAGGACATTTTTTAGGGATTCATACACGGCTTCAACATGAATATTGGATTTAGGATAGTATGGAGATGAATTCTCCTACCAGAATCCCAGTTTTAGATCTAATTCAGACATCATCTTATTCTGGAAATGACTGCCAAGGTCAACGACAATTTCCTTTGGAATACCGAAATGAGAAATGACTTAGTTGAACAAGAAAAGAGTTGTTGTCTCACCATCATTTGTGAATGTACGAATAGCTTCAACCCACTTAGTAAAGTAGCCCACTGCTACGATAATGTACTTATGACCCTTTGCTGAAGGCAGGTTACAAGTTGTAAAATAAATACCCCACTTTTTTAAAGGACTGACACTGATGACAGGAAAAAGAGGAGTTCTATGAGCATGCATTTTTCGAGTATAAACTTGACATGGATGGCACTTTTTGACCACTTCAATACAATCCTTTAAATACTAGGGCCAAAAATAGCCTGCACGCATGATTTTTTGGGTTGTAGCAAGCCCAGATCGATGACCTCCGCAAGATCCACTATGGCAGTCATTCAACACAGACTCAACTTATTTTGATTAAAAAAAATTTAAGGATGTAATCAATCCCACGATGATACAAACTGTCACCAATAATAATGTAATTTCTAGCCAGGTGGCGTAATTTTCTGCATTCATCCTTTAAAAAAGCAAGAGGAAACTTTTAATTCTGGAGATATACTATGATGTATCCATACCAAGGATCTTGTGAAGAAATAAGGAAGAGATATTCATCAGGAAATGACTCTTCATAAATAATATCTTCTTCACAAGGCAACTCTGAGATCAATTCTGTAAATACTAAATATTTCTTATATTTGGCTAACATGAATTCGAGATTGATTCTTGTAAGTTAACATTTCATTTGTTATATTTTCCCCCAATCACTCACCTACTGAGGAAAAACTAAAATGGGTTGACATCGTCCAAGAAAAAAAAGTTTCTAATCAGAATATAGTGTCGGAGTCGTTGGACAACATGAGCAGTTTCCAAAGCTAATTTCTCTATATGAGAATATTGTAGTTCGGGACTGACTAAACCTTGGCTTAAATAATAAATCACGTGCTCACAAAGATTATCGTCGTCCTAAACTATAACCATACCTGTGGTTGATTTTGGTGCAGCAAAATATAAGAGGAAATCCCTACTATAATCGAGTGGACTCAATAAAGCAGCAGAGGTTAATGATTTTTTCAAAGCCTTAAAAGAGTGTTGAGCGAAATTGTCCCATACAAATGGAACTCCTTTTTTCAGTAATATCATATATCCTTTTGTAATCTCGGCATAATTAACGATAAATAGTCTTAATAAATTAGCTTTTCCTTGGGGACTCTAAACCTAACAGATAGTGGACACGGGATCCAATTGAAGTATTGCCTCAACCTTGAAGGGATCAACATGAATCCCTTCATTCTATATAATGAATCCCAATAAACGACCAGATGTGACAGTGAAAAATGCATTTATTTGGATTCAAAAGGACATTGTAATAATGACATCATTCAAAAATCAAATGAAGGTGATGTGGATGATCAATTCTCTTCCAAGAACAAGCAGCTAATTCATCCAAATAGGCTTCAATAATATGCCTGATGTCATGGAAAGCATATGAAATGGCCCGCTGAAAAGTCGCCAACATTTTTAGGACCAAAAGGCGTATTTTTATATGAAAACGTACCCTGGGGACAAATAAAAGTTTTCTTATGCTGATCTTCAAGACGGATAGTAATATAATTATATCCCGAGAAACCATCCATGAAGGAAAAAATCTTGTTTCCCACACATTCATCAATAATATGATCGATAAAAGGTGTGGGGAAATTATATTTTAGACAAGCCTTATTCAAATCCATAAATTCAATGCACACTCTAATCGCTTCTTGATTTTTATCAACGAGGACTGGGTTCAAGACTCATCCAGTTAACAGAACGGGGTATATGAAACCCGCCTTTATCATCTTGTCAACCTCAGCATTTATCGTTGTTTCTTTCCAAGGGTTCAATGGTCAAAGATTTTTCCATATGGGCTTAGCGTTTTCGTAAGCCTTGATCTTATTTTGAATTATTTATGGATCGATTCCAAGAATTTCCTCATAAGACCAAGCAAACAAATCTCGAAATTCTTTAAAAATATTGGTAAAAAATATTGGTTTCTTCATGGGAACATTAAGCTCTGATGAATACATTCTCATTAATATTTGGATCCTTGAAGATGTTAACCGGAATAGTTTCCAAAATAATGGACATTACCTTCGGTAAAAATTCTTGTTGGGGCCAAGGATTTAAGATTTTATGAACATTTCTAGTTGAATAAGAACTAGAAAAACTTGATTTGACTTCATGCAAATCTAGGAAGAAAAATGATTGATGATGCAAGTCATCCCACGTATTTCTACAATGGTCATTTCTTCTAGGATCACCTCTTCATATGGTAATATAGTATCAAGGCAATCCATAGCGAAAGTAGAGTCAAGAGTCCAAGTTAGAGCCACATCACCATCCAAATCCTCCAATGAAATAGGAGTGGGATCAGAATCTGCAGTATTGACTATAAATTGATAAGCGACTTATGTTGTAGACATAGGGTATGCTATTCCGCCCACTTTCCCCTCCTCTAATGTGGCCATAGAGGGGGGTAAGGGCCAAGGATCAGAAATATAATTAGTTCTGAATAAACCTCTTCAAGTAGGGGCCTTGGAGGATAAAATGTAATTAATTTGAGAAATAGGAGAAGGAATATCAAAATTACCCATCAATGATGAAGACTTTTCAACTCTTAAATTATCCACAGGCGGCTTGGAATTCTTCACCAAGGGAATGGTAGAATCATAAGATGCATTGGGTTCTTTAGGAGAATGAGCCATTTGATCAACTGTAATGATTCTCCCATAGGATGCAAAATAATGATGATACAATAGCATCCATTTCGTAAAACCAATTTTGACCCAACAAAATATTATAATCCAAATTGGCATCAAATATTTCTACCTCAACATCAACCACCTTTCCCCCAACACATATGGGAAAGGTTGGAATAATTACGTGTGGCCTATGAGATTGACCATTGAATGTGGTAAGGAGAGTAGAGGAAGGAAAAAATTCAGGAGATTCGATAGCCTTCCAACATAAAATCGACATGACACATGTGGAAGCCCCCTCATCAACTATAGTTCGAAAGATATTCATTTTCCAATATGTAGATTTGATCTAGAAATCTATATGATGGGGGAGCCTCTTTTTAATATTTGACATATGAATTCTTATAACAAGAGGGTTTCTTGAATCTACTGCTTCGATCACAGTGAGAAATGCACTCCTTTGTGCAAGATGCGATTGGGGTACCTCTAACGCTGACATCGCACAAGGGCTTTGGGCTAAATATTCAAAAATAGAGTAGTTTTGGGCATCCTTGGCATTAGTATTTACAGTCGAATGTTTTGTAAAGCCTTTTGTCATCCAAGGTATAGGCTCAACTGCATACCTCTCAATATGGAGCAGATTTGGAATATCAGAAGTCACCTTAGCCTTAGAAGGTTCTGAATCACGATAATCATGTGATCTTGTAGCAACATCAACATGAGACCTCACCATATAGATATTCGATGGATATTCGATGAATATTCCCCATCCTGGTTTCCCCTTGTGGGGGTCCCAATATTAGTATTCGTGCTAGCAAGAATTTGTTGCCCTTGGGGAAAAGGGTTGGTTAGAACATCCTGGGAGCTAGAAGGACCTTGTTGTGCTAACAAGCATTGAGCGTCCTAAATATTATGGAAAACATGAGTTAAATTATCTCCACTGCATAATTTGCATGGGAATTTAACTTTCTTTTTCGGCTTCTTTTTTCCCTCCCCAGTATTATCATTGGGTTTTTTTGCATTTTCCTTCCATCCTTATCCATTTTCTTACCACGTCCATTTTTTTCCTATTGGATTGTTGATTTCCTTTTGGGTTCAAATATTGGACAATGTAACAGTTAAAGGTTGAGAAGGTATCTGCATTGACGATGATGTATGTACCGAAGAAGAAATTTGTAAGGAAAACTGCTGCAATTGACTTAGCAGGTTAGCCATGCTACTATCAATCAATCCTTATATTCCATCAGCATGGGGACCTCGCTTAGGTTTGGCTAGATTTATCTTAGATTGAGGATAATTAGGAAAAATCTTATAGAGGTCCAGATTGGGAATATATGAGTTCTAACTGTTGGGCTCTAAAGATAGCATGTTCTTCAGTGAACACTCAGAAGAGAAACACGTCCTTAGAAATTTCTAGTTGTAATGATTTCAAAAACCATTCGAGAAGGAATTATTTAGGGATATAGGCATTAATTTTCCTCTTCCTTCTGCACCATTCCTGAATATGGTCAGAAATATGAGTTGCTTTGTCTTGATGGAAACTAGCCAACAACTTAGTTCCAACATCATATCAGACAGGCAACTGAAAGTGGTTTAAAAACATAGTATCCAGCTTACCAAACGTAGCAAAGGTACCCTCATTAAGCTCTATATACCATTTCCCAAAATTTCTAGTTATGGTGCATTGGAATAATCTCAACCTGATTGAATCATCGATCAGGGAGTTGGATGGACAACATAAGTGGAATGTTGTTATATTATTTGTCAGATCCTCTCCATACTTCCCTTCAAATTTTAGAATATTTGATGGAATTTTTGTGGGAACTGGAGGCCAAGATGGATTATATTGGATCAGATCATTCGTCAGCTTCAAAATATCTAGAAAATTTAGGGTTGCCAGAAATAGTAAACACGGAGGA
The DNA here is from genome assembly GCA_034641835.2 of Pinus albicaulis. Lineage (NCBI taxonomy): Eukaryota > Viridiplantae > Streptophyta > Pinopsida > Pinales > Pinaceae > Pinus > Pinus albicaulis. The sequence continues at coordinate 167,576,784 of CM076571.1, forward strand.
GTGGGATAATTCCACCCACCAAGAGTAGAATTTCCAACATTAAGAAAATAGTCTCCTGGCTTTGTAGAGGAACCTGGTTTCCAAGGATTACTTGTAGAAGAAGGTAAACTATGATGAAATACTTTTGGCCTTAAGGTATTCAAAGGGTATCCACCCCCTGCCGCAGGGTTTCCAAACATAGGAAATTTTCCTCCTAGCGAAGCATTGAAAGAAGGGGAAATCCCCTGATAAGGATTCCATGCATTGGATAAAGGATAAAAGACCTGTGAGGTCCCGATAGAGGAGAAATGAATACTCCCATGCTTACCAAATAAATAAGATTTATTTTAGGTCCCTAAACCACGAACTGAAGGGTTTTGTTGGAATCACGATTGTCATTAGACCAATACCCGCAGGCATTAGTCTCTGCTACAATCACCAGAGTTAGGATCCATGAGAGTCGGTTAGTCCATGTTGTGAAACAACGGGGAAGCGTTGAACCCAATGTCCAACAATCTCCCCCCCCAATGCGAGTTGGGTGAGTTTCGAACTTGAGACATGTCACTCTAATACCACTAATTGAAAATCACGATTGTCATTAGACCAAAACCCGTAGGCATTAATCTCCGCTACAATCACCAGAGTTAGGATCCACATGAGGCGGTTAGTCCATGTCGCAAAACACATAGGGAGCATTGAACCCAATGTCCAACAGGTTTTCCCATCCTTGACTCCCCTGAAAAGGATTAGGATTCTGAGCCTGAGCAGAGAAAGGTAGTGATACTATGTTCAATTATGGGTTGGAAGGACGTATATGACCGCATCAAAAAGAAAAATCCTGAAAATATGTTAAACCACTTGGAATAGAAGTCATTAATGTGAAAATATCATATGGGGAGGTTGAAGGAGCCAAAGGAATCACATTGGATTGCATCCCGAGAGGATTGGAACTAGTGTAAGAAGAAAAAGGTTGGGTGCCCCCACTCAGAACTGGAATGCAGGATGGTCCAACAAATACGGTACTAGATGTGATAGTAGAGATAAAAATTGTACCTCCTCCTACAACTAAAAGAGGGTTTTTCACACCAGAATTATCCTTAGCTAAAATCATGCTTCTAACATTGGCCATTGAAAGAAAAGGAGAGAAAACAAGGCTCTCCGACCTGTGTTTGGGGTACCTACGTACAATACAATGTTAGGAAAATGAGAAGGAAGGGGTGAAGAAGGAGTCTCAGGGGACTCAGGAACGTATTCAATCTCAACCTTGTCTTTTGATTGGAAGAGCACCCTAGTAAGGAATAGATCGTTTCCATCCAAATTACGAACTACATTAGTTTCACCCTGTGAAACAATAACCCAAGAGGAGGATCAATCTCTGATGTGTTTGCTGCTACTAGTTGAAAATCACCAGCAGAATAACTCTTACACCTTCTACATGAAGGCTCAGAACTCGTAGGTGAGAGCCAACAAAGCCTCCTAGAACGGAAAAATAGTTGATCAACCACTTTTAATTATTAAGATAACTTTTTAAAGAATAAAAAAAATAAAAACCTATGCCAATCTAGGAGCGAATAAGACTCACTAAAAAGTCCCTAAAGATATAACCAAACAAGCAACTTCTAGGTATTTCCTCCCTGGATGATTAGGACCGGACACTAAAATACAAGAAAGTGAAGATAAGGACCTTTTGAAGATATTCTGGGATAATTACAACCCATTCCTACCAGTGAAGATAACAAAAATAGTTATGCCGACCTCCAGACAAAATCCTTTTCTGGTGCAAGTACCCGAGCTTCGCAAGGGCACCCTCCAAAATTAATAATGAGAGTGATACAACACATGCCTCAGGTACCATGGGTATTCCCCCTTGCAGTCACCTATGTGGTCCCTAGGAAATGAAACTAAGGTCAAAAGTTCATATCAGAAGTCAGGCAAAATAGTTGTGGGCGCGAGATCCAACAAGTAGGAGAGGGGGTATCTCTCTTTCCCTATGTTCATCCTTGTGCTTAACTCATCTGTTAGAAGAGATTTCCCATACAACTTAACGAGACTATATTTTTTTACTCTTTAATCAACTTCTACATTTCAATTGAGAGTGGCCTTCAATATTTTTCTCTCCACACAGCTTTTCCAAGGCCCTAAATGCCCTAGACTAGTTGATGTATCTATGACAAAAAAAAACTCTAGTTCATTTTAATTAAGTGCTTGATTTTAATGGTTGTTTTTAAGTTACAGGTAAATAGAAGTGAAACTTATGATGTATTTGATGCAAAAATAAATCAATAGAAAACTTGGCTACATGAAATGAAACTCTTTTTTACTTTGATGAATAGTGACTTCTAAAAAGGTTCTACGAGAAAACTATGAAAGAAACAATCTTTTCTTTTTTTCTCTTTAAAACACACTCACAGCTCAAAATCTATCGAAAATACTACAATGCTTATAGTGCAACTACCTTAATGCAAACTAAAATTCTCAAATGCAGGATTCTATGGACTATTCTTAAAGTAAACAAATTTGTTCTTTAAAAAGAACCAAAAGGAAAATTTTGACACACAAGGAGTAAAATACAAGACAATTTCTTCCAAACCAGGAAAAATTCAACCTTAAGAGAAGATATCACACTTACTCGAAAACAAAAAAGACCAAAAACCCAAACCAAAGAAAAGAAAGGCAACAAACAAAATGTTTTTATCTTTTTCTTTTTTAAGATAAAGAATGTTTTGAGAAGACAGAGTAATCAATAACTCTAAGATCAAAATCAAGCACAAAAGACCTCAAACTTCACAAGGCACACACAATCATCAAGATAATAAGACTTAAAATGAAAAGGGACTAAAAACTTGAATAAATATATTCTAAAAGAAGCATAAAGACTTCAGAAAGCAAGAAATATATCAGGAAGTCTAAAAACTTTTCAAGATTGCAAAAGCACTTCTCCAAAAACCAAAAATAAATGAAATAAGTCAACTTTAAGAATGCAAAGTAAAGTAATGAAAATATTGGGTTATAAGTGAACTAAAATTCAATTCACTACCCCAAAGACACAAATCAGTCAAACACTTCACAAAGAAAGCCTGAACCCAAACTTTAAACCTAAAACTTCAACAAAATGAAAACCCTAGGTTGACAAGGTCTTTTCACAAAAAGAGATAGGAAAGATGATAATAGAAAAAAAAAAAAACTTTCTAGACTAATGATGACTCCAAGAAAGCACTAGAAACCAGGCTATTCCCTTTACTGTGAACAAGATTTGAAAAATTAAACCAAAACCAAATATACACGCATGTACAAAGACAAACATGCGTATATACACGACTAAGCCCGAAGAAACTAGCGTATACACAAGATTTTTTAGAAGTAAAAGAGTATGTATGAAAATGTGTGTAATAAAAAGTGTGTATATATAGACCAGTAAAGAAAAATAAAAAGTACAAGTATGATCCAGAAGATTAGACTACCTGCTCAAACTGAAAACAAACCAATGACACTGGAAAAATCAAGAAACCAAATAAAAAGTCCCAAATCAATAGACAAACAACCCTTATTATGAAATACAAGATTATGTTCCCCAGTGGAGTCACCAATATATTGCAGGCAAAAGCTCCATAGGGTCAAGGTTAAGAGCCCCAACAGATCAAAGGGAAATCAATCAACAAGAAGCCAGCAATCAAGCAGTGTTACTACATAAACTACTAAATTCGGATTAGAAGAAGATATACATAGGTCCTATGTTTGGTGTCATTCCCGTATGGTACAAACCCTCTCCTTCCTTTATGGTTTTCATACCTGCAACAAAGTTCATAGAAGCATGTATATAACAAGTAGTTCAAAGTATGTGTATAATATGAATGTTATATCATTAAACATAAATATATAAATCACGAATCATAAATCATAAGATCATAACATGAATCATAACATAATACCATAACATTCAGGAACAAGATGAAGCTTCTTTATTGATATCAACAAATGAATATCGAAGAATACAACCTAATTCGAGCACAACTCCAAATGAAATCTTCCTCCAGATCCACCCAACCCAAACCTCAACAATCATTTCTCAAGCATATACATATGGATGTCATATAATGTAATATGAACATCACTGTGAGGAAATAGGGGTTTCCTATGACTAGGAGCGGAGGCGCGGGGAAACTCGGACTTGATCAGGGACTAAGAGACTATAGTATTGATATCCTATCTCTTCTCCCCTCTTTAGTCCTTTCCGTGAGGTATATATATATCACCCAAAATCAGTTGATTTGTTTATGCCATGAGCTCCTGTATGTGGGATTTCAGTGAAACCCGTAAACCCTACCCAAAAAATATGATATTGTATATTTTTTTCATATTTTTTTCAATTATGGAGGTACCTTCTTGTGTACGTGTTTTTTGAAGGTTCAAGTTGCGTATGGAATTCAAAAAATTATTTTTTAACAAAGCTATGATCAAATCTAAAGGGGAATGGCTACCCAATGCCATAAAAAAGAGCATCAGAATTACAGCATTTTTGAATGATGTTATAACACCTTGAAACCTTGGTATTCTTCTACTCATATATCATGGCCCACACCTTCTTCTTGGCCTTATGCTCCTCCATATCATCCTCAACTTGTCAATCAACCATTTCATCCATATGCTCCCAAACCTCCTCAATAGAGCGACCCATCATAAGGGTGGAGGCCTCAACTCAACAAACTGTTTGGGGTCGACCCAGGTTCGGAGTTAGCTACACACCAACAAAACCCTCTATTACTAGCCCTTTAGGAAATGACCTTATGTGCAGATCACAGTCTCACCCAAGGAAATATTGAGGGATGTCAAAACTAGGTTTCTGCATCCAAAAGGAAAATGGAGTGTGGATCTACTATTAAAATTCTACTTAATACTTTTTTTGAACTATTAAGATGCATATATATATACTTTAACAATATATACTTTATTCATCAATCAATACTTGTGCGCATTGTTCCTTTATGATTAAAACACAACATAAAGCATATGTAAGACTTTGCAAATGCAGAGAATAAGAAAATACACATATAAACACAGGGGATGCCTTCAAAACTCTTCTTCTTTATTATGATAAGTCTCTTCAATGCATATAACTTCTCCGGACTGTGCACACAGATGCAGGTGGTCTATGCAAAAATTTGCAGACTCTTCAAGTCCTATGCACACACAACTATGGAGCCTTCCTTTAGGCCCAAAACATAGAAATATATATACACTTATAATCTTGATCCAACTATTACATTCTACCTATTACTTCGACACAACATTACATTTTTTTATATAGCATTTACATCAACTCAAAACCATGGTCTAAATACCATGGTCAGATAAAATAATAAACTAAATCCCTTTTCCTATTAAAAAATGATGGGCTTTGACCCACCCCAAATACCCTAAAATCTGCTCGGTAGATCTAGCTTTATTGTTTTACGCACTCGGCTCCTCAAGTTGTGGAGTGTTTTGACCAAGTTTGGACCAAGTTGGGCCATGCCAAATAGGCCCCCAACACTCACATGTGACTCATCCCGAGTCAGTCAACTGGTGCAGCCCGAACCTTGTCTGCAATTATTCTATAGGTAGAATTTTACTATTGAATCATCTCTGCAAATTTCTTATATTCTTGGCGCACCTCCTCTAATAGCTTCTTTATCTTAAATCCAAATGTCTTCTAAAGCACATCCTTTTGCCTCTACCACATCTCTTTGAGCTTAACATCCGCTATTTTTTAAAGTTGGATGGCCTTATCCTACCAAAACTGATTCCTCACTGTGATGAGTGTTGATCAGCGGTTGTCATTGATGTCAACCCAAGTAGCACCAGGGGCTACCCCAATATTGCATGGGAATTTTGACCTACCAAATTAATATATTCTGGGTCAAGAATGCTTTTGATGGTTTCTACTTGTCGATATGTTTCCGTTGATACATGGCACGTCATGTAATTCTTCGCGGTTTGAGAGATATTCATGTTTGAAGTTTGTACCCCCAGTTAGTGGGCTAAAACCCCATGGGGTTGTGGCATGGGTCATTGAAAAGTCATAATTAATATTTCTTAAGCTCCTAAAATCCCTCCCATGTTCACTTGTTGAAGCCCCTCTCAACCTAAACATTTATATAAGTTGTGATCCTCCTATCCTCCTTATGCAAGGGATTTCGCCATCTGAAACAAGTCATCGTGGAATTTTCACTCTAACATTTTTTATATGAAGGTTAAGAAGCTGAAATATCTATGAGATGAATCGAAATCCTGAGGAAGCTCATGTATAAATTACAAATTAAGGTGCACAATATTTTTAGATATATGATCTGCGGAAGTCAGTGTTTTTGCAGGCTCCTGAAATTCATCTCAAAGAAGTGACCTTGGGATAATCATCATAACCCTCTCTATGAGTATTAGATTGGAACTCTGTAAAAAGTGTTAGATGTCATATAGACTGTAGTTTTCTCTCTATCAATTTCAGAGCTAAATAAAGAAAAAGTGACACGTTGCACACAGTACAAGTTCACTCTACTGAAACATTCCATAATTAGGGCATTGTGAGAGATTGGGCATAACTCTCTCTTGAGGAATCCAAATTGGGCCAGACCTGTGGCATTAGAAAGATGACTAAGAGGGATACTACAAGACCGAAAATCACATATTAGGGATCTGAAATAACAGAGATACACCAGATTCAATATTGATCTCCTATAAGGCAAGAAAAATCTAGATCATGTGTTGCCAAGGGCTGCAAAGGACCAGACTTTCTAGGGCAACAAATAAAATAAAGGTGCAACAGAGGGTAGCATGACAAGAGAAACAACCAAGGTGCAGAACATCATAAATAAGTTCATCACATGAAGTCTTCAAGTGGGCAGCATTGGATACAGTCACTATAAATGGATCATTGTACTAAGTCATTGTAAATACATTATTGTAAAAATTGTACTAGTGTCTATCTGCCAAGAGTTGAAGAGGCAGTGTTGGGAGGTCTAGGATCATTATTAGGTGGTTGTTTCATAGTTGGGGTTATGGTTTAATGTGTATTCTTATTCCATATCATTCTATATCATTGTAAAGTGGACCATTTTCCATGGTACAGGAGTCCATTCTTCTTTTATTCTTCTACAGGGTGGTAGGGTGGTGCTAAGGTGAGTTGTAGCTCATTGGGTGTTGGGGCATTTGTTCAATTGACTATTGAAGATTCTTGGGCATTGGAGCATCCATCCAGTGGGAGCTGGAGAAGAATGATTTTCTATATTCTAGGAAGTTGGAGCTTTATTTTAAATTGGAGTTTAATATTAAAGAATTATTAGAAAGCATTAGGTGGTTTTTGACCCGAAGTGGGTTTTCACCTTAAAAAATGTGTGCATTTGTGTTCCTTTTTTTTACTGCTATCATTTTACATACACTAATAATAATTGAAGATCAACTAATGCTCTAATTTAAAGGAATACTAATTCATCTTCCTCCCCAGTATTTCCAACAATTGGTATCGGCGTTTGGTTCCTTCAATAGCAGTTTAACAGCTGGAACGAGGTCATGGAACATACCAAGAATAGTGTACCTCTATTCAATGAAAATAATTATGCACTCTGGAAAGGAAGAATGGAGGTCTATCTCTTGGCGCAAGGTTATGAAGTATGGGACACTGTTCAAAATGGATTTACATCAACCGCGGATGAACAAGGTAACAAGAATTTGGTGAATGATGCAAAAGAAAAGAATATTATTATCAATGGACTTATTGAATCTTCTTATCATAAGGTGTTGGGTTGTAAAACTGCCAAAAATGGCTGGGACAAGCTTGAGAATATATATGTTGGTGACTCAAATGTCAAAGAAGAAAAGCTTCAAATCTATAGAGCAAAAATTGAGCAACTCAAAATGAAAGAAGATTGCAACATTGTTGCATACTTCCAATACGTTGATGAAATAACCAATACTCTGGAAGGATTGGGAGAGCCAGTTGACGAGAAGACTATTATACGAAAGATTCTTAGAACGTTACCAGGGAGATTCAACCAAAGGTATCAGTCTTAGAATACAATGCAAATATGGAAAAACTCAACAAAGAGGAATCACATGGAGTTTTCATAGCATATGAAATGAGACTTGATGAAGAAGAGGGTACTTCACATCTAGAAACTGCGTTCATTGCATCTAAGAAAACCAATAAGGAAAAACAACCTTCAATTAAAAAGACATGCACCTACAAGTGTGAAGAAAAGGGAGATGATGAAGAAGGTATTTCAGATGAAGAATATGCTTACTTTACGAGAAAACTAAAAATTGGTAAGGGAAAAATCAAAGGTAAACTTCCATTGATATGTTTCAGCTGTGGTGAGGTTGGGCATTTCGCAGCAAAATGTCCGAATAGAAGTGATGGCAACTCAAAAGGAAAGAAATTCTTTAAGAAATTTAACAAGAAAGGATCTAAAAAGAACTTTCTCTCTAAAGAAGATAACTCATCATCTAATGAAGACAATGATAGCGAAGAAGAATCCAATGAGAGAGTATTGTTTATGTCCAAGCACAATAAACAAGAAGTATCAAACAATGAAGAAGAAGGATTGACCATAGAATAATTTCCTAAGGAAGCAATCAAGCTTATAAAAGAGCTCAAGGCTAAGAAGATCCATTCCAATACTCTTGAAGAACAAGTTCAAGGTCTCAAAATTGAAATTGAAGAACACAAATGCATTGAAGAGTCACTTCGAAAGAAGTTGGAAGAAATCAACCAAGAAAGGGAAGAATTAGAAGCTAAAGTAGTCTCGCTGCGTAAGGAAGTGAAGAAAGGAAAAACTATCCAAAACTATGCCAACAACTCAAGGGAATTGGAAGAACTCATCAAAAATCAACGATCTTACAATGACAAAATTGGCCTCGGTTACAAAGAAGAAGAAGCAGGACCTTCTACAACAAAATACAATGAACCTTATAGATCTGATATGCATGTAGACTTCGTTGGACAAGATTCGCAAGAAAAGCCTTGGAAGACAATTCCTCGACGAATATTTCCATCCAGGTACCAACATATTTTTATATGGCTACTGTTACTCATGTGGAAAATTTGGTCATAAAGTTGTAGAATGTCGCATGTACCCCAAGAACGAATACAACTCCAGGAGATTTGTCAAATATGAACCTCCCAGGGCTCATGGAAACATAAATAGATTTTAACATTTAAGAAATAATATTGAATGTTACAAATGTTGAAACTTTGGACACATAGCCAGAGACTACAGACTTGAAAATCCTCCAAAAGAATCTTCGAAGCCACAGAACGAACGAACATGGAAGAAGAAGAATACTGATAATTGTGCTCTTGCTCTCAAGGCTCAAAACAACAAAGATGTGTGGTATGTTGATAGTGATTGCTCAACACATATGACCGGAGATAGAAAGAAATTTGTATCTCTAAAATAGAAGAAGGATGGAACTGTGTCCTTTGGAAATGATGGATCTTCAAATGTTATAGGATCAGGTACCACATCTCTCAGAAGCAAAGATGCTCTAGCCAAGAATGTTCTATTGGTTGAAAACATGAATCACAATCTACTCAGTGTTGGACAAATGTGTGATCAAGGACACATAATACTATTCAACTCCACAAAATGTGAAATCAGGAAAGGCAGGTATGGTGAAATTGTGGCTATAGCAAGTTGAGCTCCAAACGACATATATGTTCTGGATGAAGAAACTAAAGCATGTATAATAGCTAAAGAGGATGATATAATATTTGGTAGCAATGATGATCGACTAAGTAAGAATTTTGCTACAAATATGCAAAGTGATTTTGATATGCCTTTACCTGGTGAGCTAACATACTTCTTAGGGCTTCAAATATCTCAGCAAGAGAAAGGAATATTTATATGTCAAGCCAAGTACATCAAGGAAATTCTCAAGAAATTCAAAATGGAATATTGCAAACCCATCCTTACTCCGATGGTAACAAGTTGCAAATTGAGAATAGACGACTCATCTAAGGATGTGGATCAAAGGTTGTACATATCTATGATTGGTAGTCTTCTATATGTAACAGCCTCTTGGCCAGATGTTATGCAAGCATTTGGACAAGTAGCAAGATTCAAAGCAACACCAAAAGAATCACATATTATTTCCATCAAAATAATTATTCAATATCTAAAGGGAACAACAAAATATGGCTTGTGGTATCCCAAGGGTGACAATCTCATTATTCATGCCTTTACGGATGTAGATTTGGCAGGAAGTGTTGATGATCATGAGAGTACTCATGACGCATTGGAATATATTCGCCAGAAACTCGGGGTTCTCCCAAGTTCTCATTAGATTTTCCTTATTCAAAATATAAAGGAGGAGTGGAAGTGTGTAAAAGTCCGCAGAATGGTTGTGTCAGGGGGAGTGGGAGTGTGTACAGGTCTGCAATATGGTTGTGTGTCAGGGGGAGTTACCCTTTGCCATTGATGTCAAAGGGGGAGAGAGTGTTGTAGGAAGAGGTGTCATGATCGCAGGGGGAGTACTTGTGTTTCCATCAATTCCAAAGCGGGAGATTTTTTATCAGCGGTTGTCATTGATGACAACCCAAGCAGCACCAGGGGCTACCCCAATATTGCATGGGAATTTTTACCTACCAAATTAATATATTCTGGGTCAAGAATGCTTTTAATGTTTTCTACTTGTCGAGATGTTTCTGTTGATATATGGCACGTCACGTAATTCTTCACGGTTTGAGAGATATTCATGTTTGAAGTTTGTACCCCCAGTTAGTGGGCTAAAATCCAATGGGGTTCTAGAATGGGTCATTGAAAAGTCATAATTAATATTTTTTAAGCTCCTAAAATCCCTCCCACGTTCACTTGTTGAAGCCCCTCTCAACCTAAGCATTTATGTAAATTGTGATCCTCATATCCTCCTTATGCAAGGGATTTTGCCATATGAAACAGGTCATCGTGGAATTTTCGCTCTAATTTTTTTTTCTACAAAGGTTCAAAATCTGAAATTTCCATGAGACAAATACAAAATATTGAGGAAGCCCCTATATAAATTTCATATCAAGGTGCGCAATATTTTCAGAGATATGATCTATGGAAGTCAGTGTTTTTGCAGGCTCCTAAAATTCATCTCAAAGAAGAGACCTTGGAAAAATTGTCATAACTCTCTCTCTAAGTATCGGATTGGAATTTGGTAAGAATTGGTAGATAGTGTATGGACTGTAGTTTTCTCTCTATCAATTTTAGAGCCGATTGAAGAAACAGTGACACGTGGCACGCCGTACAATTTTTCTCTACTGAAACAGCCCATAATTAGGGAATTGTGAGAGATTGGGCATAACTCTCCCTTGAAGAATCCAAATTGGGTCAGACCTGTGGCATTGGAAAGATGACTCAGAGAAATACTACAAAACCGAAAATCACATATTGGGGATCTGAAATAACAGAGATACGCTAGATTCAATATCGATCTCCTGGAAGGCAAGAAAAAGCTAGATCATGTGTTGTTAAGGGCTACAAACGACAAGACTTTCTAGGGCAGCAAAGCAAAGAAAGGTGCAGAAAAGGGTAGCACGACAAGAGAAACAACCAAGGTGCATAACAGCAACAAGAAGTTCATCAAATGAAATCTTCAAGTGGGCAGCACTACATACAGTCACTGTAAAGGTATCATTGTACTAAGTCATTGTAAATACATTATTGTAAAAATTGTACTAGTGTCTATCTGCCAAGAGTTGAAGAGGTAGTGTTGGGAGGTCTAGGATCATCATTAGGTGGTTGTGTCATAGTTGGGGTTATGGTCTAGTGTTTCTTCTTCTTCTACATCATTCTATATCATTGTAAAGTGGACCATTTTCCCTAGTATGCGAGTACATTCTTCTTTTATTCTTCTACAGGGTGGTAGGGTGGTGCTAGGGTGAGTTGTAGCTCATTGGGTGTTGGGGCATCCATTCAATTGACTACTAAAGAATCTCAGGCATTGGAGCATCCATCCAGTGGGAACTGGAGAAGAATGCTTTTCTAGATTCTAGGAAGTTGGAGCTTTATATTCAATTGGAGTTGAATATTAAAGAATTATTAGAAAAGCATTAGGTGGTTTTTGTCTCGGAGTGGGTTTCCACCTTAAAAACTGTGTGCATTTGTGTTTCTTTTGTTTACTACTACCATTGTACATACACTGATAATAATTGAAGATTAACTAATGCTCTAATTGAAAGGAATACTGATTCACCCCCCTCTCAGTATTTCTAACAATGAGTTGCTCCTTCCTTCAAATATCTTCAATATGGATCTGAAGATTCTTTCCTTCTGTCATCCTTGCAAGCCTTTGAGAGACTTCTAGGGTCCTCACAGTTGTCCAAATTTCATCTAGCTACTTCTATTTTTCCTTCATTTCTTCCTCGATCCTCATAATGTTTGGATCCTCCTACAGCAAGGTTCAAATATCAAGTGTATCATCCAACAACTTCCCACACTACGCCACAGAGTCATCGATGCCTTTTAATGTTGTCTTGAGGTTTTCTTCCCTCTGTTCTCTGACTTCTAGTGGTGTGGCCAGCTACAACCTCATTTGCAGCTCAACAATCTAGACTTGATATTAAAGTTTCATCATTTCAGTGTTGGCCTATGATTCATTGATTGCGAGAGAAAGCTCTGCAACCTTTTCAGTTGGTAATTCTTCAGTGCGGACCTAAAAGTCAGGAACTTCACTACAAGTCCATGTGATGGCTTCTACCAGCTATTTTTGTTGTTGATGAACCTCATCTCTTTCCTTGAGAACCTACTCAAGTTTTTTCATGATCGTATTTCTTTCCTTTTTCAATTCTTTGTGGGACTGCAAAATACGTTGTTCATGCCCTTTCAACTCTTCGATGATCCCTTGGTGAAATTCATGCAATGTTGGAGTAGGGAACGTGACGAGGTTCATGCTTATGATTTCCCATCCTTTGGCACATTATCTATCTTCAGCTTCTTCGAAATATAGTGCTACTCTTGCTACCTGCAAAATCCTCATACCAAATTTTTTTCTAGTTGGCACTCTAGTTGCGCTAATTGACTAGTTTGTGTTATTTGGCTGGCTGGCTGCTCCTATGGTCACGTTGTTTGTGCCAACACCTTTAGTTCATGTATTCCTTCCTATATTTATTTCAATACAACTTTTTATTGATCCTTGATTCTTCTCCATGTTTCTTCAGTAATTTGGTGTATCTTTTCGACAATTTCATCAAAGTCCCCTTCAGTGAGGATAAGTGGCTCTGCGCACGTGGATCGAATGACCTTATGCTTCTTCCACACACTTGGTGTAGATGTTGTAAGTACCTCCTTATTTATGATAAATTGGGAAGTGACTAGTTTTGTGTCACTAGGAGGGCGTTGGCCACCCTAATCTGGCGTTATTCCTTCGATTTCTTCTCCATCCTTCTCTATTTCCTGCTCTGTATATTTCCTTGTCTCTATATCTTTTCCACTGGTTCTTGCATGCTACACAGTGTCCTCTGTCTCGATGCCTCCTGTTAGCACTGGTTTTGATTTCTTTGAAAATTTCCCTCTCCGTCATTTTATTTGGCCTCTAGTTCCTTATGCTTCATTTTTATAAATGCTAAACTCCAACACAAAGTAGCTCCGCCCCCCACAGCCAACCTTTAATATATATCATATATTACATATATGATATCATATATATTTCATGCACTTAACCATTTGGAAACCCTTACCTTTAATAACAATCGGCGTTTCGCAAATCCAAACTTCATACATATCACAAGTGTCGTCTCCTACAAAACCCTCTGAAATGCAATTTGCGGGATTGTTGGGACCCATCATTTCCTTTTGGTCCGCTTCATAAACTTTCGATATATGTTATAATTTCTTTTTAATATGATTTGGGTGGTTATTTACCTTTTCGCATCGCATGATCGCAACAATACTTACCTTTCCCATTCACCTATACCTTTTCCATTTTCCGGATTGTGATATAAAGTGGGACCTTCTCCCTACCACATCACCCTTTTTCCCCCGCCCATCGCACATCGCAATCGGAGATTTTTATGTTTATTATTAAATATATCTCAAGTTGAGTATTTTATGTTGCGATGCGATGTAGTTGGGCGATGCGATAAGGTAAATCTGCGAAATTGCGACATTGTGATCCGTCGTGTCTCCCTTTTCCACTCCATAACCCTGTCGATGTGATATAGTGGGACCCACATTTCCTCGCCACGTCACCCTTTCCCCACTGCCCATCGCACATCACAATCGGAAATTTTTATGTTTATCGTTAAGTTGTCGTAAGTTAAGTTTTGTATGTTGCGATGCGATATTTGTAGGGCCTGTCGTTGCATTTCTTTTTCCCATATGTGTTAACTATCTGATACCTTACCCCCCACTCTGATACCACTCCCGCTCCATTTCTCCACATCGTCGAAACCACCACCCCTTCTTACCTCGTCATATCACCTCCCATTTCAATTAGCAATCCCAAAACTTATCTTTTTTGTTTATGATTAACTCCTCTGATTTTTGAATTGTGATATATCCCGTAGTATATTCCGCCTCGAGATCTTCCCCACTTATTTAATCAATGACTCTTGTTTTAGTTTGGCCCCCTTCTCCCATTTTGGCTTTAACAAAGCTGGGGGGGTCTGAAATAGGAATTTTTATGATCCAACCCCACTACAACATGTCTTACTCTCATAATTTCGCACCCCTTCATTCAAACTACTTACCGCTTACATACCCCCCCTGAAATCCATTCTTTGCTTTGTGTTAATGACATCGGCCCCACCTTATTCTCCGCCATTTTATCTAAAAGGTTTTGGGTTTCCGCCATTTAGAAGGAAAACAGTGGCAGAACTCCTCCAAAACATATTTCCATTAAACCTGTGCCACCATTACTCTTAGTACTAGCATGTTTCAACAAGGCACCAGACAACATTCAAGAGACAGTTGGAAGCATTACAGGAACTTTGAAAGTAGTTACTCAGGAAGTTAAGATAATATCAACAGACCCTGTACTTTTTCACCTATAGTTCAAGATTAACAACTACCACATTCATAATGCTGTTAGAATCAATAAATATCAGTCGAGTATTCTGTAAAGTTTTCTTGTTATTGTAATAAATTAGAAACATAAACTCCCTATTCCTTTGGGTTGTAATAAAATCCCTGTCTATGGAGATATTCGAGAGTCTAGCCTTTCTGGCAGACCATTGTAAATCTATAAATACACAGTTCATAGATGTAGAAAAGGGGAGATGAGTGGTGGCACAGGGCCTAGTGCTTTGGCCTTGTTGTTGATCCTCATGCTATTCCTAAAGTTGTGTATTTTTGTACACATAATATATTCCAGTTACACTCTTGAGGATTCACAAAATCATATGGTGTGTGTATTGTTTTCCCTTCTGTTTTTACATACTTTATTTGTCTTTCCAAGTTTATCAATAAAGTTCTCTCTTATGTTTTTATCAGTCTTGTGAACCTCCAAGTCATATGGATATGTTTTTGTAAGTCTTGTTCCAAGCTTTCCTGATTCTATATAAATTGAAGATTGTTCATAAGCATTCCTTGAGGTGGAATTAAACCTTGTTTCATGTTTTTGTAAGTCTTTTGATCTAGCATGCATGTTAATCTGTTTTTGTCAGTCTTGATTCACCAAGTATTCCTGATTGATGAGGTCATGTTAGTCAAAATCATTCCTTGTAATGGGATTCTTTAAATGTAAAGTGATATTCTTGTAATTATTTTAAAAGCATTCTTTCACTATACATTTCAGATCTGGGATTTGTGTCATTTTCCTCCCAATAGTAGATTTTTGTTCTACAGACACACTGTCTTCATTCCATTCTTCTAATTATCAGGCTACAAACTCAATTTTTTGTTATGAAACCATCTCCAAAAATAGAAGAAAAGAGAGATCAACATCTTAGAAATCAGCCACTTTGAGGGGGCAACCTCCAATACATTACATAAATGAAAAATTCTTGGATGGTACAAATGACCAAAACCTCCTTCTTGGCTCTCCGTGATTTGCAAGATTGGCAATATTGACAAGATTGGCAAGAACAACTCTTCAGGGAACCACATCAAACCACTTTGGAGTCCAAAGACCTAGCCTTCCTTGACTTAGAGAGGGCTCTCTCTATGTATGTGTTTGTAAATGATATATCTTTCTGCTTTTGTTTTCTAATTTTAGGCTAGTTATGAAGTTCTAGGATTGTTTATTTTGTTTGGTTGATTAATTGATTATGTGATTAAGTGATTGAGTGTTTTAGTTGAATAGATAAATTGTGGTCAGCATTAATCCATTGGGCTATGGAATCATAAAAGGATTTAATTGTTCATCAACTCTACAAGGGTTTTCATAGGGAAAGCTAACTATATCAAGTGGATCTCTTAGATTAGATGAAATATGAAATGGCAGTAAGTTGTGAAATCAGTAAAGATAAAGGGAAATTAAGAATCCTTTAACTCTACTTCAACAAGAAAATCATTTTAGGTAACTTTTTAAGAAAAATTAAAGGACAGGGCAAACCATAGACTTCTTTGGCCAGACTCTAGTAAGAAAACCTTAAGGCAACGATCCAAAAACCCTAGAGAGCAGGACACTCCTGAATTCTCTAGCTATTACTTACAAACAAAGAAAACATTCAAGATAACAGTCAGTATAATCAAAGAGAAATTAAGAATTCATAATCAAACTAAAAATACCTTTGCAGCAACAGTTTGAGACAAACCAAAGGAAAGGGCTAGCCATAGAATTCTTTGGTTGGACTCCACTAATTAAACTTCAAAGAAGGCCTTAAATATAACATTTCAAGAAAGACCAAAGGACAGGGAAAACCATAGACTTATTTGGCTGGACTCTACTAAATCATTTCCAAGGCAACAAGCTAGGTGGAACTAGAGAGCAATTAAGAATTATCTAATCAGACCTTGCAGAATAAAACATTAAGATGAAAGAAGCAGACAGAATTAAGGTGCCAAGACAACATACCTTAACCTAAATTTTATGTTCTTTAATCAAATAAATTATGGACAATATGGAAAATAGAAGGGAAGACATTGACAAAGAAGGATAACTTCACCATTAACATAGCTCAAGAATCCTGTGAATGTGATTGTATTACTAATGTCTAAAATAGTCACAATACTCAAGTGCAACAAATCTTTGCAACTCAGATTTTGATCAAATCCATCCTAGCAGATAATCCTCTAATCAAGCAGCCAACCAACACTACAAATGAATATTACATTTAGTACATAACTGCAAAATGAGGAGGTTTCCCTAACCTAGGGTGACAGATTTCTATTTATTACAGAGTTAATGTATTTTTGGCCTTTGAGACCATGCAAAGCCCAAGGAAAAATATATGTGACTGACTCACTGTAATAATAACTTCCTAATTTACTGTTGAGCTAAGTTTGGGATTTTTCTTTACTTTTGAGGCTTTTCATTAACTTTTACAATAACTCTTGAGTAGCTGGGAAATATCTCTAATTGTTTCAATAACTGTGGTTGCCTTTATTTGAGTAAATAAGGTTGTAGGTGTCCAAAGTGTTTATGATAAGTAAATGTTGTTTTGCTTTAGCATTCAGATCTGTCTTTTGTGTTAATATGCTTTTGATTTATCCTTAAACCCTGATTTGTCTCCTAAACTCTGCTTTCTTCTTTTAATTCTTTTGATCAGCTTTCTGATCTTTGATCTCTGTCTTCGAATCATGTTTCCTTATCATTAACCTTTGATTTAATCTTTAATCATGTTTTCCTTTATCTGTCTGGTGATTTTGTTCTCCATTTTTTCTTTATCTCTGTGTTGTTTGAAACATTTCTTATTGCGTTGGTGTGTTTGAATGACCATCAATGGTCATGATCCATTGATGTTTCTGATTTGATCTGGTGCTCCTGGTCCCTTTGATGAAAAAAACTTGATGGATCGTCACCCATAAGATTTGTTTAAACATTTTTTTGGACCTTAGAATGCAATTTTCACATTCATACCTCGGCTACCTGCACATTTAAAAATAATTTATTAATTAAAATCTTACACTGTGGGTTTTATGTGTTTGTTTGGGCTTATCGGGTCTTTTGGAGGGTATTTGTAGAGGTTTTAATGGTGGATGAGGGCTTATCGCAGATCCATACGACTTTATATCATTTTAAAGGGGTCAGTGGTTTTGATTTATGGCGCGGAGGAGGTATGGTGATTTTCACACGGGATGAGAGCAGTTAATGGTATTCAAAGGAGGGATGCGATAGCATTGTGGGAGTGTCGTGTGGTAGATGGGAAAGAAGGAATACCGCCCATATCACATGGTTTGAGATTTTTATGGCCAGCATAGTTGGATATATGACAGGGTGTGTGGGCCGTTGGATCGGGGAGGGATTGATCCAACGGTGATCGGGTGATGATGGGTTGCGAGTAGGTCTAGGTGGTGGGGTCCGGGAGTAATATGGAACATAGGGTTTAATGTTAAGGTGGGGGGGGGGGGGGGGGGGGGGTATTTCATAAAGTGGGGTTGGGGTTAAATAATAAGCGAAGGTGCTTATTATTAAGGTTGGGGTGAAGGCCATTTAGGAGCAGGGATTTTAATATATAGCAGTGGGCCCTAAAAATAAGGGTGGGAGGTAGGGTTATATGAGCGAGGGGCTAAAAACATATAGGGGTCGGGTTTTTTAATTTAACACAGGGTTTAATTAAAAATATGGGTCCCACATAATATAATTTTTAGTTTAAAAAATGTAAAAAAATTATTTTTTACAGTGTTTTAATGGAATAAGGGAAAATGATGAAGTTGAGGGGGTTTAGTGGGTAAAATGGGGCTTTAGGTAGGGAAAAAAGGGTGAAAAGAGGGATTGAGGTCAAACTGGGCTTTTGCAGAACATGAGAGTGCTTAGAAGAGGCCAAATGAGAGATAGTGAACTAGGAAAAATAAAGATAATGAAGGTAGTGAGATTTTTTAGAATAGCTGATAGTCAAGAAATGCTATTTTCAGCAGATTGTAGAAAATCCATTGTCACCTAGTGATACTATGAATACAGGAGACTAACATGGGTCACAATATAATCATAGTCGACCTAACAATAATAATTTAAGGGAACAACAATAACAATATTGGGGTTACAGGGGTACAACAATAACAATAAGGGGGTTACACTAACAACAATAAGGGACTATACTAGTAATATAGGGACCTAACATGCCCCTCTCCTTCAAAAAAATGTTGTCCTCAATGATTGAGTAGATCTGGATGCTTCTGTGTAAAACTCTCATCCTCCCATGTAGAATCTTTAGTGGGTAAGTTCTTCTATTTGATGAGATACTATGAAATTGATCGATTTCGTAGCTGTCGAGTTCTTGTTACCGTGACTGCTTCAGGTTCCAATATGATTTTTCCTTTCTCATCAAGTTTTGTAAATATTGTTTGACCTATAATTTTGTCCCCTATAACCTTCTTTAACCATGAAACATGAAAAACTGGATGCACTCGGGAAGAAGCGGGAAACTCCAATTTGTATGCCATCGTAACAATATTTTGCAACACCTGGTAACGACCATAGTACTTTGGTGATAATTTATTATCCTTCTTATCTTGATTGAGGGACATTTTTTTGTATGGTTATAGCCGTAAAAATACCCAGTCTCCTACATCAAAACTTCTCTCATTGCAATGTTGATATGCTTGATGTTTCATTCGATTTTGTGCCAAATTTAGGTTATCCTTTAAGAGTTGGAGAACTTCTTGTTGAAGGTCGATGTGATATTCTTCTACTTGAACCTTATAATTTTCTCTTAAATAATATGTGATGGACAGTGGATGATATCCATAAAGTGCCATAAATGGGGTCATTTTGCTGCAATATGGAAAGAAGTGTTATACCACCATTTAGCGAGAGGTAACCACTTGACCCATTGTGTTTGCTTATCAGATACAAAACAACGAAGATATCCTTCCAAACATTTATTCACTATCTCATTTTGACCATCGGATTGAGGATGATAAGATGAGCTATGAGCTAATTGAGTACCCAAACAAGAAAATAATTCCATCCAAACATTTCCAATAAAAATGGGATCTCTATCACTTACAATAATCTTTATGTTTCCACGTAGCTTTTGAATTGTTTCCATAAATGCAATAGCAATTGTACTTACTTTAAATGGATGAGATAATGCACAAAATTGTGCATACTTGGTAAGTCTATCAACTACCACCATGATGACACTCTTTCCTTCGGACTTAGGTAAATTTGTGATAAAATCCATTGAAATCTCCTCCCAACCTTGACTTGGAATGGATAAAGGTTGTAGAAGACTTAGGGTCTTAATTGTCACAACTTTATTTTGCTGGAAAACCAAACATTCCGCCACCAACTTTTGGATATCAGATTTAAGGCCATCCCAAAAAAATTCTTTCTTCACCCTATGGTAAGTTTTTAAAAATCCTGAGTGTCCTCCTAAAGGAGAAGTGTGCAATTCCAAAAGAATATTTTGTTTTAGTTGGGAATTCTTACAAAGATATAAGCGATCTATGTACCATAAGGAATCATTTTTCCGACTAAATGTATCAGATTTACTAGGATCTTGCTGCAACTTTTGAATGAGTGTCCACACTTCTTCATCCTTCTTCCATTCACCCCCCTCTTCGGTTATCCAATCTGGTTGGATAACAGAAATGGCACAAAGCAATGCTTCCACCGCTTCATCATTTCTTGAGAGTGCATTTGCAACAACATTATCTTCCCTTTTCTGTAGATGATTTTAAAATCATAACCCAACTTCTTTGTGACCCATTTTTGCTGCTCTTCTAAAGATAGTCTTTGCTCCAAAAATTGTTTAAGACTATCATGATCAGTTTTTACCGTGAAGTGTCTTCCCATTAGGTAAGGTTGCCATTTCTTTAGTGCATATAGTATTGCCAACATTTCCTTCTCATAAATAGCTATCTATAAATACTTTCCTTTGATTGGATGACTTTCAAAAGCAATGGATCTTCCTTCTTACATAAAAAGATCACCAATTCCATTTCCTAAGGCATCACATTCCACAATAAAGGTTTTTGTGAAGTCTGGTGTAGCTAAGATTGGTGCTCTGCACATTGCCTCTTTAAGATGTTCAAAGGCCTTATTTGCTTCAGGAGTCCATGAAAATGCATATTTCTTCAGTAAAGTTGTTAGATGTGCTGCTATTCTCCCATAATTCTTAAAAAACTTGCGATAATACCTTGTTAACCCGAGAAACCCTCGCAATTTTTTTATGGGTGTGGGTACTTTCCATTCCTTAATGGCTATTGAGGAGGTAAATCCCCTCTGCGGACAGAGGCGATCCCTACTAGCCCAGCAGGGGTCTAGCAACAATCACGAAATGTTACGACGCAAGTTCCTAGTTACGAATGAAAGGACCAAAGATGGAGGCCTACCTGGAATCCAATGCTACGATCTGAAGAAGAGAGCGTTCCCGTTCCTCAGCCTCGGCAGATCACGATCCTCTACGATCTCCGTGGATGGATACCTACACGTGCAAGAAACAAACGGATACAAGCATAAAATCCGGCATACGTAACTAAATATCAGTGAGAAAGGATATTACTCATATTAACATAATCGAAAACAGAGTGGAACCATAATCGTAATCATTCATTAAATAACAATCGAAAGAGATTACAACCAATGTTCTGACGTCGTGGTCTCCTTCGGATGGGTCTCCAGTCATTCACGTCTCGCAAAGCTCGCCAGGGAAAGGGAAAACCTCTCCAGAGTCTCTCGACGATAGTCTCCTTACTTGAGTCGACCTTAAGGGAAGAAAGAGGGCTCTTACAGCACAAAGGCTCTTGGGAATTTGGAGATTCAAAGCTTAGGCACTTCAAGACTAGCTTGCCATGGGATTGAGCATGCTTTTATAGATGGGGAAGGAGGGAGTTGGGATCCCTATTATTGTGGGATTGGCCCTATCCACAAGGAAAGTTCCATGGGAGGTGGAAAACCACTTCCTTTCCATAGAACTCCCGCAGCCAAACCTCCCAACTCAAGATAGGCAATGGTTTCTGAGTTTGTTGAAACACAACTTCCGCCATATTTATTTAAAAAACACTCCTTAAATTGGTTGGCACGACTACTGCTCTGGGACAGAGCGCCAGTTGGCGCGGCCTCTTTGTAGGATTTTCCCCATTGGCGCGAGTGGTGAACTGTCTGCCCGCGCCAATGCAAAAGGAGATGTTTTCATGAGTTTTTGCAAGGATATGTCTTTAGGGCAATTGAAGCTCATGCTTAGAGGAATGCATTGATGATTTTTTCAAGGCATGACAATGTTCACAGGTCACAAAATGGGTCCTCCATTGTGCAGGACGGGGAATGGTAGGGACGGTGACAAATTACTGTGTAACAGATGCCCCCTAAAGTATGAGGCCCGAGAGAGAGAGGGGTGAAATGCTTTACGAGAACATGTTCAACTGAAGGCCCGCCATCGGAAAACCTGCGCAGAAAAATACAACTGATATCTCAAGTACATGATGTATAGGTGGTATGGGCGCAGCCATCCGAAACAGAGTACACTATAATCCGGATCCAGGGTATGGGCACAGCCATCTAGCGAGGATCAAATAAATAGACTCAGGTATGGTCGCAGCCATCCAATCAATGAGTCATATACATAATGATAATAATCCACAATCGCAGCCTGGATTACAACAGACACAATCCAGGGTCTTGCGCTCCATCTCGACCCAAACAAAGTACAAGTTCGAGCATGCGAATATGTGATCTGAAGTCAAACATGCAAGAACATCATCTGATTACCAGCCAATAATGAAAGTTGTTAACAGACGCGAGAGGAACCACCAATAATGACAATGGTCCTCAAGGTACTACAGGTACAATCTACGGCATGTGAATAAATGAGTTGGCATCGAACACCCGCAGAATCACTCGATCGGAGGCCAATGATGAAAACCTCACGTCGAATGCGACGAACCTACCATTGAGGCATGCAGGCTCCAAGGTACCATAAAGGAGTCTCTAGATCAACTTCCTAGATAATGAGCTGAAGTCGACAGGAAACGATCTTGATCGAAGGTGGGCCATAATGTTTCCCACATCATCGACACAAGACAGAGGAACATGATTTTTTTGTTGTGAATCAAGATCGTATGAGAATCAGAGGAAGGTTGATACTTGCAGAGGCCAACTTCTCTTGAACATATAAACGGCACGACAGTGGACTTGGCAGTATTTGACATCAACGGATTAGAGGTCATGGTGACGAGGCAATGAGAAGATGAGAGGCCAAAAGGGATTATCCAAACCCACGGAGGCAAAGTGAAGAAACGAGATGAGATGTCCCCAACCTGACACGAATGCAGACAAGTGCCATGTTCAAGAGCGACATACTGCCGACGACAACAACGATGGTTCCATTTTTCCCCACCATTTCTGGCGAGTACCCCAATTATTTTTTATAACAAGCTTGAAGGGGATAGCATATGCTTGTAATATAAGTCCGCCCTTCGGGTGAATCCATCTTAGTGCATTTAACGAGTCCTAGGAAGGAGGAACTCAGAGAACGTCATTTCGACTGGATCTGATGTCATCAGGGTTTAACAAGTCTGACAAAGGGAGAACTTGGCATCTTTTCATGTTTAGAGAGTTTGAAAAGACAGCAGAAAAGTAAACTCCATAGGTCCCTTTTCGTAAATAGTTCCTCAGATCCGAAAAGGTAGAAAACAATATCCGAGAAAACCTCCTAGTCGCGATAGGCTAGGGTATTCCTTTTTCGTAATCAATCCATCCCTGCCCGAAAAAGGGGTAAACATATACTGGGTAGATGTCGATTCGTGTCCAATTTAACGAGATCGAAACGACAAGGGCCTCGGCAATCTTTTCATGTTTAGAGAGTCAGAAAAGAGCTGAAAGATGACTCCAAAGTGACTTTTTTGTGTATTTACCGAGTCCGAAAAACTATAAAATATAACTCGTTTCCATCGTTAAAGTCACAAAAACCTGCTGCTGCACATACCAAGCAAGCGTAAAACCCATTTTTGACATAACATATTAAAATATTTGATAAAAATGACTTTTTACAACTCATTTTATGTCAAAAAGTTATAAATATGCCAAATTGGTAAAAACAAAATTACATTTACTATTTACCTTGGTAAAAAGCAACAGTGATCCATTTGGAGCAGAAAATTCTAACGGCGATTGCGACAGATCCGGTTGACCATTCAGTTTCTCGTCTGCTACAGGTAAGAGGCGCTTCCCTGCTCTACATTTTCATCCGTTTTTTAATAGTTTTCCTTTGTAAATCAGTTCTCTGTGGCCACTTTTGAAATTTTAGGGCCGCGCTCATTGGCGCGGGTATCGGGCACGGACCCGCGCCAATGGGCTCTTTCATACAAAGGGATCGCGCCACATGGCGCGACTGTTCACAAAACAGCTGCGCCAGTGGCCGAACCTAAAATTCTGCCTAAAAAATCGATATTTAAACCAAATTGCATGGAATTTGAGGCCTACCAAAGATCTAACTAAGGGTTTATGACCATATGAATGCAGGTAATCAAGAAAAATGGCAATTGAATGGAAAGAACAAGAGCATGGAGAAGAGGATGAACAGGCCATCCAAAGTGAGGCTTGCATGAATGCCCTTAGAAACTGTGGGCTGAAGAAGTTCTTCCTTACACCCTGTCTACGAGCTCAGCCCGAGCTCCTCCAGTATTTGATCAGTATTTGGGATGAACATGAACAAGTGTTCAGGTTACGAGATCAGGTATTAGAGCTGGAGGTTTCTGATGTTTATTTTATCACCGGATTGTCTCGCAGAGGTCCGATCCCTATTTTGACTGGAAGCAGACCATCTGGCGAGAAGATGGAAGAAGTGATGGCATGAGTGTGCCGAGGAGCACAAATGGGATCAGGAAGCAAGAAGGTGGATATCCACACTATCCCTGATCTGGCATTGAGAGTTGTCCTACATACCATCACGCGGGCTGCAGGGTCGCAGGCACCGCACGAAGCCACAAAGGCCCAACTCCTGCTGGCCTCAGAATGCATGAGTCCCTTACTGTTCGACTGGGCAACAACAGTAACAATCAATATGAAAAGGTAGCTTACAAAATGCAAACAAGCTAAACTGAAACAGTTTGGCTATGGTTCCATCCTGGTATCGTTCATTCTGGAACGCTTACCAATCTTCCAGGGCCAAGGGGCCTCAGTAGCAGATCCGATACCACGAGAGCCAAGAATGGCTCGCTGGGCAGCATTAATGCCCAGAGCTGGAGGCGGCCAACAGATGTCCTGGAGGCCGAAGTTCTTTAGGTGGTTACGGCGCCAGCTGATTGTAGTGGAAGACTGGCCCTATGCAAGAACTGACTTCACCAGAGACCCAGATCTCCCACTGCCAGAAGGAGATGACTGGGACGAGGAGTTGGGTAAGACCTCATTTTTTGATTTTATGTTTTATATTTTTTTTTTGTTAATACACATTCGTCCTAACAAATTTTATATATGTATGCAGATGTGGGACCTAAGAGACCAGCTGGGATGTCTCCAATCTCACAGAGGACACAACTCGCCCCTGATCCTCAGGGAGAGGGTACCGGAGGAGAGGAGTTGATCCAGAATCTCGAGGGCATTGCCCGAGGGATCCCAGACTATGCTCGGCTGGCGGACGTACCAATGGCATACCAGCGCCACACGGTGGGAGTTCCGAGTCGGATCCACCGAATCCTGAGATGCTTAGTGCATGCAGTTACATGCTATCATGAGCACCATGCGGATTAGCCCTTAGGATTTATACCACACCTATACTTAAGACGATTATGTATATTTTGACTTTCGTGATGCACATTGTGCAAACATTTCGACACATATATGTATATACATATGACTATTTTGGATGGATCTTTTACATGTGATGATGTTTTTATATGTCATACAAATGTAATCTAATGTATCAGTTACATAACAAACGACCCAATGCGAAATGTATTCACACAATGTATCTACTCACACATTTCATTTTTTATGCAAGCTTAAAAGCACACATGAACACACACACATGCAAACTATGCTTGAAATGAGGAAGACGGGCATGCCCCCCAGCATGGTGTCTCAATTCGAGGTACATGCCCCCCAAGCTTCAGTCCATTGAAAATGGAGTGAAGGTTCAAAACAAAGGTCGAATTGAACATGCTTGTGTTTCATTATTTTAACGAGGTTGACACACTTAAAGAACCATCCTCAAACAACTTGTTTCATTGTTTTTAGGAGCTTGACACAAGTGGAGGAACTATGCTCCGAGAACCTGGTTTCATTTTTTAAAGAGCTTGACAGAGGGAAGAAACCGTGCTCTAACCGACTTACATCAAAATGAACAAGAAGGCGGCGCTTCCAAGAGTTCCACTCCCGATGGAATGAAAACATCCTGGAAGTCAAAACCCAATGCCCCCAGTACACTGTGTACGATGGTGTCATCACTGAGTGCAGGCATAGAGTAGGTAGACACATAATTGAACTGCGGTGGAGCAGATACAACAGGTGAATAAAAACCAGGAGGGGGTGATGGCGGACCAGTTGCCACATTAGGACCAAAGAACGAAAGCTGATCAATGGCCACGATCCGTCCCTCATGCGGAAAACAGACCACATGAAAGAGGGAGGAGACGAGCGCTCCCATGGCATAGGTGTAATTGCGCCCCAGGAGCAGATTGAAATCCAAGGGGCCTGGAACGACCATCACGTCCATATGGACGGTTTTACCTCCCAAAGTAACCGGTAACCTTGGAAGGATCCCCAACGGTTGACTCGTCCTTCTGTTAAAAGCCAACAGGTTCTACGTAACAGGCGCAAGCGGTGGCGAACAGAAAGCTTTCCAGGTATTTGAGGATAGAATACTAACAGAGGCACCTTCATCTATAATGGTGTTGGGTACAACCAGACCAAGAGCCTGTACTGTGATCTCGAAAGGCACGTAAGACGGAAGGTGGAATCCTGCAAATCGACTCCAATCAAAGGAGGCGACCAGACTACTCGGAGGGGATACCATCTAACCGAGAAGGTCTTCCCCTGATGTTACGGAAGCAGAAGCCTCCTCCATGACTTCCATCTCAAAGGCGGGAGGAATATCCTCCGTAGCCTCCATCTTGGGAGGCGGAGGAGCAGCTTCTTGAAGTACAGGGAAAAGAGAATCGTTCTCCAAGTCTGAAGAATCTGAAGAAACCAGAAGCACATGAGGGTTATGAGATCCACTCTCCATGGAAAATACCTGGTGCACCGTAGACGGGGCCAGCTCAACTGATCCCACGACCAATGGCTGGTCGGGAATGGGTTTCTTAATTCGAATTTCCGGAGGAGTGGGATTGACCAAGGATGACTCTTGGCCAATCATGGCAACAGTGGGTGGAAGACTCAAAGAAAGCTGTTTATAACCAGCCGAGAGGCATGGTGTAGAAACAGTCAAGTTGTCCAAGACTCGCTTGGCTTCATCCATATAAGGACAAAGGTGAATGGCATGGTGCCCTTCACACAACTTACAGGGATTGGTGACCTTACCCTGTTTTTTAAGAGTCTTATCAGTCGCAGTTGAAGATGTGCCCCCAACATTGCTCCCGGAAGTCAAAGGCAATGGTGGACGACCATTGGACCATACTTCGAGAACCTTGGAAATGCCAGGGCAGTCTCGAAGCAGATGATCTCCCGTGCACAACATGCAAGGGAACTTGACTTTCCGTGGAGGGTTGGAAGGCTTATCGAGAGGAGATAATTCAGAAATAGTGGCTGCACTTTTAGCCTCTCGCTTATCAGACTTCTTCTTCTTTGTCTTCTTCTTCTTCTTCTTCACCCCCTGGTTACTCGAATCCAGACTTTCACCAGGCGAAGCAGAAGATGAGGACGCAGAAATGGGCGAAGAAGAGGAGAGGTCCACCTTGGATTCAACATGATGTTGTTCCAGCGGAGGAACTGATTGAACAGTAGTGGAGACATTCGGGACTACAGAGGTTGAGAACAACCAAACAGGCAACCCAACAGTTAACCCAGGAAGGGACAACGTCACCATGTAAGGAGCACCAACATTTCCAAAAGGAGGAAAATGACCAGGATTCCCTTCTGAGGGGATTCCTTGGTTGGTAAACTCTGAAAAGGTTGCCATCAAAACTCAAAACCACACACGGGCCGAAAAAGATTCAAGACACACAATCAAACAGCCAAACAGCAATATCTAACAGGGCGTATAATCGTGGGTGATTATTTTTACCACATTGAAAAATAAGAAACTTTACCGTTTCATGTTTTAAGAGTCGAGAAACGATAAAAATATGACTCTATCTCTTTCAGATTTGACACAAGCGTGAAAGGACAAACGCTTGATGGTCTTTTCAAATTTAGGGAGTCAGAAAAGACCAAATGACTACTTAGGAAAACTAGGCACAAAGGGTGTACCAAATAACCATGAACTGCAATATACACCTTGGTTTTAATAATGAAACAGAAATTAACCAAGGACTTTCCGTACGTGCAGGCAATCTCCCCGAATGCTGTGTTCGGTGTATCACGGGTATAGGGCGGCAGACTCAGCTTCCTGTGGATAAAGGATTGAAAACCTAGAGGGGTCTCCCTTTATATACGCAACGGTACGGGGAGCACAAGTTCGTACTAGCGTTGTCTAAAGCCAAAAGGCGAACGACAGCTGCTAGGTTTAAAGACACCGGAACACGTCTCTAGCCTAGACCTCTAAATATGTTTCGTTAGATTTCAATGCTGCCTTAGGTTAATTGAGTGGATTTTAAAGTTGATCTTCAATTAGGTTTCAATTTTCAGGCCCTAACAAATGTATTGTTTCAAAACTCCTAAATGCAAAGCTACATGCCACAGTAGACCATTTTGTTCAATGAAAACTAGCTCCAGAAGAGTTGAGAGTCTTTACACAAACAAAATGATTCAGAAGAAAAACAATGAGATCTCTAATGCAACTAATGAAATTGAAAACTTTTCATTCAAATCACTAATTACTAGTAAAATCGAAAATTTTCAATTTGCACTAATTCAACCAAAAGCACAAGAGATTTTTTTTTATAATTTTCAACGTTTGATAGCTAAATGCACTAAACAAACTGAAACAAACGGAACAACTTGAGAAACAATATGGAGAGAGAAAAACAAACAAATTTCACTCAATGACACAAGCAATCAGATCTCAAATCGACCAAAGTCTCTCAAAACCAAGAAAAAGACTCAAAGGCTCCAATGGACCGTGTGATCTAGGTCCAAAGCAAGACCAAACGAAATTTTAATGAAGGAATGAGCAATCACCCAAAAATCGCAGCAAAACAGTGAACAACTACTAAGAGGATGCGGAGGAGCAATCAAAAAGTTGACTGGACAAACGAAACACCAAAACTCCCAAGGAGGGCTCGATACACAAAGCCACTAGATGCCCTAGGGCTTAAAACGTGAAATCGATAGATAAAAGCAAACAACCAAAGGACGGAGGCAAATTCCCAGTCAAACAGGACTCCAACACACTCAGGTAGTCGAAAAATCAAGAATAAAAGCACTGAACAAACTCAGAGAGCTCAAAACTAAGCAAACTCAAAAACCTTACAGGAGTGGCGTGACTGTAAGGCTGCAACTGGCACCAGAAACAATTGGCGCGGGCTAAACAAAAGCAACATGCGCCAATTGGCGCGACTGTCGGGCTAAAAAGCGCGCCAGTTGAGTTTCTCAGCCAAAAACAAAAATAACTACTCTAGAAGCAGATCAATGTATACTAAGCAAACCAAGAAGCAAAAAACAGCAAAAGAACCCAACCCAGAAGGCTCATCAAGCAAGGAAAATCATAAAATAATCAAAACGAGACAATCTAAACGAGACAGTGAAATCTAGACGATCCCCAGTATGGTCGCCAAATTGTTGAGGAGGTAAATCCCCTCTGCGGACAGAGGCGATCCCTACTAGCCCAGCAGGGGTCTAGCAACAATCACGAAATGTTACAACGCAAGTTCCTAGTTACGAATGAAAAGACCAAAGATGGAGGCCTACCTAGAATCCAATGCTACGATCTGAAGAAGAGAGCGTTCCCGTTCCTCAGCCTCGGCAGATCATGATCCTCCACGATCTCCATGGATGGACACCTGCACATGCAAGAAACAAACAGATACAAGCATAAAATCCAGCATACGCAACTAAATATCAGTCAGAAAGGATACTACTCATATTAACATTATCGAAAACAGAGTGGAACCATAATCGTAATCATTCATTAAATAACGATCGAAAGAGATTACAACCAAAGTTCTGACGTCGTGGTCTCCTTCGGATGGGTCTCCAGTCATTCACGTCTCGCAAAGCTCGCCAGGGAAAGGGAAAACCTCTCCAGAGTCTCTCGACGATAGTCTCCTTACTTGAGTCGGCCTTAAGGGAAGAAAGAGGGCTCTTACGGCACAAAGGCTCTTGGGAATTTGGAGATTCAAAGCTTAGGCACTTCAAGACTAGCTTGCCATGGAATTGAGCAGGCTTTTATAGATGGGGAAGGAGGGATTTGGGATCCCTATTATTGTGGGATTGGCCCTATCAACAAGGAAAGTTCCATGGGAGGTGGCAAAACCACTTCCCTTCCATAGAACTCCCGCAGCCAAACCTCCCAACTCAAGATAGGCAATGGTTTCTGAGTTTGTTGAAACACAACTTCCGCCATCTTTATTTAAAAAACACTCCTTAAATTGGCTGGCGTGACTGCTGCTCTGGGACAGAGCGCCAGTTGGCGCGGCCTCTTTGTAGGATTTTCCCCATTGGTGCGAGTGATGAACTGTCTGCCCGCGCCAATGCAAAAGGAGATGTTTTCATGATTTTTTGCAAGGAGATTTCTTTAGGGAAATTGAAGCTCATGCTTAGAGGAATGCATTAATGATGTTTTCAAGGCATGACAATGTTCACAGGTCACAAAATGGGTCCTCCATTGTGCGGGACGGGGAATGGTAGGGACGGTGACAAATTACTGTGTAACAATGGCTTTAATTTTTTTAGGGTCTACCTTAACACCCTCGAGAGATACAATATGACCTAGATATTCCACCTCGTGTACTCTGAAGAAACATTTGGATGTTTTTGCATATAATTGTTTCTCCTCCAATAGTTTGAGCACCCTGTCAACATGTTGAACATGATCCTTCCAAGACCTGTTGTAGATTAGTATGTCATCAAAAAATACTAGCATGAATTTTCTAAGGAAGGGTTTGAAAATGGAATTCATCAACCCTTGAAATGTAGAAGGTGCATTAGTAAGGCCAAAAGGCATGACCAAAAATTCATAATTACCCTCATGAGTTCGAAATGTTGTTTTCAGAATATCTGCAGTCTTCATTCTAATTTGATGATATCTTGAACAAAGATCCAACTTGGTAGAATAAATTGATCCATGAATTCATCCAATAATTCATCAATCACAGGAATGGGAAATTTATCTTTAACGGTGAGCTTATTGAGCTCCCTATAATCCAGACACATGCGCCATGATCCATCCTTCTTGTGCACCAACACTACTAGAGTAGAGAAATAACTTTGACTAGGTTGAATTATACCAGCCTCTAACATTTCTGCAATCATGCGTTCAATCTCACTCTTTTGGACATAAGGATATCTATAAGGCCTGATGTTTGGAGGGACACTTCCTGGAATCAAATGAATAGCATGATCATGATCACGAATAGGTGGGAGTCCTTTGGGAGTTTCAAACACCTTGGAATGATTGTCCAAGACTTTTTGGAGATCTGGAGAAATAATTGATTTTGATGTTGGAACTTCTAGTGAGCATAATTGTGCAATTACGCCTCATTGTTATTTCTTCAGAAGCTTTGCCATGACATTAGAGATTATTATATTTCCCAGCTTCCCTACTATACCTCGTAATTCAACTTCCTTTCCTTTCGAAAATAAATTCAAGAAAAATTCTTGAAAATTAAAAGCTACTGTCCCCAAAGATTGTAACCATTGTACTCCTAGTACAACATCAACACCTCCCATTGGAATAGAAATCACTGGACTATTCAATAAATATTCCCCCATGGTTAGCTTGATATTATGGCATTTTCTAGAGCAATTTATAGTTCCTCAATTTGCAACCATCACTTGACATTCTGGTGTTGGGTATAGGAAGCAATTCAATTCCTTGACTACCTTACAATGAATAAAATTATGGTTATTACCCGAATCAATCAACACTATTACCTTTTTCTTATTGATATGTCCTTCCATATTTAGAGTTTGAGGAGTGGTAATTCCTGCCAATGCATTACATGATATGGTCAGAGTCATTTCTTCTTCTTCTAGGGTTGGTTCTTGGTGTGTATCCTCTTCTTTTGAATCTTCTTGCTCATTTTCTTCCTCCTCTTCACAATCTATGTAAAATAATTTCTTCTCAACACACTTATGACCTTTAGCGTATTTTCTATCACAACCATACCAAAGCCCTTTTTCTCTTTTTTCTTCCAATTTTTATGGTGTCAACCTTGTAGGTTGTGGAAGTCTAGGAGTAGGAACACTTCCATCCTTATAGATGTGAGTGGTAGGCTTCCTTGTCACCATAATTTTACATTCAAATTTTCTTTCCAACCTGAATGCCTTCTCTAATGAATCGGGTTCCCAAACTGGAACCTCATGTTGGATGTTATCCTGTAAAGTCCCTATGAAGACATCAATCATGTGTTCCTCTGGATTATCAATTACCCTTATATTCAATTTTTGGAAGTCCTCAATGTGATCCACCACTGAACCCTTTTGTTTGAGATTTATCAATTGGCTAAAGAAGGCATTTCTCTTTGTATCCTCATAATGTGCTATTGTTTCCTCCATAAAAATTGACCAAGTGACAATTTTTTTACGGGAGAAAAGCCATTGAAACCATACAAATGTATTTTGCTCTAAATTTAAATTTGCAATTCGTACCTTTTGTGTGTTTTTCACATTATTGAGATCAAAATATTGCTCCATATGTAGTAGCCATGTTACGAGATCCTTGCCATCAAACTTCCTCATATCCATATTTGGAATATGGTGGTTCTTCTATCCAACATTGGATTTTACGAAATAATGATTAACATTTATTTTTTTCTCATCATGAGTTTCCTCTACTATCTTTTCGCCATTATGAAATGTTTCTTATATCAACATTGTCAAACCTTCCATGTCCGCTTTTAGATCATTCTTCATGTTTTCCATGTTGTCTTTCATTTTTTCATCGAACTTAGCTTCCATGTCATCCATCTTAGCTTCCATGCCATCTTCCATGCCATCCATATTAACTTACATGCCTTTCTTCAAACCATCCATCTTATCTTCCACACTTTTCTTCAAAACTTCCATTTCATTTTTTGTTGACCTTTGTGAGAGCGAAATTTGGTGCACTTGCTCTTGTAATTTTGACATGTCATGTTGCAGTTCTTTGTCTTCATGGGTCATATTAGAGCCTTCTGAAGGATTACTTAGTGTTGAATTATTTTTAGGGGGAATTTTAGAAGCCAATACTGATATCTATTCTACATGTCCTTGGAATCAATTCAAACTGATTTTTCAAACAAGACTTATGCAGTTCGAAAAAAAATACACACCTTTTTCTTGCTTTTGAGGAGCTCGATATTGAAACTGAATTATCTCTGTGATTTCGTATATTTAATATCTTAAATTTGGTCCTGTTGTATCCCTCTAAATCGTCTTTCCAATGCCACAAGTATGACCTGATTTGGATTCTTCAAGAGAAATTTATGCCCAATCTCCCACAATGACTTAATTATGGACTGACTCAGTAGAGAAAACTTGTACAATGTGCCACGAGTCACTGTTTTCTCCTTCGGATATGAAATTGATATACAGGAAACTAAAATTCATGTACTTATGGCCACTTTTTACAAAATTCTAATCCGATGCTCAGAGAGAGAGTTATGATGAATTTCGCATGGTCACCTCTTTGAGATGAAATTCGGGAGCCTGGAAAAACTCTAACATCCATAGATCATATCTCTAAAAATATTTTAAAAAAAGATCTGAAATTTTTACAAATGGCTCCTCAGGATTTCAGCTTCGTTTTGTAAAAATTTCAGCTTATGAACCTTCGTATAAAGAAAGTTATAGCGCAAATGTCATGATGACCTATTTTAGGTGAAATTCGGGAGCCGGAAAAAGCCCTAATGTCCACAGATCATATCTCTAAAACTATTATGAACCAATATCTGAATATTTTACACGACGTTCCTCAAGATTTCAGCTTCGCTCTATAAAAATTTCATCTTCTAAACCTTCGTAGAAAAAATTTATAGTGAAAATTCCACGATGACCTATTTGGAGCAGCAAAACCCTAGAATCCAAAGCTCTTATACCAAATGTTATGAAACCAACTCCAAAAATAAAATAAAAGAGAGATCAACGCCTTAGAAACCATCCACTTCGAGGTGGAAACCTCCAATACATTACATAAATGAACAATTCTTGGATGATACAAATGACCAAAACCTCCTTCTATATATAGGAGTCCATGGGGTCACAATATAATCCTAGCCGACCTAATAATAATAATGTAAGGGCACAATAATAACAATATTGGAGTTATAGGGGTACAACAATAACAATAATGGGGTTACACTAATAAAAATAAGGGACTATACTAGTAATATAGGGACCTAACATTTTTCCACCACATCATACACCAGTACCCTCATATGTGTCAGAGCCTTTTATCTGTTCAACATTCCTTTCAGAGTGCTTGAGATCCAACCACTTTCCAAAAAACCCAATCAAATCATAAGAATAGCCCTTGAGCTTAAGATATGTCTGGTCAAGCACTTGATGCAGCCCAAGTGTTGATTCCAGCACCAACACCTCCAATGGTTGGAGTCATATAATTGGTCACCCATGTCTTTAAGACATCCAAAAGGTCAATCTTTGTGACTAAATATGGAAAAGGATGCCATGTCTCCTCCGGATCCTTTCGTGCCTTGATATAAACTCTGTGGAAATCAGCCTTAAACTATACAATGCTCCGATATTCTTCAAATAAGGTGGGTAACAGCCTGGGACACTGATTCACCACTGTATGAAAATCCATCTCTAACAGTACCCAAAAATTCGTATTCTCCATAACGCGCTTTGGTTCCTTGGAAAACTAGAGCAAGGCATACCTCGTAGCTTCACAAACATTTGTTCCATAGTAGGGAACTATAACTCAGTCGGTTCCTTCCATTCCATCAATGCAATGATCAACAACACCCATGCATAATGGAAATTTTTCCCTTCCTCCTACTCTTCGCTATAGTCTTCCAAAAATTCTTTGCATAAGTAGTCGACCCAGTTAAACAGGACTCCCTATTGGCATTATGATGTATGTGTTGTCCTTGATGGCAACCCGCTTGTAACAAAAAAAGTATATGGTAACCAAATGAGTTCATATATCAGCTCAAAGGTGACAAAGTGATGGAACAAAATGAAAAAATGATGAGACAGAGGTTTGCAGGTTAGAGAAAAAACATTTATAAAGGTGACTATTTGAATAAATATACGCAGGTTAGATGAGGCTAAGTCATGTACACACACGGAGATGACAAAACAAAGTCGTGTATATATTGGTGCATTCTTCTATTAAATACCAAGGGTATTTACCATGGTATTTGCCCACAATATTGAGCATATTAACAACTACTTGATCCTGTCTAAGATTACCACCAGCACGAGTGTGGTTTTGGCTCATGGTATTGGATAGGGCTCAAACTATATAAGGAGGTGAAGATAAAAGTGCTAAAGTGTGGTTGAGTAAGGGTTTTTTATGAATACTTCAATCTAAAGTATTTTTTCATTGTATGGGCTATAGTTGATTGGTTGATCTAAAATAATTATGCACTTATAAATACAATGATAGATCAGGATCATGAGACTTGAAATGACTTTCCATTGTATGATTTTCTCATAGATTGATTAGATCTATGATTCGATGCATGTTTTGTCTTTGAATATTATGATATGGGTATGTCTAAAGTTCTGAAGTGTCGCATAATTATAGGTCAAAATTTGCAGATCTATACGCAGGTTGGTCTCAGTGAAAGTGTATATACACGTGGGTTTGCTTCATAAAATGATGACAACTTACTTGATGAAGGTGTGCTTGATAGAATATGGTTTGATGAACTAATTCTGATGTATCTACAATAAGAACAGAAGGCAATGAAGAAAGAAATTCAGATTGTGCTAAATCTATGGTGAAAGAGTATGTCTCTAGGTATACGCGGATTTTCCTAGGGGAAGTCACGTATGCACGCGGAAAGGAACGTTCCAAGTCGCGTATGGGCAAAAGCGCTCAAAAAGTGAAAAACCAGGGGTAACCACCATGGTTTTGATCCATTGTATTGGGTAATGATCCGCCTAATTGACCTCGTCCAGGTTGTTTTGGGCTCATGGTATTGCTTTGATCCATGGTATTGAAAAAGGGGCTCATGGTATTGAAAAAGGATAAACCTATATAAGGAGAAGAACTTCATTGTGAAAATCATAAGTGTGGGTGCAAGATGTCTGAGCTTGAATGAATACTTCTCTCTGAAGTAGATCTGCATGGAAAGGGTTACACTTGAAGACAAATCTGAAGGTATGATGCACCAATGATGAAGAAGGGGATCTAGATCTGAAATGCTCTTGTATCTGCTAGATCTGCTTATGGAAGTCATAGATCTGTGATGAGGCGAACATCTAGGCGGATCTGTCTGAAGTAAAAGGGTAAATCTGAACTGAATGTCTGATCTGATGAAGTATGCTGCTCTGTAATGATTGAAGATCTATACGCTACTTCGCCGCGGAGGAAGTGCGTATATACGCAGCTTCTCTGAAGTAAAAGCGCGTGTGCGCAATGAAATATACACTGAGGTATACGCTTGTTTGTGTAGACGGAAGCGCGTATATACGTGACATCAGTGAAGGAAAAGCGCGTATGCAAACTAGGGTTTGCTGAAGACTGTGGTAAGAAATGTCTGATCTGTTCTGGTGGTTTACTGATATCTGTCAGTGAGTTATATGTATCTGTTTCATGGTTGATTGTGCTTAAGAAGTATGGAAAGGGTTCAGTTTGAAAATATGATGAAATGTGGCCTGCAAGTGGTGTTCTATTGAAGTTGTTGGATCCAGTGTGAAAATTGATGAAACGTGGTCCAAGGTGGTGCTGAGGGTTGTAGCCTTCAGTCAGGGGGTCGTAGCTCCCTTCCAGGTGAGGTTGGTAAACGAGATCGGGGGGTCGTAGCTCCCTTCCAGGTGAGGCTGGTAAACGAGATCGGGGGGTCGTAGCTCCCTTCCAGGAGAGGCTGGTAAACGAGTCAGGGGGTTGGAGCTCCCTTCCAGGAGAGGCTGGTAAACGAGCGCGGGTGGGTGCCTGCGTGCTGGTCAAGTCTGCGCCAGCACATATGTTGTAAGATGTTTTCTCTATAATAAAATATTGAAGGCTGAGCAACTGCAGCGGTGGTTTTCTCCCGACTTGGGTTTCCACCAAAAATCCTGGTGTTCATGTGTGATGCTTTGTGTGATGGTTTACTCTGTTCTTCTTGCACATGTTTACGCTTATTGAATATACGATGGAATGGTTTAAGTGAAGATTTAATGACATATCTAGATCTGCGTAATGCACGCTAGTTTCACTAAAGGATACGTATATACGCTAGTTCTGCAATAGCGTATGGGTTTTAAGGAATGAAAAAGTAAAAAGATTTGATTATGCAGTAAATATTGATTCACCCCCCCCCCCCTCTCAGTATTTTTTCCCAACAACAGATATGGGACCAGTTCATCCAGAAGGATACCCACGGCACAAACATCGCAGAGGCAGAGCGGATGCTGAAGACCCTGGAGGACTCTGCACGTCATTCAGAGAAACTTGGAGAGTTTGACTCGCCAAGTGCCTATGTCTACAGTAGAAGACTTACCAGAGGCTATCCAGAGACAGGTAGTCCGGGTACCATGAGACTGTGTGCGGTTATTCTGCCGTGTGGCTACTATGATCGTGTTCTATAGGAACACGAATGTCGGACAGGGAACATAGATTTTGTTGGAATTGTATTATATATTTGAGACTGAACATGATCGGGCATAAGCCCTAATTTTGTAAGACAGATGAGTCCAAATTTTTTGTATATTTTTTTTTTACATTCTGATGATATATACATATATATAGTGGTTTATGATGTGATGAAACAAATGTGTAAAAATGTATGATGATTTTGATGATTTGGTTTAAAGCATGGAATGAATAATATGCCAGTCAAATGCTTGATTAGCTAATGAATCTACCATGTGATTTTTAGCTTGAGGAATGTGAATAAACGTTATAAATTGAAATTATCTTTGCAATAAACTTACCCTCAAAAAAAATCAAAACAAGAAAGGATTCTGAACCCGAGATATGTTGTTCAATTATGACACTACCAACTAGGAGTCCAAGAATACTACCAACGAATAAACACCCGAAGATATGGCTTCTGAAAGTAGATAAATGACTACAGTGTATTCAGCTACGTTATTGGAAGCAGCACCAATGCAAACCCCTCTTGAAACTAATAGTTGACCAGATGGATAATGAAGTACCCAAGCCGCGGAAGATAAGTTCCAGGTGTGTCTACTAGCACCATTGGCTAAACCATAATGACTCATGATATCCAATACAACCTGCCAAAGTGGATCAAAAATCATCATTGTCACCTCATAGACCGAAAACTCAGATATGTACAAACACAAAAACAAAAATATATACAAAAAGCAAGATGTCAAGCCAAGGCCTAGGCATAATACCTTTTCAGATAGAGCCCATTTCTGGGCTCCGCCAGCTCATTTCCCTCAAAATAAACCACGTGTGTACATAAAGGAATGGTTTTTGCTGAAAATATGTCTGATCAATATTATCAGTAATGTTGTATTTATGTTGTTTTTTAATGATGTATTCATGTTGATATGGGTTTAGTAGCAATGTTTGAAATTGAATTTATTGAATGTTGATTGGTTGGAGAATATCCATGTTGCAGCTAACTATATGGGGTTTCAGAGATATTTAATTTGACAAAATACTTCAGTATGTCTGTGAGAAATCTTTTGTTTTGATTTTGATTAATATTTTTCTGAACTTTGTAGGTTAAGATCTGTACGCAAGTTGCTGTTCAAAAAAGTGTGTATACACGCGGATTTCCTTAAGTGAAGTAGCGTATATATATTTTTTATGGATGATCAGGGTTGCAGTTGATTTAGCATGTTGATGCAATATTCTTGGTTCAGTTATGATATTATGGTTACAGTGATCAAACTATTATGTTTTATTTGAGTTGGCAATTGGGTAATTGGTTGTTTGTTTCAGTGATTGAATGGTGCAGTGATTGATTGGTTCAGTGGTTGTTGTCACTGATTTATTGGTTCAGTGGTTGTTTTGAGTGATTGGCTTGGTACAATGATCAGTTTCATTTTTTGATGTTGTGCTTAATTGATGTTAGTGGGTTCAGTATGAAAATTTGATGAAAATTAACCTACAAGTTATGATGTGTTGAAGCAGGTGGATCAAGTGTGAAAATTTATGAAACGTGGTCCACAGATGATGTTGAGGGTTGGAGCCTTCAATCAGGAAATCGAATATTCCTGCGAGTAGTAGCTGGTGCGCAGCAGTAGCAGAAGTTTGAGGTGGAGTTCTAGGTGTACTAGGCCCAGGCTGCTGAACAGAACCAGGTGCAGAGACTTGAACGGTAGGCTAGACAGGTTGTTGGGTTGGAACAGAACCTATTAGTTGTCCAAGTTGATTAGGTAACTGCACATTGGGTTGCAAATTCTGTTGAATTTGAGATGATCCCACACCATATTAATTCCGAGATATTGACCCATAGAAGGTTGTGCATATGAAGGACTATAACCAAGTTGAACGTAAGTTTGATAATTAACTGGAAAATTTCCAGCTCCTTGTAATAATGGTTGACCTGAAGGAGGTTGAAAACCTTGAGCTGGGTACTGACCTTGAGGTTGATATTGACTTTGAGGTATGTACTGAATCTAGGGTTGATATTGACCCTGAGGTATGTATTTTCCTTGGGGTTGATATTGACCTTGAGGTATGTACTATCCTTGGGGTTGATATTGACTTTGAGGTGTGTGATGTCCTTGAGGTTGCTCCCCAGGTAGGAAATATTGTCCTACAGTTTGACCTCTAGGTGGTAAAAAATTACCCTAAGGTTGCCCTCTAGGCAGTAATTGACCACCTTGAGGTTGCCCCCCAGGCATTAACTGACTTCCTTGAGGTTTCTCCCCAGGCGGCAACTAACTTGCTTGAGGTTGAGGATTTGGAATATTGCCAAACATCATAAAAATCTGTTTTGTGTTCAACGTGCCAATGTTTATTCCATTTGTACCAGATGATAACATTTGTTCAATTGGTTGAGGAGCTGCTCCTGAGAAGGTACCAGTGAGTGACTGGTATCCTAGAGGAACAGATGAACCACCGTATAAAAATGTTTCTGGAGATTTAGAAAACATATATGACTCACCCGACATAGCTAATGAAGGTCGATAACCTCTCGGTGTAGGGTAAAAATGAATTCGGGGTGGTGAATAAGTAAGACCTGTGTTTTCTAAAAAATCTGTCAATGATAAATACTAAGTGTCAGTTCTAAAAGGACTATATAATATTGATTCACGTTCTCTAAGATTTAAATTTTCTTGGGTTTCGGGAAGAACTACGTCTTCGTCTGGACCAACAAGTTCTTCAATACATATGATATCAGAAGGAAGATTTTTGGTAATGCGATGTATTACTCTAGGTGAATCAGGATCACTAGAAGTCGGAGTAACAAATCCTAAAGATGATTCTAATGCAGTAGGTTAAGTTTCTGGCTCAGAAATTTCAAGTTCTTCAGCTAATTCACTAGTTGCAGAGGCAATGTCAGTGATTTCGGAAATTGAAATTGGCTCTTGAATATATTATGTTGTTTGTGATTGATTTACTTCATGATAATCAAGATAAGTAATTATAGATGATTCTCCTGGTTCTAACGATCGAATTCTTCTGATACTATGTGATACCAGAGCCTTCATTCCTTCAAGTTGGCTTGGTGTATACTCAGAGGCTTTCCCTGAAGTCTACGCGATTGTCTTGGTAATTCAGCCACGATTAAAAATTATTAATCACACGCAATCAAAGAAAATTTCAATCAAAATTCCTAAAGTCACTAAGGAGACAAACAAATTATCAAACTCTTATAAAATCTAGGAGATCAAACCACACACAAACAGTAGATTCCCACACTAAAAACACTACTTGGTGATGAAATCAAACTTCATAGTATTTAATGTAAAAATGGCAGTTGGAACAGTTACCCCGACAACCTGCTTAATGAAACAGACTGGTGCAAGTTTCTCCACTTAAACCATCTCAAGTGAAGATAACCCTCCAGAGAGTCTAAGTGAGTCTAGTCAACGTCTGCTCCAGGTATAGTGGGATCTTTCCTCCACTATCACCTTAGGAAAAAAATCTTAAAGTTTATGGTGTTAGGGTCCCGTGATTTGGTTGATTGGCAAGCCAAGTGACAGGGTAACATCAAACCAATATTTGGAGCCCAAGGAGTTAGCCTTCCTTGACTCAAAGAGGGCTCTCTCTATTTGTGTAAGGGATGTTTGTGTGTTGTGCTTCTTGTGTTTCTGATTTTAGGCTAGTTATGAAGTAGGTTTTTGGTTTTGCTTTTAAGTTTTTGAGGGAGGAACTGATCAAAGATTAAGATAGATAAAAATATTGTCAGATTAACTGGGCTATGGGGTCGAAAAGGTCAATAATGCTTCAGATGGTGATACAAGGTATGTTGAAGGGCCGATTTGATCAAGGTAAAATGGATCTTTGGTAAAACGAAGTGGGATGGATAGTAAGTTTGTGAAGGACAAAGGCTTTCAAACATAAATGAGTTCAATAGCTGACATTTATATGGTAGGGCTAACCATTAATCATGATAAATGTAACTACAAACTGATAAATGCATAGAAATAAACATTCAAGCAATGCATAGAGATATATGACTCTCTAACTTTAGGAAATTGCTATCAAACTTTGGGGAAAAACATTTAAGATAAACAAACAACTCAAACTACTAAGAGGGAAACTCCTAGACATAGAAATTTGGGTTATTGGGCACTTTGAACTAAGATTGCAGAGTTTTAGGCAAAGGGCAAGATCAGTACAAGACCTCCTTGGTTCAAACTAGGACAATCAAACATTCAAAGAAAGGTTTCAGAGGTGGAAGCTTTGACAAGCCATGAGTAAGCAGAGCATACCATGAATCATACTTAGCACGCATAACAACCATAAATGAAACAAGCAAACAATTTCTTGAGTGATCAAAGAGCAATCAAGAATTATTTGATATGACTAAAAAGGAGGAAAACATAAAAGCTATAATGAAACAAGAAATCTGAGGTGCCTCCAAGGGCATGTCTCAAATCTATTCTCTATTGTCTTACAACAAGCAAGCACATGAAATATGTATGAACACTAAGAAAACATAACAGAGAGGGACACTATACCATTTTACCAAGTCAAGGAATCCAACAGCAGTCATCTTTCATCATCCAAAAACATTCAAGAAACTCTCCAATGCATGAGACAAGTATTTCTTCCAAGCTTTTATAACCATATATTGCTCTATATCATAAAGTTCAACCTTATTTACAATGAAATCCTTTGGAATATATAGGCCAAAGTGAGGAAAACCTCCTAGTGCAACTAGCAAGCTCATTGGCCCATCAAAAATATCTGATTTTGTCCTTGAGGCTTTGCAAAGCCCAAGGCACAAAATATCTATGAAAATATCTAAAAAATGATAAAAAAGGGAAATATATTGACTTTTCCAAACTGACAGGGTCTAGAAATTGCTAAACGCACATTTGGAAAAGCCACTATAGAAAACTGCATTTTTACAAAAATACTTCAGAAATTTGGCAGCAGAAAGTTCCCTGTTTTGCGGGAAACCTTTGGAGGCCTTCCCGATGCCGAAATGAGGCTCGTGATGGCTCGCTGGAAATCCCTGGATGTCTAGTTTCTGAAAATTCTTTGTTTTTCCCAATCTGATCACTAGAAGTCTGTGAAAATTGGACCTGTGTAGAAAAACCCAAAAATAAGCCTTTGTTGATATGCGGGCAGAGTGTTGAAAAAGTGACTATGTTTTCGCCATTTTGGGGGATCAAATCATCTTCAATTGATCTAAAATTCGTTGAGTAGATGCCCCTAAAATTATGGCATCTAATGATACCATTTTAATCCTTTGAGGATGTCTCAAACAGAAATGGTGATGTCCATGATTTTAAGCAAAAAGCCCAAAAATGTCAAAAAACCAAAACTTGTTGAATTTTGCCCAATTTCGGTGAGCATGACCCTCATAGGTTTTCAGAAACATACTGAGAAGCAGAGGCCAAAATTTGAAGCTTTGATATGTCTTTCTTCATTTTTGGTTTTGGGCGCCTCTTTTGAGCCTTCTTGAGCCTTTCTTGTGTGGTCTTCAATTTTCGTCGGGCGAACTGATTAAGCTTCTTATAGTGCCCGGTCATTTTTCTTTGAAGGTCCAAATCTCTATTGGCCT
The DNA here is from genome assembly GCA_034641835.2 of Pinus albicaulis. Lineage (NCBI taxonomy): Eukaryota > Viridiplantae > Streptophyta > Pinopsida > Pinales > Pinaceae > Pinus > Pinus albicaulis. Next base: position 167,620,331 of record CM076571.1, read on the forward strand.
TTTCCAACTTATCCTCCAAGTGATTATTCGCCCTTTCAAGCCATGATTCCCGATTCTCCTCTATTTCTTGGGTGAGTGAAGTGATAAACGGAAATGATCGGACATGGGCAGCCTCTTCCTCTTTTTGCTTCTCCAAAGCTCTTTGAGCCCCATAGTCCTTGGCCTCTTCCTTCTTCGCTGATCTTCATCTTCATCATCATTGAATTCCCCCACAAGCTCATCAAGCTTGTTTTGTGCCTTGGAGGCCTCCCTTTGATATTTGAAAGCGTGGGCTTCAAATATCGCCATCTGACCACTTATCTATTTATTCTGCATCTGTAGAACATGGATGAAGTCCTTTGAGCTCTCTAGATCAGCTTGTAGATCACAAATTTGATCTTCTCTATTCTGCAAAAGGGTCTCAAGGATTCTTGTCTCATTCTCACTATCTTCACTGTATATTTGAATTATGTTAAAATCCCTCTCTTTCTCATGGCTGCTTTCTTCCTTCTCCTTTCCCTTGCTTTGGTGGGATTTCTTGGTCCTCTTCCTCTTTGGTAATTCAATAAGGGATTGCTTAGGCAACTTCCCTTTGCTTCGAAGGGCTCTAGTGACATTTGGAGTGACAGTTTGAGACACCCTCTTCCTTGATTTTTGAGGCTTTGTCACCTTTGGAGAAGAGGGCATGGCCCCTTGCCTAAGAGAGGCAGCTAGCACATGCTCTATTTTCTCTTTTCCCTTTCTACTCCCCTTATCATCCTTGCCACTGTTTTGCTTTTCTTCATGTCACTCTTCTTCATCACTGTGCTGCCCTTTTTCATCATTGTGTTTTTCTTCTTCATGAATGCTTTGACTGTCAACACTGTGTTGCCTTCCCTCACTGTGTTTTTCTTCACTTTGCTATTCATTACTTTGCTTCCTTTCATCACTATGCTCCTCTTCATCATCATGATGTTCTTCCTCACTATGTTTTTCTTCACTTTGTTTCCTTTCATCACTGTGTTCCTCTTCATGAATGCTTTGACTGTCATCACTGTGCTACCCTCCCTCACTGTGTTCCTCTTCATCATCAAGATTTTCTTCCTCACTGTGTTGTTCTTCTTCATAATGCTCTTCTTCTTGATCAATCATGGGATATTTTAGCTTCTTGGGAATGGGCTTACTATAAGAAGGAGAAAGATGTTGAGCGGAAGGTGAAGGAGATGCATGGGATGAAGAAACAGTGCCAAAATCGGGATGGGCAATGAAAGTGTCCCAAGAGATTCCCTTCTTCTCGAGTTGATGAAGAATGACAATTTTGACCAGGGAATGATGGAACAGACAAGTTGGTTGTTGAGAGGAGGGTATTTTTTGAACAGTGGAAGCCATCTTTTCAATACTTCGATGGAGGAAAAAGGGGAGGTTTAATAATTGGGATCTCATGAAGTGCATGAGTAACCGGACATGGTAAGCATAGACCCAGGAAAACCTTCCCTCGCATGTAAAATATTTCATGATTATCTTCATGAGGGGCGAATAGCTGGTTAACAAATATGAAAAAGGAAATATGGATGGGCACTCATCCCGATGCTCGGGTTTCAAAAAGGGTTTGTACTGATCTGAGTCCAGGTAGCTCTGCTTGAACCATTTCTCTCCAATATAAGGGATGTTGGTAGCTTTAGAAATGGATCTAGGAGAAAACTTGAAATCCAAGCCTGCTATATGAGCATGTTTTCCTTGCAATCTTAAGGCCAATAGATATGTCAAGGGAAGATAACTATTCACCTCCTGAACCCTTTGACAAAACTCTAAACATCCAACTTCATGAAAGTTAAACAAAACTGAAGGATGGGCATTTACTTCCTCAGTTGAGAAGGGTTCATACCTCTTGTGAGGGCCACTTCTACTGTCTTGCCTGGGAGGCATTTTTCTTTGGATACTCTTTGTTGGCTGACCAAGACAAGTTGTTTCAAATGATTTCTGAAAATGGCTTCCCAACACCACACCTTGTCTTCCTTGTAAGTCACTGTGCTTCTTTGATGCCAACAAACAAGTATTTGTCAAATGAAAAACAAAAACACTTTGATCACTGTGTTTGAGCAAAGATCTTGAAAAATATATGTTTGGAGTCCTTTGCTGAAGAAGGATCTCTTTTGTTTTGGCACAAAAGATCCTACCCTCAAGCACTACTCTTTTTCTATTTACTTCCCTTTAAAAGGTAAACAAAAAACACCGTTCAACTGACTTGAAGACCTTGAAAACAAACCCTGCATTTTTTTAATTATGGGGGCTGCACAAAGTTTACTATTTCACAATACAAAGAGGACCTCTTAAAATGACTAAGCCTTCACCTTCTAACCATTGTTTCACTCTGAGTTTTTAACAAACACAAGCCTTTGCAAAATACTATTAATATACCTTTCCAGCAAACTTGAGACCTCTACAACTTTGTTTATCCATCTAGAAACTGTGGGCTATCACTGTTTTTTTTAAAGGCAGTTAGGGCTCTTTAAGACTGATAAAAACACCCTCCCCTATCACTATATTAATTCTTGAAATCCACAGCAACAAAAACTCTTTGATTTTGACCAAAGGTCCTAACTTCTAATCATTGTTTCTCTCTTATGCCTTTTTAGATGATAAGATGCCCTTAAAACCACTGTTAAAACACCTTCCATACTGATTTGAGACCCCCAAACACAAGAAGGCCTTCTTTAGTTTTGACAAAAACTCTATCTCTTTACCACTATCTATCTCTGTGTTTTTAGATGGTGAAGTGCTTTCAAAATCACTATTTCTTCCTAGGGAAAAACACAGCAAAACACCCCCTTCAAGCTTCAAATTTTACCAAGAGGTAATGGAAAATACCTTGAAGAATGTTTATGGGCCTTGGTTGATCATTGGAGCATCTTTTAAAAGTGTTTTTGGAAGCCAAAAGAGGAGCGACACGTTTGAAGCAGAGGGCGTCGCACATATAGAGGTTGTCGGGTCGGCTTCGGGCGGTGGTGAACGAGCACACAGGCGCGTCGCGCGCTGCTACAAGAGCGCCGCACACTGCTACAGGTGCGCCACGCAGTAGTTCAAACACTGTGTATGTGCGCTCACAGGCACACCACACACACCTACAGGCACGTCGCGCAAGCTTCAAGCGCTGAAAAACCTTCCAATTTTTCCAAGAATGCCTTTTCTCTAGTGAGCAAGTAAGGAGAGTATGCCTTGGATTTTGAATTTGCAAATGAGGCTTTTGAAACTGTCTCCTCCCTCTTTTAAAGTCGAACAAGCCAAAACACCTTTGTAATTACGTTGTGAGGGTTTGGATTTTGAAAAAGGCCTTTGTGTCATATCAAACATACATCACTATTCTTGGTAACATATGACTTTTTTTTTTAAATACTATTGGACCTATTTTTTAAACTGTCTTCTTTGTATGCATATGAGGAGGCTATTGTTGAAGACTACGGCTGTTAGATCCTTTAAAAAAGGAAAATTTCTTCAGGGACCATATCAAAGACTACTGAACTGTTAAGCACTTTTTAACATTTTCGTTTGACTAGGGAAAAAGAACTTAATTTGCACTCACCCAGATTTGACTTACATCTGTTTATCAAGGAGGAAGCTTTTAAAGACATTTAATGAAATCATATATAGCAGCAGAGTTTGTTCATATGTACATAAAGAGGTCTTGTCTATGACTAGTGTGTTTTACTTTTTTGAAGGTGGTTTTGAACTTGCATCATTGTGTCATACCCTTTCTGTCATTTTGATGAGCTTGTTCCGAGCTTTAGACATTTTGACCTCAGATTTTCCTTTGAAGAAGACCTTCATGGACAGGAAAAACAAAGCTTCTTAAGCATCATAATATCACTGCTTGGCCTATGTTTTCTACTTGTAAACCTTCAATTGCTTCCCATTGAATTTCAATTCTGTCTTTCAAATAGTGAACCCATGTAAGCACCCCTTGTAAAACTATTATTGTATCAGTGGTTTCATCCATTGGAGAAAATGGTGTAAACAAATTTTTAAGGCCATTTGAAGCATTATTATCCTTGTGCTCTTTGAATGAGGCCATACCTCTGTTCCTGACCCTCTGCCTTTTAAATGAAGGAGGCCTTTATCCTGTTTCTTAACCATCTACTTGTAAATGAAGGAGGTTAACATAATATTTTCAAACCATCTGCTCTTTATACTGGAGGAGGTTTACAATAGTCACCCAACCATTTTTTCATGTTTGGAGGAGGTTAACATAGTCATGCCATTTCATCCCTTTTTCAAAAAATTTCATCTTTCCTTGTAATGCATATCTCTTTCTTGGTATATCACAATAAGTAATAGAGTGAAAATTTGACAATATGCTATGAGGGGCATGCTCTGATATATGTATCATGTTGTTAGAATACCCTTGTGAATCTTTGAAAACAGGAGCCACATGACTTGTATCTATAGAGTATTACTTACTAGTCACTTATTTACTAACCTTTCTTGACCATGTTTGCAGAGGTCTATTGAATTTCCTCTCTGACTAGCATTGTTATCCCAGGCTCAAAACAACATGAGAAGCAGCTATCTTCTCATGTTTAGTTTGATAATGTCTTTTGGAATATTTGTACATCTAAAATACAGTAAATCAACATTCTATCAGTTTGGCCTTTGAAATATGCATTCCTGCTTTGTTATCATTGCAGCTCTTCATTTTCTATATGATGGCAAATCTCTTCAACATGAGAGACTTATTTGGACTTGTCTCTTTTTTCTGGTCTGGATATTGTTTGTCATTCAATTTGCACCCTGCAGAGATGAAAACAATATGACTTTGAACTTTTGAAAGCTCCTTTAGTGTCTTATGGATATTTTGCCCAATCTTAAACATATTCTTTAGACTGTGCACATGCTCATCTCTTTCTGTATCAGATCTTTGTAGAATTTCTCCTGCACTGAGACAACAAAAACTCTTAGTGGCGCAACCTAGGGGTATATCAAGGTTTCATTTTGCAGATTTAAGCGCTAATTCAGGGCTGGCTGGTATTGAGAAAAATATTTTGGCTTAGGATGCTCTTCATCAAGTAAGGGATTCCTTAAAGCGCCACTACCTAACTTAGGGGAAATCTTTGACAGATTTTGAGAATTTTCTTCGAGTAGGATCAGCTCTCAGAATGGCATATGATCAGAGGTAGAGCGGCTAACATTCTTATCAACAGTTGGTTAATGAATGACCTGGGAATGAGGGTAAGTGATAGAAAATAATTTTTAGTTATGACAGCTCATGGACAGGATTATATGACTAAAATTGGACAGGACTTGACAAATAGGTTTTTTCTCATCATAGGCTGACTGGGAAAGGTAGGAGGTCAAAAAATGTTTAGGGGTGTTTTCTAGATGACAGATTTGACAAATTGGAGATCAGCTTCTAGAAATCTTGGCTTTAAAAAGTAGTCATCATCAACAGGTGAAAAATATTGATGACTAACAGTGGCTCCATTTGGGGAGGGCAGTTCCTTTTCAGGAGGTGTCCAGAATTTCAGATCTCTGGCTTTTGAAGAACAGTGCTTTATCCATTGGCGCAAATTTATTTCTTCCTTGATGCTATTTCTAAAAATTGATAGCATGATCAGCATCAAAGTCATTTCTACCTACCCTGCCACATTTCCTAACATTTTTCTTCTTTTGGATGCATTTGGACTAGCAACCCTTTGGCATAATATTTTTGAAAAATGATCCTATCTAATTCTACACTTATATCTGTCGGGAGTTCATATTAAACTGATGAACTCCTTTGTTTCTCTACCTATGCTAGATTGATTGTCAAGATTAAGTTGTTTGATAGGATTTCATTCTCTAATCTAAAACATGAAATTTAAAAATGACCAAATCAGGATTAGACAATCTGATTTGTCATGTATTTTTGGCATGAAAGACAAGCTGCACACAAATATTATTTTGCATGGAAATAAAACTTAGAAAAATTAGGGCTAAGGTACACAGTTTGTTTTTCATCCCTATTTTCCTCTTTGGTTCTGTTTTGAGCATGTGGAACCAGTATCTTTTCCTAATCTATCTTCTTTGACAAGTCAAGCTTATACATTTTGACTATCTCTTCTCTCACTAACTTATCAGCAAAATAAATTTAAAACATGTTCAATTATGATTAGGCTAGATAACTGAACAATACATGTTTGAGCACTAGTAGTGGCATTTAGACTTGCGCGCTTTCAGAATGACTATTTTTTGAACATGGGGCCTTCTTTCTATTTTTCAAACTGCCCTCTTTTTCTTCTTTTCTTTTGTTTTTTGAATTTTCTGTTTTTGTTTTATTTTTTCAAAAAATGATATGTACAATGATTTAAACAGTCTAAAACTGGAGCTCTTGACAAAAATAATGTTTTAGTGTCCTGCCATTTACAATACCTCCAAAATTTTCAGTCCCTTCTTGCAGGAAAAAAGCATTGCTTCCCCTGACTGAACTGATAATGGAAGGCCCTTTCCATAAGTTTTCAAATTTGCCATGCTTACCTTTATCTTCTCTTCTGGAGTCCCATTTTAACACTTTATCCCCAATCTGAAAATCATTTTCCTTGGTCCTTCTGTCAAAAATATGTTTTATCTTATCTTGCGCTAACTGAGCCTTTTGGTAAACTTCTTCTCTTGTTTTCTACAAATGGATAGTCTGATTTATCCTCCTGTGCATGTCATTTTCTTCTATTTGAACTTCTTGCAACAGCTTCATCACTGGAACCCCTAAAGATGTTGGGAAAATGGCATCCACGCCATACACTAGTTGGTAGGGAGACATACTGATTGATTTTTTGGTGGTTAGTCTATCAGCCCATAGTGCATGCACCAGTTTTCCATGCCATGCCTTTTGATTTTGCTCCAGAAGTTTCTTGATGATGTTGACTAGGCTTTTGTTAGAGGATTCGGCCAAACCATTACCTTGGGGGTAATAAGCTGTGGAATTCCCTAATGAAATGTGATATTTGTAACAGAAGTCGACCATTCTTTTGGAGGAAAAAGCAGCAGCATTATCCATGATAATCTTCCTAGGATAGCTGAATCTAGATAGAATGTTGATTTCTAGGAACTTAATGATGACTGAATCGGTGGCATTCCTAAAGGGTATGGCTTCTATCCATTTGGTAAAGTAATCAGTGGCTGTAAGGATCCATTTGTGTTGAGCGGATGAAGAAGGGTGAATCTCTCCAATAAAATCTAAACCCCATTGCTGGAAAGGTCCTTCCACTATGATGGGATGTAATGGCAAAGGTAAAAGTTTTTTCTTGCCATCAAAAATTTGGCACTTATGGCATGTCATAACCAGTTTGTGAGTATCTAGAAATAAGGTAGGCCAATAATAACCGGCTCTAAGGATTTTTTTAGCTGTGGTTTTCCAGTAGAGATGACCTCCACATTCTCCTTCGTGATTTTCGTGCATAATTTTTTCTGCATCATACTCAAGAAAACATTTAAGCAGCATACCAGTGGGATTTTTCCAATAAAGAACTCCATATAAAATGCAAAAATTTAAAGATTTTTGTTTGAGGAACCTTGCTTTTTTTTTTATAAAGTTGGAGGAGCATTTAGATAAAACAATACATAAATAATATTTGCATACCAAGGTGAATTCAAAACACTTCTTCAACATGAGGGGGTATGCATTCTTCCTGTTCTTCTAAGGTGTCAACAAAATTTATATCTAATGCTTGGAGGTTAGTTTCGGCCATTAGTCTTGCGAGTCCTTGTCCCTTAACCAATTTGGAGGGTCGGATTTCTAAGTCATATTCTAAGATGATAGCGATCCATTTTCCCCTTTTACCATCGGGATCTTGATTTAATATATCTTTGACGACGGTATGAGGAACGAAAGCAGTGATATGAGAGTGTAAGATATAAACTCGGAAATCTTTCAGTGCTTTTACCAATGTGAATGCCTGTTTCTCCATGATATTATATTTTAAGGAAGCATCTCTTAGAGATTTGCTAAAAAAGGCAATGGGTTGTTCTTGCCCTGCTTTGTTCTTTTGCAATAATATTGTAGCTATTGTGTGTTCCGATGCAAATGAGAAAATGTAAAAATCTTTGGTGAAATCAGGACTTATCAGTACTGGTGTTTCAGTTAGGGCTTTTTTAACCAGTTCAAAATATTTTCTGGCTTCCGTAGTCCACTTAACCCCAACCTCCTTTTTTAACATGTTTGTGATATTTCTTAGAAGTTCAGCAAGATTTGGGATGAATCTTCTTAAGAAATTAATTTTTCCGATAAATGATTGCAATTCCTTTATGTTTCTAGGGTGACTTATTTGTAATATGCCTTCAATTCTCTGGGGGTCTATTTTTATTCCATTTTCTGAAATGATGTGACCTAGGAGTTTTCCTTCTTCGAGACCAAAAAGCGTCTTCTTGGGGTTCAGAGATAAACCATATTTTCTACATTTGTTAAAAACTTTCCCAAGTGAACCAGGTGCTCTTCATCTGATTTTGAATATACTGTGATATCGTCAATATATATGACTATGAAAACACCTATGTCTTTCGAGAAAGCTATGTCCATGGCTCTTTGGAATGTGGCACCAGCGTTCATCAATCCAAAGGGCATTATAACGTACATGAAAGTGCCCCAAGGTGTGGTGAAAGCAGTTTTGTGTTGATCTGTGGGGAAAACCAACACTTGGTTGTAACCAGAAAAACCATCAAGTAATGAGATTCTTTTAGCACCCACCACCTTTTGAAGTATGTGGTCCATCTTGGGCAACGGATAATTGTCCTTCAAACAGGCTTTATTTAGATTTTGGAAATCAATACAAAGTCTGATCTCACCAGTTTTTTTCCTTACTAATACTAAATTTGAAACCCACTCAGAGTATCTGAGGGACACTATTATCCCAGCATCATACATCTTTTTTATTTCCTTCTCAACCAAAGGTAGTAAGACTAGGTTTATCCTTCTCAACTTCTGTTTGAAAGGCTTCTGGTTTTCTTTGAGAGGAATCTTATGTTGAATGATGCTTGTGTCGTAAGATTTCGAATCTTGGTATCCCCATGCAAACACATCTTTAAACTCTTTAAATAATTTGATGTATTTATGTTTTATGAGAGGAGGGATGGTTTTGGACATTTTGATTCTTCTTGGTTCTTCCGTGCTTCCTATGTTATATTCTTCTATGTCATCCTCAGTAGATTCCATTTTTGGCTTTTTGGCCACATAATTAAAATCAAAAAATTCTTCTAAGGGTGCAAGTCCTCTACATATGGTTTCATTTTCACAGTGTAAGACTTCAAGCTCCCTTTGTTCTATGTTATCACCTGTCTCAGTTTCATATGGATGGTCTATCAATTTTACATCTGTTGAAAAAGGTGAATCTGGCTCTTGATTTTCATTTTTGCCAATCTTCCTTTCTTCATTTTCTAAGTCTGTTTTGGTTACTTCAAATTCATTCCTAGATTGTAACAAATCATCAATTTGATCGTCATCTTTGAAAATTTTCCAATGGTCAACATTGTCTGGTACTTCGGGGTGATGTTTGACTTGAATACTGTATTGCTCATTTAAACATGGTATTTGGCCATTGCTGGCGGCAAATGCGAGCTCATTGGCTAGGCTATTTTGAATCCTAGGAATGTAAGTGAGTTCATATTTTTCGAAGGTTTTGAGGATGTCTAATGCTACATTCCGGTATTCTCTCTGTCTTGGGTTTTTTGCCGAATATTCACCTTTGATTTGTCTAATTACAAGTTCTGAATCTCCCTGGGCTGATATTTTCTTAGCGCCTAAGTCTTTAAGTATGTGAAGACCAAGGAGAAGGGCCTCATATTCTGCAATGTTATTAGTACATTGGAATTCTAGTCTGAAAGAATGCCCTTCATTAGTATTGTGTATCCAGATGCCAGCCCCCGAACCAGTTTTGCCACAAGAACTGTCAAAGCTTACACTCCAAATAGTTTCTTTTTCAAACATGTTGTTAGGCTGTTTTTCAGGTTTCTCAGAGCTTTGTTCATCATTTTCTTTATTTGAGGGTGAGAGATGTTGTTTTGATGGTTTGATATCTTATTCATTTTCCTTTATCTACTCATTTATATCACCTTCATTGTATAAGATAAAAGAATCCAAATTGGAATGAATGGAATAAATAGGAGTGTTATTTGGCTTATCTAAGTTTCTCACCATATATTTCATGTGAGTTTCTCGGTACAACCTCTTAGTTTGGTTAAAAATCGGGATGGTGGCAAATGACATGTCCATTTGAAGGCTACCTTGTATTTTGGCGGCCCATGATCTTGATAACAACATTCCATACTTGGGAGGAATATTTGCCACTACTACGTCCATGACTAGATTTTTAGCTGGTATTTGTGTTAAATAAAAACACAGGTTCTTTATTAGGCCTAAGCATTTGACCTGACTTGAATCGAATGAGTACAAGTCTTTGTAAGGTTTAGTTACCTCTAGACCCAGAATTTCCATGATTGCTTTAGGCATGAGGTTATGGGAGGCACCAGAATCTAATATTCTGTCGTGGATGTTCAGACTTATGTAGAAAGGGGAAACAGTTCCTTCTTGGTATTCACCTTCTATTTTGGGACCGAATAGAAGCTTAGGTTTGTCATCAGTCAGATTTAAAGTACCTGCCTCGTTTCCCATGTTAAAAACTTTGACAATTTGAGATCTGTACCTATCTATAGTCATTAGCTCAGTGAGGGGTATGGTCATTTTTATTTTGGAAATTTCCCCTTCAAAACTAAATGGCGCTTGTAGTCTAGATAGATTTGTTTCAGTTTTGTCAGCCATGATTTTCTCTATATTCTTAATTTGTTGACTTTGTTTCGGGATTTTGGTCAACACAGCTGCTTCGGGAATCTTAGTAGAGGTACTAGAACAGTCTGGAACAAGGTTTGTCTGAATAGCTTTATCCTTGTCTTGGTCAGTTTTCTTGGTCATGATTTTGTTACTATCTACTGCTCTTTTAAGAATGGTATTAGGGGTTTTAGTCACAGCAGTCTCTGAGCTACCCTTCTTAGATTTGTCCTGGTTTTTCTTACTCCTAAGATCATACTGTCTATGAGCTTCTATTATGGCGTTATGAAAACTTATCTCAAGATCTTCGGGGTCTTCATAGTTTGTTTCATTTTGATTCGGGGAAAAAAAAACTTGTTCTTCTTCGGTGAGAAAAACCTCACTGTCGCTATTAGAACCTATTAAATTTAAATGACTTTCATCAATTGGTTCGGTATCTCTTTCTTCCTCATCCACATAGCTTTCATTGAAAGGTGGCCTGATTTGTTGGTCATTTTCCCTTGGTTTTCTTTGAGGCTGTTCTCTTCTAGATTTTTGGTTCTGGTTCCTGTTTTGAGGGTTTGGCTAGTTATCCCTAAGGGGTGCCTTTTCACTCATCTTTTCCCACATTTTCGCCATGGATTTAACCAGGCCATCTATTTTAGGATCTGAGGATGATACTGAAGGGGAAACTTCATCTCGGTATGTGATTTCCCTCTTTGATCTAGTCCTAGCTCTCTTTTCTGCTAAGTTGGCTTCTGCGCTTATGGCCACTTTTTGCATTTCCTCTAAGGTTGTGGGGTCTTTGTCTCTTAGTTTATAAGTCATGTCTAGGTCAAAACCTTCGGGAAAATTTGCTAAGGCTGAGCCAAGTGGAGGTTTGAAGAGGCGGGAGGGCGTTATAAACACTGTTGAACCTAGTGCAGTAGTCCCAGACACTTTCCCCATTATCCCTTTTTAGATTGTTATACTCAGACAGGATTTGAATGGGATTTTTTCTAATTTCCCACTTATTTATGAAAGTTTAATATAGTTCTGGGAGATTGTGTATACTGTTTGGAGTTAAGCTCTTAAACCATTTTTTGGGTTCTCCGCCCAGGCTTTGGGCGAACATCCTCATTCTTATGGTCTCGTCTTCTATTTCCATGTATTCAAAGGCATCACCAATTCTATCTACATGTTGTTGGGCGGTAGTAGCCTCAACTCCGGTGAAGTGCGGGATTTTGGATTGGTAGTCAGGTGGTAAAGGTACCAAAGGTGGTGGTAATACCAAGGGTGCATACCAAGCTACTATGGCGGGAGCTAATGGTTGATTTACAATATGAGGGCTTGTAGGATGAGTTGAGGTGATTTGAACAGTGGAGGTTTGAAAAGGTGTGGTAGATGTACTTGGACTTGTGAAATGATTTTGAACAGATTTGGGGTGGTAAGAGCCAAAGTGGTGGAGAAGCTGAAAGTTGGGAGGTGTAGTAGGCGAAGCTTCTCTACTAGGACTCTGCTGCAAATCTAAGGGCTCAAGATCGTCAAAATTAATTTTACTTTGTGACTTGCTTCTAAAAAGGTTTTTTTCCAAACTCAAGTCAAATGCGGAATCCTGCAAGGATGTGAGATGTTCAGGTATAGATCTTGCTTTACGGATGGACCTATCGGTAGCTAAGTTGCCAGTTTCGGAATTTTTCCAAAAAATCTTCTCTGGGTCATCAACTATGATAGGGGGATTTGGGTCTGCATGAGATCTAGTGTTGATTCTTCGTGGAGCCAGATTTCAAATTCAGAGCTTAGAGAGGGTGGTATTTGTGATTGTTTTGTATGGATGGCCTCTCTAAGGATTTTGCTAATGTGAAGAATCGTCAAAAATAAAATGAAGGCTAGTGGAGTCGGTGGTGGATTTCTTTGAGATATATGGTCCACCACCAATACTGTCAAAGATGCTTTTGGGAAAAAAATTTCTTAGCAAACTTTGAGGTGAAAACTTGCAAGGAAGACTTAATACTTAGTTTCAACAGTTTGCTAGATTGTTGGGAAAGTCAGGTACTATTTGCAAGTTTATTATGTTTATCTCCTATGTTTAGGTGAATTTTTCTGAATTGCTAAGTTATACTTAGTTTGTCACTGATTTCAGAGTTTGCACCATGAACTTTAAGTTTGGAAAGGACAAGTCAACAGAAAGTATGGTTTATGAAATTTTTGGTTTTTATGGAGCTTTAGGCCTACTGGAGGCTAGTGGAGTCGCTAGGTGGATTTTTGGTTGTTTTCATAGAGATGTACTTATGGTCCACCACCAATAACTAGTAAAAGCGAATCTGGGGACGTTTTTGGGGTTTTTTGAGTTTTTAGAGATCAGCTTCTAGAAAAATTGGCTTTAAAAACTAGTCATCATCAACAAGTGAAAAATATTGATGACTAACATATGGCTAATAATCACCAACAAGAACAAATATACCTAGCGGAAAAGTCTACGATCCGATATACACGGAAGGGAAGAGTAAAAAATCTCAATCCCCTTGAAGGCTCCTTGACATAATCGAAGGTATACCGACAAGTGACCCCAAGCTCCTCGAAAATGGTCAATCTGAGGTTTACCATTGTTAATACGTGGACATCTTCTATCGTTCCCAATGAAATGGAATTGATCACCTCACTAGTTCAGATATGATCTCGTGCTTCACTCCTTTAGGATGAGCTTCCCAGAGCATACAAGCTACCATTGGATTTTTCCTACCGCAAGGTTGACTACTTGTTTGTTTTAACTATCTCAGAGAGTTAATTACTCCCTACTCCAAGACACTAGCCTAAGCTATGTTGGTGAAAAGAGTCCTAGAAATACAAAAATTACTAGATTGATTTTAATTTAAGCGTTGCTTTTAATAGGCTATTTCTTAAGACAATAGGTGCTAAAGTGAAACTTTGATGATATGTAGTGACTTGACTCAAAATACACTAAAAATGCATCTATTACGAGAAACAATTCATTTCCTTTCGATGAATTCTATCTAAAAGAAAGAGTTGAGAAATGCAATCTTTTTAAAACAATTATTTCCTTCAAAACAAGAACATACGAAAAGAAATCTTATCTTATGAGAACTCAGAATGATCAATTGCTCCAAAAACAAAATCCCTTTATTCTTCAAGATCGAATCCACAATCAAACATTCTCCAAAAGAAAACTACAATTTCTAGAAATAACACTCAAAACTAAAAACACTAATTTCGAGATTTAAAAATTCTAAGAGTTAAATTTGAAATCAAAACTTTAAATATTTTGAGGAAGTTTTACTTAGTTTGTAATATAACTAAGAAATTCTTTGCTGAAATGAGAAAAAACTCAAAAACATCCAATTATGGTTTTTTAAGTGAAATTTAAAACTTAATGAAAAAGTTATTAAAGATTTTAAAATGAGAAAATGGGATCTAATTCTCATAAAGCAATTTCTGCTATGAAGTCAAAGACTCAGCAAGAAAACAATGACATACTAGTGATCTAAGGTACACAAAGGTTTCTAATATTTGAGTGACACAAAGACAAAGCAAAAATCACTTATAACATGCAGATCTTGTAGAAAATCATTCAAAACTTTAAAAATTTGAAAGAAACTCTCATACAAAGCTTCCTGACAGAAAATACAAGTCTGGGTATATACTGAGAATCTTGCAAGCTGATCCTAGAAAAGAGAATATTGAGTTTTTCAAAAAAATTCTCAGGGTCTACAGGTTTTAGTGTAAACAGGTGCGGTACAGCACTATGTATACAGAAAAACAGCGGAGATGACCGCACTGTGCCTAAGGACAAAGTGCGGAAACCAGAAAACTAAAAAAAAAAAAAAAAAAAATTCTAAAGAACTTTTCAGGGATTCTACAGGAATAAATTACCCAAGCTAGTATCAATCAATCAAAATTAGAAAAATAATTACACAAGTCAAAAATAAAAGAAAACAAAGTTCAATATCCCTTCGCCAATGGAGTCGCCATTTTGTTGGATGGATAAATCGCTCTTGTGGACAAGACAAATCTCCCTAGTGTCCTACGATAACTAGCAACAAAAAGATAGATGTAAACTACTTTCTCTAGATTATATTTAATATAGAATTATCTATAATAAAGGACTTAGGACTTACCTGTAGTCAAACGCTAATCGTAGTCTTCTTTCCTATTGATTTGAATACATCTCCTTTCGGGATCTGCACTCAAAAACATGAAAGAATCAGAAGCACCTGCATAATATAGATTAATTCGTAAACCATAAATCTATCTTGATGATCAAGGAATTCAAGAAATAATCCATTTAAATAAACAACTGATTGAGAAAACAGGATCCATTTGTATTATCTTTATTGAAAGAAGGAGCCTTACAACCGTGTTTGCCTTGATGTCATACAGGTCCTTCTGGGGTCCAGAACAAGCGTTTCCTCTACTTTGACAAGCCTTTGCACTCTCTCTACTAACATGCACATGAATGTGTAATCATTCCCATATGGTAATCAGTTAAGAGAGTCTGAGTTTTTCCAGAAATTCTCCTCAAAAAATCTCAAAGCCTAACTTCCCTTGAGGCTGAACTATGGCCTCAATTTATAGCAAAAGAGAAGAGGTTGCAGCTCCAAATAAGAGGGGATAGAATCCTCTTTCAAAGGGATTAAATTCCACATACCAAGGGATAGGCTCCTTTAATGGAGGGACGGATGTACATGAAAGGAGCGAACTTTCCACCGAATAATTGCTTCCAGAAGCTTCCAGATTCAACCAACTAGGCTTCCAAATTCTACTTCCTCCTTCATTTTACCTTTTACAAGAATCCACACCTTTAATGAAGAAAAAGTGCGGCCGGTTCCGCATGTTCTAGAGCAAACAGATGCGGAACTGCATGTAATACTAAGAGAAAGTGTAGTAAAAGTATTTTTATGACTTTTATAAGCTTTTCTCTCAATCTCAAGGCTTGGTTTTGGGAACTTGATGTTTGTAGACTTCTAAGGGAGTATTGTATGAGTAATGATGAACACATACAGATAGTAAAACGTCATGGTGACAATTTTAGTGTAACAGTTGGCGATTTTTCCACTAAGGGGAAAACGGTTGAGTCTGTGGAAGGTTATATTGATTATCCAAGTATTGAAAAATGTAAGGTTCATGATTCATGCCTAGGGGTCATATTTTCTACAACTTTTTTGATCCTAGGAAGCACGTTTATTCAACCTCCTCACTGGTGCCCTGATAAACTACTTTCAATCTAGGAAAAGACGTGTAATTTTTTGTAGGATGTTCCTCGTCACATAACTCGCATCTTTCCACGACCTACATTGGGAATTATATGGAAGAATGCTTCGTTATGCATCTCGGGAAAAATATATCAAGTGATTTCTCGAATTTTAACTATTTTTTTTGGCTTGAAACACATCCAACTAAGAAGTTAGTCTTCCGAGAATATCAATATTAAAATTTTCCAACAAATTTCCAATCTCCATGTGAGTTACTCCTCTATTGGTTGACTTTGTGACCTTAGAAATGTCCCTAATCCCATCTATGTTCCTGGTTGGTCCTCGTGAGAAATTTATATATAGCTTATAGATATTATCATAGGTTTCTTTAGAAATGTCTCCTTTTCCCATTGCATTGAGGAAATCCAACCATTCATCTTGTATTCCCTTAATTAATTTTTTTTTTTAATATCTCCTCCTAATGAAGCATATGGGGACCTCTACACATTATACTAAAACTGATCCATGAAGTCCTCCAATATCCTTCTAGAATTCCAAAATCAAGAGGAACTCACTACAATGATATGAAAGAGATTGCATCTGGTTCAGTAGGTTCAACAACACTACCTTAGTCGAGATGAAGGGTTTCACGGGAGTTCCCTTGGACTAGACTAAAGATTTTGATATATAATCCCATGTTTCCCCTAATCCTTCAACCAGGTTTTGATGCTCAAGCCTAGATGTATACTCTTCGATCTACCTCTCGGTGGGTTTTTTAGATTCTTCCACCTAGAAAAATCTTTTTTGATACCTTAGCTTACTCGTAGGTCTAGCCTCAACTGTTTCAATGGAATAACCATTTAATTTGGTCGTATGACTAGGTTCTACAATCTAACAATACTTTGTATCCGATTTTGAGATAATATCCTTTATATATGTCTTCTTCCCCAAGTCATGTTGTTGTTGACCTTTCTTACCTATTATATTTTTATTTTTCTGTTGGTTTTTCATACCTCTCATACCTCTAGCCATACCCTATTGTATGCTTTACTTCATGCAATCTAGTTACTCTGGTACTAGTGGGACAAGAGGCTACCATATTTTGTCCCCACAGGGAGATAGGTGGTCAATTATGTAGGTTGATTTCCCTCCCATATTTAAAGCTCAAGCCCTAGTAGCACAAAGAATGATGCAACTATTGAACACTAGATCACTTATTTTTTCCCATACAACCTCCCCAAAAATGGTGCCAAAAATGTTGACTCCTACAATTGTCTACTTGAGTCAACTATAACACTTCACATTTACTTTGTTAAACTAGGGATCATCTTGTTGTTTCAAGGTTTTGTGCAAAGTCTAAGCATGCAAGGGATGCTTTCTAATGTTGGTTGTCCAACGTTTGTGTAGTCAAGAAATCAAACACAAATTTAGTCACACAAAAGTAATTAAAGGAAATAAATTGGAATAACTAATGTGGCACCTGTTAGCCACCTATAAAATTTTGGCATAGCAAACAAGTGGCTAATTATGTTTCTAAGTATTCAAGAGAAACATTTCCCTTGAAAATATATCACTCTTGAAGCCTTCATGTGTCTTCTGTCCTTTGAAGAAATCTTCACTGTTGTTTCCATTGAAAAGCCCTACTGTTTTGTGAAAGAGACCACTTTAAAAAGTCCTCCATTTGCTCCATTTCATTCCCACGAAATCCCCATTTGTCACCCTTATTCCCTTCACAAAATTCCTCCAAAACCCCTTCATTTCACTTCCATCTCATCCTAAACCCTTTTTAAACCTTATATTGCCCTTTATTTGGTTTAAAAATCTCTTCTTTTTCCTATTGGAACCCTTCATTTGGCTTTAAAAATCCCTATTTTAGCCTAAAAATCAGTCTATTTACGCCATAATAGGCTTAAGCCCCTGAGGGCTTATATTCTTCAGTCTTTATGCCTCATGTGACTATAACCCCGCAACCGGGCGCTTAGAAACACAAGTTTCTGCATTAAAAAACCTTTTTTTTGCTTTTAAAACAGTTTTCTGCTCTATTAAAGGGTTAAGCCCCCGAGGGCTTAAAGTCACCCGCTAGCCCCAGTCCTTTTCCCTTCATGGGACCACACCCGAAGCACTTATCCCTAAGCCCCCTTCCCCTCATTTTTTCTCTGCGAATGCACCCTTCCCTTTGTTTTTTCTTTTCCCCGACGATATGGTCTGGAGTGAATATAGATCGTTGATCTACACAGATCAATGGCTATCATGCCTTATCCCTCCGCTCAATTTCATTTTTCCATACTCTCTGCCCCATTTTTCAATCTCCTTCGTCCATTCTATAGATCCAACGGCTGGGATCTATCTCGCCATCCATATAACATCTCATTCCCTCTTTTAAAATACTTATGCTCCATCCTTCAATCTCGATCGTTCATTCCAGCAATCCAACGGTCAAGAATAAACCCGATGGCCCAGCTTCCACCCAAGCATCTCACCTACTATCGCGTTCATTCCACACCGTCAGATCTCTCACCCACCATCCGACGGTCCAAATCGCATTTCGCGCAAATTTTTCGCCTGGGCATTAATGTTTTGAAATTGCGCGATATAAGCGGTTTTTAAAAGACACACATCGCCCATTCTATGGAATCGTGTTTTTTTAGGAAAACCACTTACCCCCTTAGAGCCCACGTGAAAACCATTAATGGTTTTCCGCCATTCCGCCTACCCCCCTGCAACGACAATTTTACTTTTAATCGCAGTCGTTGATCATCCTGATCGAACGGTCCACGTTATATCTCGACCTCATCCATCTATCATCTGTCTAAACTCCCAAATGACTCCATCAAACTATCGCAACTGTAGACCACCATGATCTAACGGCCCACAATGCATGTCGCACCCAAACTCCCATCATACCTGTTTTCACCTTCAGCCATGATTTTAAGCCCATTTTCAGCTGGATCCAGTTTTTTCCCTCACTAAGCCACCAACCCCATGAGCCTCTGAAACAGTCCTCCTCACTCCCATAGGTTTTTATAATGATTTTATTGTGTTTTTCAAGGTTTATAGAGGGTGATAAATCATACTGTCTCCACAGTCACAGTGAAGACTACCACAGAGCCATTTATCGCAAAGGGGACATTACTGAGAAGATTTTAGAGCTTGTTTTATCAAAGATCGGGGTTATTGACCCTAACACAATCCTCCAGCTTAGCCAAACCCAAAAAATAGGTTAGAAGAAGCAGCAAAGTGTATCAGTAAGAGATTAAAAGGATTAATGCCTAATGTGGAGGACTTAATGCTTATAATCCAATGTTCAAAAGGATAGAGACACAGATGAAGACCATAAAAATGATCAAGAAGGCTTAATGAAGCCTAAAGCACATAAACAAGCCTTATCAATGTTTTAATGTCAACAGAATGTTCTTTTCAAAAGAAGGACTAGTTCCCACAGAATTATCTATTCCACATCGAGCCCATAACAATTATTACTCTGACAGAAAGCTCCTAGAACTGTCAGTGCATTGGTTATGAAGTATGGAAGACTTGAAAGAAAAAATCTTCACCTTACTTGTCACAGAAGATAAACAGAGTACTACAGCCAGGAAAGTACCTCCAAGAGCATACCCTTGGAGTTATTACCAATCTGACGAAGACCCCCAATTCATTTAAAGAGTACTGAAAGTTAATGTAAAGATGTTAAAACAGAATGGGCTTCGAAAACACTTCTCCCTCTATTTTAATGAATCATTTAAATTCTATCTACCACTACTGTCACTCTTTACCTATAAGAACTCATGAGAAATACATTGAAAATGTGGGTTGGTTGGTTGGTTATTGAAAAAACACTGATTGTAAGTTGTTTCACCGAGTTAGAGTTCTATGAGTAGTAGTTGTAAATATGCTGGGAGATGATTTCTGGATGATATCAAGCTATTGGACAAGGATGTATGTGACTGGTTTTCCTCTTCTAATATGACAAGCATATTCATTGGATCCTGATCTAAATCAGTGGTGATGTGTTCTCTCTTTGTTATTGTTTTTCCTCTGTTATACATCATGTTCCATTTTCTCTGATAAGAAACAGTAATTTTAGCTTAGGATATACTGCTGCAAGTACCCTAATGCTTCCTGCACTTTCTTATATTTATGTTTTCTGCTATTTGTATGTCTAAGAACAAATTCAACATAATTTAACCAGTATAGAAGTTGGTTTGACCATGCTTATTGATGTATGAATTTAGATTTTGTTTCTTAGATGATTTTGTTTGGTTTCAACTGAAAGAATTAGGAAATTGGGAGATTTAGAGTTAGCCCTATCCCACTAGGTTCCTTTTCCAATAGTTAGCCTTTCTAAGATCGCTTTGAGTTGAATGTCAAAAGCAAAGAAGGTTAAAATTATTTCTCTAATCTTAGACTTCACATTATGTTAAACTTAAGTGTTTTCTATTGTCTGAAAGTAGTCAGGAGGACTGCTGGATTGTTGTCTTCATAGTTAGCCTCATTAGGAGTTTTGATCATAGAGGTCAAGGCATGCCCTGTCCCTAGACTTACCCCGAAGTGGTCACCTTGGAAGGCTTTCCTTGTCATTCCCATTCGTTTCCTTATTCTTTCATCCCATACTATCATCTTAAGAGATCCTTTGATATAGATGAATGATCCTTTGAAAGCCTTGGATATTTGAATTACAAGTAAACCCTTTTATGACTCCATTTCCCAATGGACTTGTGCTCTCTTTGAATTATCTCCCCATTGCCAAAAAATCCTTCTCTACTCATTCCTTTACCATACTTTGAACCCTTCTTTCATGTTTCCCACCCAAACAAACAAAATCTAAAAACCCTTGTGCCCTATAGCTAGCCTAAAACCTTAAATTGAACTTCAAAGACATATTTTATTTTGTTTTGGAGAGAGATCCCTCTCTGGATCCAGGAGGGCTAGATCCTGAGATCCCAAAGTGGTTTGATGTTGTCTTGTCATTTGGTATTGCCAAATCTGCCAAATCACAAGAACCACAACATAATGGTGACTCCACTAGGGACTCTTTGAGTAAAACACTCTTTAAAACATCTCTAAGAACTCAAAGAAGACAAAATTAGCCTTGATTTGGTATAGATTGATGATGGTGGATAGTAGCCTACTTCAAAACATTTTAAACCCTCCACCTGGTGACTCCACAGTTCCTAAATGACCAAAAGACTCCACTGGTGATTAGTAGGCCTGCTGATTATCTCTGTTTTCACAAGACTCCACTGGGAGACCAGTTTCATCACAACATCATCCATACTAAAGGAAACACATAGGATTAAGATTCTTTGTTTAAGGATAGTTTTCCTCTTAAATATTGTTATACCTGGCTAACTTCCTTTGTTGAGTCTGAGGACTTAACATACTGGCTTCAAGAACAATCCATACCAGAGCTTATCATGATCCAAATCTTCCTAAAATAGTTGACAATTAGAAAACATTCTTAGGAAGTCTCTCACATCTAGGGATCCACCTATTGTCAGACCCATTCATAGAGCTAACTCAACACCTGAAAACCTTGCAGCTCTATCAGATACTCAAGTTGATTTAGATTTACCAAACAATTTACCAAGAACTAAATCATTCAGTGGTATAAATCAGACAGACTTTGAGCCTCCAATTTCACCACTGTATAGTGGTCAACATATTAGTGACAGAGGAACCCCTCCATCAACACCTCCTGACATCCACTTCATTCATAACTTGGGTCTCTCTCACCCTAAGTCTGCTCAATATTCTGTGGTTGGTCCAAGCATTTCTGTCATCCACATACCTGTTGTCCAAGCTGCTCCTTTCCCCCCACAAAATACTAGCATCGCAACATGGTATGCACCCATGGTGTTGCCACAACCTCTGGCTCCTTTACCCAACGACTATCAGTCTAAAATTCCCCATTTCACTGGAAAAGAATCTACCACAACTCAACAACATGTAGATAGGATGGAGGATGCTTTTGATTATATGGAAATAGAATATGAGACCATTAAGACGAGAATATTTGCTCAAAGTTTAGGAGGAGTAAAAAAGTGGTTTAAAGGCTTAGCTCCTAATAGCATCAATGACCTTCCCTCTCTACATCAAGCTTTCATAAACAAATGGGAAATCAAAAGTAACCCTCTCCAAATATTAGCAGAGTATAAAAATCTTAAAATAAATCAGGGAGAGAGTGTTCATGATTATTCTGCCAGGTTTAACAGTGTCTACAATGCTCTTCCACCCCACATGAAACCTCCCCAAGGAGTGGCCTTAGTGAAATACCCTGAAGGTTTTGATGTGGACATGGCCTATCAACTAAGAGAGAGAGAGACTATACAACTCAATAAGATATGTAGAAAGGATTTGTGAGTGTAGAAGCAAACTTAATTGAAAAAAGAGCTAGGATGAGGGCTGAAAAGAAGGTAACCTATAGGGAAGACACCACAGCTTCTACATCTGATTCCAAATTTGATAATCTAGCCAAAAACATGGATAGGCTAGAAAGAATGATCGAGAAGATGGTTGTCCAAGTCAATAATCAGAATAGAAACCAAACTCAAAACTAGAACCAAAACTTTAGGAGAAACACTACCCCTAATAGACAGAGGGATTCTGACCAACAAATCATACCTCCATTCCAAGAAAATTTCCTTGATGAGGAGGAGGGAATAATATAAGAATCATAGGGAACTATTATAAACATGGTGGAAGTGAATAGCCAAGCGAATAACCAAGATCACACCTTTTTCACAGAGGACAGCCAGACCTCATACACACATTGGGATGAGGGAGGGTTAGAATCTGAAGACCATAGGTTAGGATTCTAGAATGCCATCGTGCAGGTCCGAGAAAAATATGATCTCAGAAGCAAAAATAACCTAGATACTCCCAAACCAAAGACCTCTAAAATCACCATTAATAAAATACCTGAAAAGACTCTTAAAGGGACTGCTGAAAGCAACAAAATAGAAGTTGAGAGTTCTGGAAAAAACAAGGACAAATACATCTCAACCATGGATAAACCAAGTCAAGAAACCAGCAACACTAGCATTGCAATTAATGCTCCTGATTCAACCAATGTACATGGTGAAAATTAGCAAGCTGACCTTGCCAATAAAACAATGACCAACAAGACAGAATTGAACCTTTCAAAGAGTTAGTCTCCTTTCAATTTGGACAGTGAAATAGCCAAAGTCAAAATTTTTGTCCCTCTCACTGAGTTGGCCACCCAAGATTTATATAAATTTCAAATCTTGAAAGCTTTAAACTTAGGAGAAAACAGTGACACTGTCAACTTAAATGATGATCAACCAGCTCTCTTGTTTGGCCCAAAAATTGAAGGGAAATTTCAGGAAGAGGTAGTGCCTCCTTTCTATGTCAGCCTAAATATCCATGAAAAAATCCTACATAATGTTATGCATGACTCAGGGGCTTCACACAACCTCATGCCAAAAGTGATCATGGAAAAAATAAGCCTAGAAATAACCAGACCATATAAGGATTTATATTCTTTTGACTCTAGTCGAGTGAAGTGTTTGGGCCTAATCAAAGATCTCTGTGTAAATTTGACCCAAATCCCAGCCAAGTGCATGGTAATGGATGTTGTAGTGGCTGATGTACCTCCTAAGTATGGCATGTTGATGTCAATATCATGGCGTGCCAAGCTATAAGGTACAATGCAAATGGACATGACATATGCCACTATCCTTGTTTTCAGCCAGCGTAGAAGACTATATAGGGAAGCACACATGAAATTTATGGTGAGCAGCCCAGATAAACCAGAAAATTCCCCTCTCTACTTTGTCCATATGGACCTGGACTCTTTTATCCTTTACAATGATGAGTTTACAGATGAGCAAGAGCTAGAGAACAAAAATTTAAACAACAAAGTAGAGGCCACAAATCCAAACATAATGGAAGTTCTGGATACAGGGAAAAACAAGGGAGAAACATTTGAACAGTCTGCAGAATTAGAAAATCAAAACCAAGAGTGTAGAGAGTAGATTACCCATCAACCTACTAACCTCAGTAAACAAGATGACAATAAGGATGAAACTAATAATGAATCTACAAACAATCATTTATGGAGCATGAGCTTTGATGGGTCTTGCACCAAAAGGAATGCAGGAGCTAGGGTATGGTTGCACAATACTGAAAAAAATTATGCTAAGAGTCATGCTTTCAAGCTAAACTTTAAATGCATAAACAATATAGCAGAGTATGAAGCTCTACTCTTAGGACTGCATCTGTTGAAAAAACTAGGAGCTAAGAGGATAGTGGTCCATGGAGACTCAGAACTAGTCATTAAACAAATAAACGGAGAGTACACTACCAAACATCCTAGATTAAGGGCATATAGAAACGATGCCATGGATCTTTTGAAAAAATTTGTAGAATATGAGCTTGTGTTTGTCCCTAGAAGTCAAAACATACTTGCAAATGGATTGGCCTGCACTGCTAGTTCATATCAGAGACCACTTAGTGACAAACAAATCATTGTTCAAACAAAATATAGACCAGAAGTACCAGATAATGAAAAATATCGGCAGGTCTTTGAGGGTGACAAACAGATAGAGGATTTCCTACTTTCCAGGAATGATTTTGAATTACCTAATTCAAACTCTAAGTCCGATGAAAACTGCCTGGATAAAGAACCCCCTGATTAAGAAAAACCATTTCCTACTATAGAAATAAACATGTTGACCAAAGAATTTAAAAACCAAACAGAGGAATACATGAAAACAGATAAATAAGACATAGATGTACTGCAGTCCAAAGACAAAATCATACCCAAAGGACTAGCACCCCTTAAGGACCTCTTTGATTTTAATGATGTGGCAAAGAAGCCTACTATAGAACCCACTGAATCTGATGTGGAATAATGCAATATAAGCAGCAAAGACAAGCCTAAGATGATCAAACTATCTAAAAAATTACCAGCACATATCAAACAGAAGTACATTGATTTATTTAAAGATTTTTTGGATGTTTTCGCTTGGAGTTATGAAGATTTGAAAGCCTATGACACAGAGATAATCCAGCATAAAATTCCATTGAAGGAAAACCAGAAACCTTTTAGGCAAAAGCTGCGTAGAATAAACCCTGCATAGTTACCTCTGGTAGAAAAATAAATTAAGAAAATGTATGAGGCTGGAATCATAGTCCCTGTGAGGTTTTCAGATTGGGTATCTAACCTTGTGGTTGTAAGGAAAAAGACAGGAGAAATAAGGCTATGCATTGATTTTAGAAACTTGAACGAAGCCTCCTTAAAAGGAAATTACCCTTTACCCAAAATGGAACACATCCTACAAAGGGTAGTTGGTTCTAAGAGGATTTCTCTGTTAGATGGCTTTTCAGGGTACAACCGGGTCTTAGTACTCCCAGAAGATCAACTTAAAACAGCCTTCACCACTCCTTGGGGCACTTTCATGTATGTGAAAATGCCTTTCGGATTAATGAATGCTGGTGCCACCTTTCAAAGGGCCATGGACATTGCATTCTCAGAAGAAATATATCACTTCATTGTAATTTACCTTGATGACATTACATTTTATTCCAAAATTGATGAATAACACCTTAAACATCTGAGAAAATTCTTTGAGAAATGCAGAAGGTATGGGCTATCTTTAAATCCTAAGAAGACAGTGTTTGGTCTCCAAGAAGGTAAACTTCTTGGTCACATTATATCTGAGAAGGGGATTAAAATAGACCCAAAAAGGGTTGAGGGAATATTGCAAATTAGCCACCCAAGAAACATCAAGGAATTGCAGTCCTTTATTGGGAAGATTAATTTCTTAAGGAGGTTCATTCCCAACCTAGCAAAACTTCTTAGAAACATGAAAAACATGCTAAAGAAAGAAGTATGAGTTAAATGGACTCTAGAAGCCAAGAAGTCTTTTGAACTGGTAAAACATGCACTTACCCGAGCACCAGTTCTCATCAACCCAGATTTTTACTAAAGATTTCCTCATATTCTCATTTGCATCATAACATATTGTGGCTGCTATCCTATTGCAGAAAAATCCAAAGGGACAAGAACAGCCAATTGCATTTTTCAGCAAAGCATTAAGAGATGCACCTCTGAAATATAATATCATGGAAAAACAGGCCTATGCCTTGGTAAAGGCCTTGAAAGACTTCAGAGTGTATATTTTACATTCCCATATTGTTGCATTTGTGCCTAATATAGTGGTGAAAGACATTTTGTCACAAGATCCAGATGGTAAAAGAAGCAAGTGGATTGTTGTGATACTAGAGTATGATTTGGAAATCAAACCCACTAAACTCATCAAGGATCAACGCTTAGCACAATTAATGGTTGAATCCAACTTACGAGCCCTTGACATTAATATGGTTGATGCTTTAGATGAACATGAAGGATTACCAGCTCCCATTGTTGAAGAACAGTTCCAAAACTCACCTTGGTATGCTAATATCTTGTATGTGCTTGTAAATCTTAATGCCCCTCCTGATTTATCTAAGACAAAGGCAAGGTTTTTAAAATTGAAAGCTAGAAATTATTGCATTTTAAATGAATGTTTATATTGGAAAAATGCCAGTGGTTTATTACTTAAATGTTTTCCTGAAGTTGATGCAAAGAGGATGAAGCATGAGTTTCATGAAGGAGAGTGTGGAGGCCATCTCTACTGGAAAACCACTGCCAATAAAATTCTTGGAGCTGGCTATTACTGGCCCACCCTCTTCCAAGATGTCCACAAAATGATAGTTACTACCAAAAATGCCAAATTTTTTAAGGCAAAAGAAAACTCCTTCCTCTACCTTTACAACCAATCACTGTTGAAGCTCCTTTTCAACAATGGGGCCTAGCTTTCATAGGGGAAATCCATCCTGCTTCATCTGCCCAACATAGATGGATATTACTCACAGCCACTTACTATTTCACCAAATGGATAGAGGCCATCCCTTCTAGGAATTCCACAGACTCAGTTATCATAAAATTTTTTGAAGACCATATCCTATCTAGATTTGGCTGCCCTAGAAAAATTATCACTGACAATGCTGCTACATTTGGTTCCAAAAATATGATTGATTTTTTCCACAGGTATCAGATTGCACTTGGTCATTCTACTGCTTATTACCCTCAAGGTAATGGGCTAGCAGAATCATCAAATAAGAGTTTGGTGACCATCATCAAGAAGCTTCTTGAAGAAAATAAGAAATCATGGCATAATAAGTTAGTGCATGCTTTATGGGCAGACAGATTGACAACAAATAAATCCATTGGAATGTCTCCCTATTAGCTAGTTTATGGAGCAAATGCAGTATTCCCTACCAGTTTGGGAGTACCAGTGATAAAATTGGTCCAATAAATACAGTCAGAGGAAGATAGTATGGTAAGGAGGATCAATCAGACCATACATCTCCAACAAACAAGGGAAGAATTCTACAAAAGAGCTCAGAAATTGCAAGAGAACATCAAAAAGTTGTTTGATATGAGGACAAAGGCTTGTGATTTCAAAATTGGAGACAAGGTACTCAAATGGGACTCTAGGAGAGAGGATAAGGGTAAACATGGAAAGTTTGACAATTTATGGCAAGGCCCTTACATCATTCAATCTACCATTGGTCCCAATGCATTTTTCTGCAAGAATTGGATGGTACAGATCTGTTTGGGGGTCTTTTCAATGGCAGGATGATCAAGCATTATTTCTACTAATTTTCAGTTTAAGTTTCCACCTCCATTGTAAATACTATTTCTCTGTTTGGTTTTGGAAAAGAAATAAAAAATGTGCAAAAAAATAGAAAGGAAAGGTTCAGACAAACTCAAATCTTGAGCCTATGAAGTTATAAAAAGAATGGCTCAAATTAGATCAAAACCTGAGCCAGATAAAAAGGGAAAGGATGGTTCTAACATGCTCAAAACTTGAACCAACAAAGAAGAAGAAAACAGCTCTAACAAGCTCAAAATCTGAGCTGAAATGAAGAAAGAAAGGTGACTCTAACAAGCTCAAAATCTGAATCATAGAAGAATGAAGGATGCTCTTAATTTTTCAGAATTTCAAGCCTTCACAGTTTTGTTTCAAATTTCTGCAAAGTTCAGTCCATGAGCAACTTGTCTTTATGCCATGGACCCATAGCAAATCAAACAGTCTAATCCTGGTTTGTCTGTATTTAAATTTATGTTTTAGAATATAGAGTGAAAATCTGTCAGACAGTTTAATACTGGCAGATATTAGCTTAGGTAGAGAAGCTATGGGTCCTAAACCCCTTTTAAACCTTATATTGCCCTTTATTTGATTTAAAAATCTCTTCTTTTGCCTATCGGAACCCTTCATTTGGCTTTAAAAATCCCTATTTTAGCCTAAAAATCAGTCTATTTACACCATAATAGGATTAAGCCCCCAAGGGCTTATATTCTTCAGTATTTCTGCCTCATGTGACTATAGCCCCGCAACCGAGCGCTTAGAAACACAAGTTTCCACGTTAAAAACCTTTTTTTTTTTCCTTTTAAAAGATTTTTCCGTTCTATTAAAGGGTTAAGCCCCCAAGGGCTTAAAGTCACCCGTTAGCCCCAGTTCTTTTCCCTTCATGGGACCACACCCGAAGCGCTTATCCCTAAGCCCCCTTCCCCTCATTTTTTCTCTGCGAATGCACCCTTCCCTTTGTTTTTTCTTTTCCCCAACGATATGGTCTGGAGTGAATATAGACCGTTGATCTACACATATCAACGGACATCGTGCCTTATCCCTCCGCTCGTTTTCATTTTCCCATACTCTCCACCCCATTTTTCAATCTTCGTCGTCCATTCTATAGATCCAACGGCCAGGATCTATCCTGCCATCCATATAACATCTCATTCCCTCTTTTAAAATACTTTCGCTCCATCCTTCAATCTCGACTGTTCATTCCAGCAATCCAATGGTCGAGAATAAACCCAATGGCCCACCTTTCGCCCATGCATCTCACTTTCTATTGCGTTCATTCTGCACCATCAGATCTCCCGCCCATCATCCAACAGTCCACATCACATTTCGCGCAATTTTGCGCACGGGCATTAATGTTTTGAAATCACGCAATATAAGTGGTTTTTAAAAGACACGCGTCGCCCATTCTATGGAATCGCGTTTTTTTTAGGAAAACCACTTACCCCATTAGAGCCCGCGTGAAAACTATTAATGGTTTTCTGCCATACCGCCTACCCCCACCCCCCTTGCAACGACAATTTTACTTTTAATCACAGCCGTTGATCATCCTGATCGAACGGTCCATGTTATATCTCGACCTCATCCATCTATCATCCGTCTAAACTCCAAAATGACTCCATCAAGCGATCGCAACCATAGATCACCATGATCTAATGGCCCACAACGCACGTCACACCCAAACTCCCATCAAACCTGTTTTCCCCTTCCGCCATGATTTTAAGCCCATTTTCAGCTGGATCCAGTTTTTTCCCTCACTGCGCCACCACCCCCATGAGCCTCTGAAACAATCCTCCTCACTCCCACAGGTTTTTAATAATGAGTTTATTGTGTTTTTCAGGGTTTACAGAGGGTGATAAATCATACTGTCTCCACAGTCACAGTGAAGACTATCACAGAGCCAGATATCGCAAAGGGGACATTACTGAGAAGATTTCTGAGCTTGTTTTATCAAAGATCAGGGTTATTGACCCTAACATAATCCTCTAGCTCAGCCAAACCCCAAAAACAGGTCAGAAGAAGCAGCAAAGTGTATCAATAAGATATTAAAAGGATTAATTCCTAATGTGGAGGACTTAATGCTTATAATCTAATGTTCAAAAGGATAGAGACACAGATGAAGACCATAAAAATGATCAAGAAGGCTTAATGAAGCCTAAAGCACATAAAAAAGCCTTATCAATGTTTTAATGTCAGCAGAATGTTCTTTTCCAAAGAAGGATTAGTTCTCACAGCATTCTCTATTCCACATCGAGCCCATAACAGTTATTACCCTGACAGAAAGCTCCTAGAACTGTCAATGCATTGGTTATGAAGTATGGAAGACCTGAAAGACAAAATCTTCACCTTACTTGTCTAGAAGATAAACAGAGTACTACATCCAGGAAAGTACCTCCAAGAACATACCCTTGGAGTTATTATCAATCTAACGAAGACCCCCAATTCATCTAAAGCGTACTGAAAGTTAATGTAAAGATGTTAAAACAGAATGGGCTTCGAAAACACTTCTTCCTCTATTTTAATGAATCATTTAAATTTTATCTACCACTACTGTCACTCTTTACCTATAAGAACTCATGAGAAATACATTGAAAATGTGGTTTGGTTGGTTGGTTATTGAAAAAACACTGATTGTAAGCTGTTTCACCGAGTTAGATTTCTGTGAGTAGTAGTTGTAAATAGGTTGGGAGATGATTTCTGGATGATATCAAGCTATTGGACAAGGATGTATGTGACTGTTTTTTCTCTTCTAATATGACAAGCATATTCATTGGATTCTGATCTAAATCAGTGGTGATGTGTTCTCTCTTTGTTATTATTTTTCTTCTGTTATACATCATGTTCCATTTTCTCTGATAAGAAACAGTAATTTTAGCTTAGGATATACCGCTGCAAGTACCCTAATGCTTCCTGCACTTTCTTATCTTTATGTTTTCTGCTATTTGTGTATCTAAGAACAAATTCAACATAATTTAACCAATATAGAAGTTGGTTTGACCATGCTTACTGATGTATGAATTTAGAGTTTGTTTCTTAGATGATTTTGTTTGGTTTCAGTTGAAATAATTAGGAAACTAGGAGATTTAGAGTTAGTCCTGTTCCACTATGTTCATTTTCCAACAGTTAGCCTTTCTAAGATCGCTTTGAGTTGAATGTCAAAAGCAGAGAAGGTTAAAATTCTTTCTCTGATCTTAGACCTCACTTTGTGTTAAACTTAAGTGTTTTCTATTGTCTGAAAGTAGTCAGGAGGACTACTGGATTGTTGTCTTTAGAGTTAGCCTCATTAGGAGTTTTGATCAAAGAGGTTAACGCATGCCCTGTCCCTAGAATTACCCCGAAGTGGTCACCTTGGAAGGTTTTCCTTGTCATTCCCATTCGTTTCCTTATTCTTTCATCCCATACTATCATCTTAAGAGATCCTCTGATATAGATGACTAGCCCTTTGAAAGCCTTGGATATATGAATTGAAAGTAAACCCTTTTATGACCCCATTGCCCAATGGACTTGTGTTCTCTTTGAATTATCTTCCCATTGCCAAAAAATCCTTCTCTACTCATTCCTTTACCATTCTTTGAACCCCTCTTTCATGTTTCCCAACCAAACTAACAAAATCTAAAAACCCTTGTGCCCTATAGCTACCCTAATACCTTAAATTGAACTTCAAATACATATTATCTTTTTTTTTAGAGAGAGATCCCTCTCTAGATCCAGGAGGGCTAGATCCTAAGATCCCAAAGTGGTTTGATGTTGTCTTGTCATTTGGTATTGCCAAATCTGCCAAATCACAGGAACCACAACATAATGGCGACTCCACTAGGGACTCTTTGAGTAAAACACTCTTTAAAACATATCTAAGAACTCAAAGAAGACCAAATTAGCCTTGATTTGGTATAGATTGATGATGGTGGATAGTAGCCTACTTCAAAACATTTTAAACCCTCCACCTGGCGACTCCACAGTTCCTAAATGACCAAAAGACTCCACTGGTGATCAGTAGGCCTGCTGATTATCTCTGTTTTCACATGACTCCACTGGGAGAACAGTTTCATCACAACGTCATCCATACTAAAGGAAACACATAGGATTAAGCTTCTTTGTTTAAGGATAGTTTGCCTCTTAAATATTGTTATACCTGGCTAACTTCCTTCATTGAGTCTGAGGACTTAACACACTGGCTTCAAGAACAATCCATACCAAAGCTTATCCTGATCCAAATCCTCCTGAAATAGTTGACAATCTAGAAAACATTCTTAGTAAGTCTCTCACATCTAGGGATCCAACTATTGTCAGACCCATTCATAGAGCTAACTCAGCACCTGAAAACCTTGCAGCTCTATCAGATACTCAAGTTGATTTAGATTTACAAAACAATTTACCAAAAAATAAATCATTCAGTGGTATAAATCAGACAGACTTTGAGCCTCCAAGTTCACCATTGTATAGTGGTCAACATATTAGTGACAGAGGAACCCGTCCATCAACACCTCCTGACATCCACTTCATTCATAACTTGGGTCTCTCTCACCCTAAGTCTGCTCAACAGTATGTGTTTGGTCCAAGCATTTCTGTCATCCACATACCTGTTGTCCAAGCTACTCCTTTCCCCCAAAAAAATACTAGCATGGCAGCATGGTATGCTCCCCTGGTGTTGCCACAGCCTCTGGCTCCTTTACCCAATGACTATCAGTCTAAAATTCCCCATTTCACTAGAAAAGTATCTACCACATCTCAACAACATGTAGATAGGATAGAGGATGCTTTTGATTATATGGAAATAGAAGATGAGACCATTAAGATGAGAATATTTTCTCAAAGTTTAGGAGGAGAAGTAAAAAAATGGTTTAAAGGCTTGGCTCCTAATAGCATCAATGACCTTCCCTCTCTACATCAAGCTTTCATAAACAAATGGGAAATCAAAAGTAACCCTCTCCAAATATTAGCAGAGTATAAAAATATTAAAAGAAATCAGGGAGAGAGTGTTCATGATTATTCCACCAAGTTAAATAGTGTCTACAATGCTCTTCCACCCCACATGAAACCTCCCTAAGTAATGGCCTTAGTGAAATACCCTGAAGGTTTTGATGCGGACATGGCCTATCAACTAAGGGAGAGAGACTATACAACTCTAGAAGATATGCAGAAAGGAGCTGTGAGTGTAGAAGAAAAATTAATTGAAAAAAGATCTAGGATGAGGGCTGAAAAGAAAGTAACCTATAGGGAAGACACCACAACTTCTACATCTAATTCCAAATTTGATAATGTAGCCAAAAACATGGATAGGCTAGAAATAATGATGGAGAAGATGGTTGTCCAAGTCAATAATCAGAATAGAAACCAAACTCAAAACTAGAACCAAAACTTTAGGAGAAACACTACCCCTAATAGACAGAGGGATTCTGACCAACAAATCATACCTCCATTCCAATAAAATTTCCTTGATGAGGATGAGGAAATAATAAAAGAATCAAAGGGAACTATTATAAACATGGTGGAAGCGGATAACCAAGATCACACCTTTTTCACAGAGGAAAGCCAAACCTCATACACACATTTAGATGAGGGAGGGTTGGAATCTGAAGACTATAGGTTAGGATTCGAGAATTCCATCATGCAGGTCCGAGAAAAATATGATCTCAGAAGCAAAAAGAACCTAGACACTCCCAAACCAAAGACCTATGAAATCACCATTAAGAAAAGACCTGAAAAGACTCCTAAAGGGATTGCTGAAAGCAACAAAACAACAGTTGAGAGTTCTTGCAAAAACAAGGACAAATACATCCCAACCATGGATAAACCAAGTCAAGAAACTAGCAGCACTAGCATTGCAGCTAATGCTCCTGAAAAAACAGTTTCAACCAATGTACATAGTGAAAATTAGCAAGTTGACCTTGCCAATAAAACAGTTACCAACAAGACAGAATTGAACCTTTTAAAGAGTCAGTCTCCCTTCAATCTGGAGAGTGAAATAGCCAAAATAAAAATTTATGTCCCTCTCACTGAGTTGGCTGCCCAAGATGTATATAAATGTAAAATCTTGAAAGCTTTAAACTTAGGAGAAAACAGTGACACTGTCAACTTAAATGATGATCAACCAGCTCTCTTGTTTGGCCCAAAAATTGAAGGGAAATTTCAAGAAGGGGTAGTGCCTCCTTTCTATGTCAGCCTAAATATCCATGACAAAATCCTACATAATGTTATGCATGACTCAGGGGCTTCACACAACCTCATGCCAAAAGTGATCATGGAAAAACTAGGCCTAGAAATAACCAGACCATATAAGGATTTATATTCTTTTGACTCTAGTCGAGTTAAGTGTTTGGGCCTAATCAAAGATATCTGTGTAAATTTGACCCAAATCCTAGCCAAGTGCATGGTAATGGATGTTGTAGTGGCTGATATACCTCCTAAGTATGGCATGTTGCTTTCAAGACCTTGGGGTGCCAAGCTACAAGGTACAATGCAAATGGACATGAAATATGCCACTATCCTTGTTTTCAGCCAGCTTAGAAGACTATATAGGGAAGCGCACATGAAATTTCTGGTGAGAAGCCCAGAGAAACCAGAAAATTACCCTCTCTACTCTGTCCATACGGACCTGGACTCTTTTATCCTTTACAATGATGAGTTTACAGATGAGCAAGAGCTAGAGAACAAAAATTTAAACAACAGAGTAGAGGCCACAAATCCAAACATAATGGCAGCTCTGGATACAAGGAAAAACAAGGGAGAAACATTTGAACAGTCTGCAGAATTAGAAAATCAGAACCAAGACTGTAGAGAGCAGATTACCCATCAGCCTGCTAACCTCAGGAAACAAGATGACAATAAGGATGAAACTAATAATGAATCTGTAAACAATAGCATGAGCTTTGATGGGTCTTGCACCAAAAGGAATGCAAGAGCTAGGGTATGGTTGCACAATACTGAAAGCAATTATGCTGAGAGTCATGCTTTCAAGCTAAAATTTAAATGCACGAACAATATAGCAGAGTATGAAGCTCTCCTCTTAGGACTGCATCTGTTGAAAAAATTAGGAGCTAAGAGGATAGTGGTCCATGGAGACTCAGAACTAATCATCAAACAAATAAACGGAGAGTACACTGCCACACATCCTAGATTAAGGGCATATAGAAACGATGCCATGGATCTTTTGAAAACATTTGTAGAATATGAGCTTGTGTTTGTCCCTAGAAGTCAAAACATACTTGCAAATGGATTGGCATGCACTGCTAGTTCATATCAGAGACCACTTAGTGACAAACAAATCATTGTTCAAACAAAATATAGACCAGCGGTACCAGATAATGAAAAATATTGGCAGGTCTTTAAGGGTGACAAACAGATATGGGATTTCCTACTTTCCAGGAATGATTTTGAATTACCTAATTCGAACTCTAGGTTTGATGAAAATTGTCTAGATAAAGAACCCCCTGATGAAGAAAAACCATTTCCTACTGCAGAAATAAACATGTTGACCAAAGAATTTGAAAACCAAACAGAGGAATACATGAACACAGATAAAGAATACATAGAGTTATTGCAGTCCAAAGACAAAAGCAATATACCCATAGGACTAGCACCCCTTGAGGGCCTCTTTGATTTTAATGATGTGGCAAAGAAGCCCACTATAGAACCCACTGAATATGATGTGGAAGAATGCAATATAAGAAGCAAAGACAAGCCTAAGATGATAAAACTATCTAAAACATTACCAGCACATATCAAACAAAAATACATTGATTTATTTAAAGAGTTTGTGGATGTTTTCACTTGGATTTATGAAGATTTGAAAGCCTATGACACAAAGATCATCCAGCATAAAATTCCATTGAAGGAAAACCAAAAACCTTTTAGGAAAAGTCTGCGTATAATAAAGCCTACACAGTTACCTCTAGTAGAAAAAGAAATTAAGAAAATGTATGAGGCTGGAATCATAGTCCCTGTGAGGTTTTCAGATTGGGTATCTAACCTTGTGGCTGTAAGGAAAAAGATAGGAGAAATAAGGTTGTGCATTGATTTTAGAAACTTGAACAGAGCCTCCTTAAAAGACAATCACCCTTTACCCAAAATGGAACACATCCTACAAAGGGTAGTTGGTTCTAAGAGGATTTCTCTGTTAGATGGATTTTCAGGGTACAACCAGGTCTTAGTACTCCCAGAAGATCAACTTAAAACAGCCTTCACCACTCCTTGGGGCACTTTCATGTATGTGAAAATGCCTTCACCACTCCTTGGTGCCACCTTTCAAAGGGCCATGGACATTGCATTCTCAGAAGAAATAGGTCACGTCATTGTAATTTACCTTGATGAAATTATATTTTATTCCAAAACTGATGAAGAACACCTTAAACATCTGAGAAAATTCTTTGAGAAATGCAGAAGGTATGGGCTATCTTTAAATCCCAAGAATACAGTGTTTGGTCTCCAAGAAGGTAAACTTCTTGGTCACATGATATCTGAGAAGGGGATTAAAATAGACCCAAAAAGGGTTGAGGGAATATTTCAGATTAGCCACCCAAGAAACATCAAGGAATTGCAATCCTTTATTGGGAAGATTAATTTCTTAAGGAGGTTCATTCCCAACCTAGCAAAACTCCTTAGAAACATGACAAACATGCTAAAGAAAGAAGTAGGAGTTAAATGGACTCTAGAAGCCAAGAAGTCTTTTGAACTGGTAAAACATGCACTTACCCGAGCACTAGTTCTCATCAGCCCATATTTTACTAAATATTTCCTCATATTCTCATTTGCATCAGAACATACTGTGGTTGTTGTCCTATTGCAGAAAAATCTAGAGGGACAAGAACAGCCAATTGCATTTTTCAGCAAGGCATTAAGAGATGCACCTCTGAAATATAATATCATGGAAAAACAGGCCTATGCCTTGGTAAAGGCCTTGAAAGACTTCAGAGTGTATATTTTACATTCCCATATTGTTTCCTTTGCACCTAATATAGTGGTGAAAGACATTTTGTCACAAGATCCAGATGGTAAAAGAGGCAAGTGGATTGCTGTGATACTAGAGTATGATTTGGAAATCAAACCCACTAAACTCATCGAGGGTCAAGGATTAGCACAATTAATGGCTGAATCTAACTTACGAGCCCTTGACATTAACATGGTTGATGCTTTAGATGAACAAGAAGGATTACCAGCTCCCATTGTTGAAGAACATTTCCAAAACTCACCTTGGTATGCTGATATCTTGTATGTGCTTGTAAATATTAATGCCCCTCCTGATTTATCTAAGACAAAGGCAAGGTTTTTAAAATTGAAAGCAAGAAATTATTGCATTTTAAATTAGTATTTATATTGGAAAAATGCCAATGGTTTATTGCTTAAATGTTTGCCTGAAGTTGATGCAGAGAGGATCAAGCATGAGTTTCATGAAGGAGAGTGTGGAGGCTGTCTCTACTAGAAAACCACTGCCAATAAAATCCTTAGAGTTGGCTATTACTGGCCCACCCTCTTCCAAGATGTCCACAAAATAATAGTTGCCTGCCACAAATGCCAAATATCTGAGGGCAAAATAAAACTCCTTCCTCTACCTAAACCCATGTTTCCCCTAATCCTTCAACCAGGTTTTCGGTGGGTTTTTTAGATTCTTCCACCTCGAAAAATCTTCGTTGATACCTTAGTTTACTCTTAGGTCTAGCCTCAACTGTTTAAATGGAATAACCACTTAATTTGGTCGTGTGACTAGGTTCTACAATGTAATGAGACTTTGTATCCGCTTTTGAGGTAATATCCTTTATATATGTCTTCTTCCCTAAGTCCTGTTGTTGCTGACCTTTCTTACCTATTAGATTGTTATTTTTCTGTTGGTTTTTCATACCTCTAGGCATACCCTATTGTATGTTTTACTTCATGCAATCTAATTATTCTGGTACTAGTGGGACAAGAGGCTACCATATTCTGTCCCCACAGGGAGATAGGTGGTCAATTATGTAGGTTTATTTCCCTCCCATATTTAAAGCTTAAGCCCCAGTAGCACCAAGAATGATGCAACTATCGAACACTAGACCACTTTTTTTTTCCCATACAACCTCCCCAAAAATGGTGCCAAAAATGTTGACTCCTACAATTGTCTACTTGAGTCAACTATAACACTTCACATTTACTTTGTTAAACTAGGGATCGCCTTCTTGTTTCAAGGTTTTGTGCAAAGTATAAACATGCAAGGGATGCTTTCTAATGTTGGTTGTCCAATGTTTGTGTAGTTAAGAAATCAAACACAAATTTTGTCACACAAAATTAATTAAAGGAAGTAAATTGGAATAACTAATGTGGCACCTAAATTAACCACAGACTTCATGTTGAAAAAGGAACGACAAAATCACCATACAAGGATTCAAATCCTATCATAACAAGCCAATATTTTGCAAGTAACAACTGCAATTATTATCAACCGTTCTGTGAGTAACAAGAGTGTATAATTAATGCTAACCTAATCATTCATAATAGTAAAAAAATATTAAATGAACTAGAAGCTAAATTGAGTTATAAATAATGAGAAACAACATCAAGATCAATAAGGAATAAACCTAGTTATGCTACAATTATAAGGTCACACCATTACTTGAATTCAAAATCTCCTCCAAACAATAAGCACATATACCAACGGTTGCAAATGGAAATTATTATACAATCAAAGCATAAACACACTCAAATATATTCAATTAATGTAACTATCAACAAAATCACAACACTTGATCAGTGAATGGGGCCCTTCATTCACCAATAAGGGCTGAATAAATTATTGACACGTATAAGAATTTAGAAAGGAAGAAGTTTCATAATAGATTATATCAAAATGGTACAATAGACTATGATTTAGTCCCTTGTTCTGGAAAATGCTCAAATTCGTGGCAGCATCAAAGGCGCTTGAATTATACAAATCAGATGAGTAACAAACCCACTGAAAATAAAAAGTAATCAGTACATATTAAGACATTAGTTTGTTACAAATATTATGTTATTACATACGTAGTTCAAAAAGAGAATGAATTGTTGCAGTATACTCCAATTGCCATAGTAGCTTCAAATCCATGTTAGGCTAGCCTTTATCACTTTTCTGCTTGAGCATTGGTTAAAGTCCATATGCTCAAGCACCAATAGCGTAATAGAAGAAATATATTATGGTATTTCAAGTAACAACATTAGAGTAATATCATACCAAATATCATGTGCTCTTTGAGAATCTACAACCAATCAAGCATGTCTCC
This sequence comes from Pinus albicaulis, assembly GCA_034641835.2. Taxonomy (NCBI): domain Eukaryota; kingdom Viridiplantae; phylum Streptophyta; class Pinopsida; order Pinales; family Pinaceae; genus Pinus; species Pinus albicaulis. Next base: position 167,659,119 of record CM076571.1, read on the forward strand.
AAACCAACACATAAGCAACCCAAAACTAGGCAAATACTGATTAACAATATAAATTATCACTTGAATAACATGGTTTATAAGTGCTGCCAATTCTTAATCAAAACATGATGATTAATAGGATATTGTCACAAAAAAGGATAACATAAAGTAGTTAAGGTAGTCTTAGATTTGGGAAAAGGGATAACAAAAGGAAAAATTTGAGGGCTAAACAGAGCTATTTTGAAATTTTGGAGTTCAACACTATAAGTGGGTTGTTGAGGTGATTTATTATTTGGATTTGGGAGTGGTTTTGCAGGTAACTGGTTTGGTATTTGAGGAAATGAACTATATGGTAATGGAAGGGGTTGACTTGTAGTAAATTAAGGATGGAATTGAGATTGGGGACACTATGGAAGTTGAGGTGGAAAATAATATTGATGTTGATATTGAGGATATTATTGGAAAGATTAAGGGTATTGTGGATTTTACCATAGGAACCTTTCCATCCATGTGAACAAGATGAATTATGAGGTCGGGGTGAAAAATTTTCCAAGGTAAGTGTGTGTTCCAATTATTCTAAGGTTGTGCATAATATTGAAATTGTGCATTAGGATCTTGTGTCATACGTGGTTGATGGGGCTATTGGGGTCCTTTATAGAGTTTGACTTTCTCCAGCTTCTTATTGGTAAATAGCCTTTAATCCTTGTATTGAAGGGAAATCCTTTGTATCATGAGTCTCTGCACAAATAACACAAATTTCAATATTGTCAATAGGACATTCTCGTAATCCATGATTCTTCCTACATCTAGGAAAGAATATAGACAAAGAAAAAATTGCATCTTTTTACTTGTTTTTTATTCTCATCATATCAATTTATTCACTATGATTACCAAGAATATCATTTTTAAATTTATCAAAAAAATTACTAAGTTTTTCTCACCTTGCTATTCTCGATGCATATTTATTTACCCTTGACATAACTAGATCTCTAGTATTCCTACCATATTGTGTATTTTCCCTTGAGATATGTTTACACAATTCAAAAATATCTTCAAATGATAGTTGAGACACATCTCCTTTACCCATGACGTTAAGAATATGTTGGGTGCATCCCAGCTCAGCCTAGATTTTGGCAAAAACTCTGCATTTTGTGGGGCAAAGTGCATAGTGGAGCGCACAACGGAGCACAGTTTAAGGAATTAACTAGACCGTGTGGTGTTGTAAGGGCTTCGGGGTGGGTCGAAGACCCTCCTTTTGGTAAAAATGTGCAATTTTGTAAGGAGTCATGGTTTTTGGGACATAATTGCTTATTTTTAGGAGTTGATCATGGTATTTGTACCATGGTATTTGTTACGATGTAATCATATGATGTAATAGTATATATTGGGTTGAAATTATATGTTTAGAAGAACATATAGAGATTTATGGCTGAATCATTTTTATTTGTATTTTGTAGCGAGGGAGAAGCTTTGCAGCTAAGTGCATAGAGTCCTAGAGAAAAGTCTACAGCTGAGTGCACAGACAGCCTGCAACTTAGTGCGCGGGTCAAGAACTGGTTGTATTCAAAGATTCATTATAATAAGCAACATTTTTTTGACAAAATTCTAGTGTTCTTGTGTGATTTATGTGTATATTTTCTTCTTATCTATTGTAGAATAGAAATATTACAGTTGCAATTTACTGCAACACAGTAATGGTTTATGGTGTTATATGGCATGTTTAAGTGATTAATCTGTGGCGAAGTGATTTATAAGTGTTAAGAGTAAGATAATATAATAATATCACATATCCTGGTCCCTTAAGGCTGCAGAGACCTAGTTCTGCATCCACCCATAGTCACTTCGAGTGAGACTGCGATCTACTTGCAGGTCATTGTCGAAAGGGCTAGTGATCAGGGGTTTTGTTGGTCCACAGTATAGTTTGAACCTGGGTCAGCAAAAAACAATCCAAAAAATGGTTATGTTGCTGGGACCAAGATTTTTTGAGGGATATGTGGATGCGGTACTCGTCGAAGAAGGAGATTCAAGACTGGATATACCCGAAATTTCTAGAATTTTCAGATCAAGAAAATAGAAACCCTCATCTGACATACAGAGCTTGGTTACAGAAGTATATTTTCATATATCAATACGAGATTTTCTTCGGTTCTTTTCTTGTGGGGTTGTATGAGTAGATATCAAGATTGATCGAAAGGAAGAATTGTGTTAAGGGTGCATAACCTATGGTGTGGACTCCTGAACTGATACAATGACTCAAGATCACTGACAAAAGGATTTCAAGGGTTGTGTTATGGCCTAAATCTACCTCAGGCTAAGGAAGGCAAAGTCTAGGGTAACATCAAACCACGCTTAATCTGGTAGCTATCCCTACCAGATCGGGAGGGGGCTCTCTCTTGGTCAATCTCAGCAAAAAATGATCAGTGAGGCTTGAGATGACTTGAAAAAAGGCTGATTTTAGGCTAGGTATATATGTAAGAGAGTTGAATTTGATTTTGAGGGTGTTTGTTGGATCAAAGGGAAAGGCAGATTTTGGGTCTGGGGGATGAGGCCTAGTTTTTGTAGAGATCTGAATGGGGCAAGGAAGGAAATTTTTTTGATGCTTCAATTTAAATGAAATGGATAGATCATACTGATAAGGAGTTGAAGAGGGAAAGAGACTTTCAAGAATCCTCTCCAAACAGTCGAAAACATAGAAAATTAAACAAAACTCAAGGTAGAGCACTGCAAATCTAATGAATTCCACCTTTATACTTGTTTGTTTAACTTAGGAAGAAATAAGAGGGAGGATGATACACATAAAGCACCAGTAAACTTACAATAATAGAGAGAAAGACATCATCAAAACAAAGAGCCACATGGATCCCAAGGAGTGTTGCAAACCCTGGTCTATTCCTTTGCCAAACTGCAGAGATGAAATGTACAATGAAACTCAAAGCAATCCCAAGTGTCCAACCCTAAAAATGACTGAAAAACTACAAGATATAGACAAGCATAACTCATCCCCATGCCTCTAGCGGTCGAGCTCACTAGTTTAGGAGCTGTTTCAACAAGATCTAAACTAAGAATTGGAAAATAGGCAGTGGAACAGCTTGCCTCTATAAGATAGGAAACTGATTCATTTAGTTGCAATTCACCTTTTGATGGATGAATCTACTTCCATGAGTAAAAATTTTCCAAAATTACATCAAGAACCATCAAATTACATCAAATTACATCAAGAGTTTTACATGTGGAAGTAAGAAAGTCAAACTTGCCAAAACTAGGCGAAAAACAGAGTTACTGAGTGAAAAATGAGCCAAAATCCCCAATGCGTTGCGCCTGAATTCTCTATGTGTCGCGCCAGTTTGGAGCCGATTTTGAAGGCCTTCCTGGTGTCCAAATTGAGCACAAGATAGTTAGTTGGAAATATCTTCCTGTCTACTTTCCAACAAGAGTGGAATTTCTGAATTTGGTTGCCATTTTCCCCTCCAAAAATGAGTTTTCCCAACACTGCTTCCTATGTGTCCAAAAAGGGGCAGAAAGGTCAATTTTAGGGTGTTTTCTACCCTTCTGGAAGCCCAAAACTTGTCAAAATCTCTTTTCCATATGTAGGAATCCATAAATTTTCATGACAAATCCAAAAATACAAATTTTTACCCAAGAGGAGCTCCCAATCATAAGCGCGCGCCAAGTGGCGCGACGCATCGAGCTGAAAAATCTGTGTTTAGGCCAAAAAAAAACAAAATTTGCAAAATGTGTCCCAAATTTCTTGAAATTTGGGCTGAGTGACCTCCATCATGCACTATGCTAGGCCAAGGAAGCTTTGGCTAAAATTTGAAGTCTATCTTGCCTTTTCCAACGCTTTAATGCCCTCTTCAACTTAGCCTTCAGGATCTTGATTCGTGCCTTGCAAACATGATTTCTTGCCCAATAATGATTCTTCATGTACCTCAACATGTTCTTTTCCTTCTTGGCCTTCTCCGACAGCTTCTTCAAAGGAATATTGACCCTTTCAAGCCAAGTTTCGTGATCAGCCTCAATCTCTCGCTCAATAGATGTCATCTCAGTTTGGCTTCTTTGGGCAGTTTGCCGGTTCTCACATATATTTTGCAACTCCATGATAATTTGCTGATCTTCCAACTATTTGTTTCGCTGCTCAAGGTAGTTGATTATCCATTGGGCTCTTTGCAACTTGATGGACAAAGTGTCTATTTCCGCCTTCTGCTCCTGAACAATCTCTCTCAACTTTGAGCTTGGTGAGCCCAAATCCTCATCAATGAGTATGAAATCTGTATCTTGGCCTCTTGAAGGCCCCTCATCATGTATGGGCCTCTTACCCTTATCCTGTACCTATACCTGTGCTGTTGATGATGGAAGCGATACCCCTTCCACCCTGGGTGGAGATAATACTCACCTGGCCGCTGCAAATATCTCTCTAGTGCCTCTCTAATAAGTGACAAACACCGGCACGCTAGTGGTATGTGTCTCATGACCTTCATGTTGATATGAAGGTTCACCTGCCTCATGAAAAGTCTCTGAAGGTACCTGAGGAGCTGTGAAGAAATCACTAGAAATGAAATCCTCCCATGAAATATCCTGCAAGCCAAGCTGATGCATAACCACAATTTTGATGAGTGAAAAGTGATAGATATTGTTATACTGCTGCTCAAGAGTTTTCCTTTGCACAAGAGTGGTCATCTTCTCAATATTCCGGCACATGAAATAAGGGGGGTTCATCATCCTCACCCTGGTAAAATGCATTAGTAACCTGATATGATAGGCATAGAGACGTGAAAACCGACCCTCACAACTGAAATATTTGATAATAAGTTTCATCAAAGGAGCATATGAATCCTTTAGGAACTGGAAGGGAAAAACTCTACTGAGTTGTCTCACAAAAATAGGTTTGATATATGGCTCATAGTGTACCCTGTCAACCTGCTGCCTTTTGTTCCATTGTTCTCCAACATTTGGTATTCTGGTTGCTTGAGAGATAGTTTCAGGTGTTAAAGTGAATGTCACACCTGCAAGGGTTACTTGGATATCATGTAAATGCAACACAAACAATCAGGCCAGCTCTTGATGATGATGGACCCTAGCAACCATTTCACAAAATTGATAATGAGACTGTTGTTGAAAACATGCCATAGCAAGCGGACAGGCCTGCAACTCAGCCAATGAAGTAGGCTCCTCCCTCACATGTCTGCCACTCTTATGAGGTCTTCTAGGTGCATGCAATTCAGTTGTGGATTCACTGTCTCGGTCATAAGATGTATTGGTCTCCATGATTTCCAAAGTCTATGTTGTCTTGGATGAAAATGAGAAGTTTGGTGTCTTTGGTTTTGTTGCCAAATATGTAATAATATGGGAGGGACTATGGAGGGATAGGGTGGTGGAAATGATGGAATATTACCAAGTGAAATTTGCCAATTGAAGAGTTTTGGGGCAGTCACTTGATTTCTTGGGATAGCCTTGGAGTTTGGGAAATTTATAATTGGGATGTGGGATAATGGGAATGGGATAGGAAATGAGTGATTTCGGGATGTAAGGGAATAGGGAAATGAGTTGTTGTAACAAGATAATAGGGTTTGATTTTTTGTATTTAAATCCTTATAAATATCACCAAACACATGTTCATTGGAAATGGAGAGGTTGCTTGACTTACTTGGACAAAGAGGGACCAAGTCGATTTGAAATTGTGAGAGGAATGGCAATGGATTTGCTTTCCGGCCCTATGCGTCACGCAACAAACCTAGTGCGTCGCGTAGGAGAAATTTTACACAGTGGGGGCTGACTCAATGTGTCGCGCTCGCCCAATGCGTCGTGACACCCAGCCAATGCGTCGCGCAGGGAAATTTCAACACAGTCTGCCCTCAAAGTCTTCCTTCGCTCCTCACAATTTCTCCTTGGCTTAATCCTGTTCTCTTAGCATGCAAATGAAGTCTTGAAACATAAAAATGATTTATATACCCAGGATTTTGATTTTTCTTTTCAAAAAAACCCACTTTGCAATGTTTCAGACTTTGACACTTTTTTTTTTAAAACTCTGTTTTGCTTCATTTTGGCCTTTTGACTGAATGATGTACTTTCTTGTCTGTCTTACAGGAAATGGATGGCTGGATCTTGACAAAGGTGACCAGGGTTTCCAGTGAAAATATTATTACAACTGAGAAAATTTAAAATTACATTTATTTATACATAAAGATGAAAAACTCTATTTTTCTTCAAAACAGAGTTTTGAAGAAAAATACATTATTAAGCATATGATGATGAGATTTTAGCACTGAAACCTTATTTCAAACTTCCTCAAGTGCCTGTTGACCATTATTTGGGTATTCTGAAAATCTCATTAATGAAACCCTAGACCTAATGACACTAAAACTCTAAAATGACTCTTTGCAGACTATGAGACCAAAAGTGATTGCAAATGATTTTAATGAATAGAAATAGGCCAGCAGGTAAAGGACATGAGGGACATGAGTAACAAGCCACTACCGTCAAATGATCCATGCTCCTAATGGAATGTAGCTGACTGAGTGAGACACCTAATATGCAATGCAACAAGAGGAATTTGATCTCTGACGGAGGGATGAAGATACCGACACTAACAGGTTGTATATTTTTGGATTGATAGCATCTTGGGATGATTCGTTTACTGAGTTTGCAGTAGACTCGACTGTGTCCTTCAGGGAAGTAGAACAATGATTCTTCAAAGGACCATGAGGTAAGTATGTAAAACCCCTGAAAATTTTTATTAAGATGCTTCTGTCTTCAAAGGAACTCGATTGGAGGATCTGGAACAATTTTGGTATTTATTTGAAGCACTATGGACAACGAAGCAGATTAACGATGAAAATATAAAGAAATTGCAGCTCATTACATGAGATATATCATTGACATGGTATATGAATTATTCAATTAACCAGAACAAAACATTTGCAGATATCAAAACAACACTAGTAAGAGAGTTTAAGAAGCCAAATTCTGAGTCGCAGTGCATCACTGAGTTGAAGGAGATCAAATAGAAACCTACTGATTTTGTTTGGGAGTTTGATCAGAGAATTAAGTTGTTATTAGATCAAGTAATATTTGACATAGCTCTGCATAAACATCAAGAATGGTTTATAGTTGTGATGCTACCACATATCATATTTCCATTGATGCAACAAAAGATAGGAAATCAAGCCAAAGATCTAGATATTGTGATGAATTTGGAAGCTTAACCTATAGGAGATACCAATGCAGGCATGCAACAGATTTAGAATAAGTTGGAAAACCTAACCCTACGGATACAAGACATTAAGAAAAGCAAGGAAGTTAGAGAAGAAGTATGGTGTACGAAGTGCAGATCAGAGGGCCATTCTAACGAACATTGTCCTATCTTCAGGGATTACATAGCTAGTGGAGCACCCAATCCCTTGAATGCAGGATCTAGCATGTGGTGCAAAATATGTAAGTCTAGAGGCCAACCTCATTTAGAATATTTTTACTTGTTGCAAAAATATGTACAAACTCGGAGGAATCTATATTGCAAATTTTGTAAATCAGTAGGACACGATGAGAATAATTGTCGGGCTTATGACCTTATGGTGGAGTGCAATGTTGATGCTTATAGAATGCAAGCAAAAGAACACAGACATGAGGAAAATGGAAAACATGGTGGTCAAGGTGGTGGGGTTGGTCGAGGATGTGGACAGATCATTTTCTATAACTGCGTCCAACCAGGTCATTTTGCGAGAGACTACCAGAATCCCACAATGACATGTAAGTACTACAAATCTTTCGACCATGTAATTAAAGAATGTCTTGTACTTATGGAAAATATGTAATAAAAGAGAAATGAACAGCCGACAAAGAATATTCAAATGATGACTTGTGAAAGGAGGACTTACGGACCTTGAGTTAGTATTGTCACTAGAAGTGGAGTTATGACTGGTATTGATAAGGCAGATGAAAAGAAAGAACTCGAAAGTGCATGGGTCAGAAAGACTGTTGGGAAAGCTCATGTTTTTTATATTCAGAAAGAGAAATAATTATGTATGGAAGCAAAGAGAATTTTTATGGATGTTGGAGCTTAGACATCTAGTACACATCCTAAACCCACTAAGAAAAGTAACTGTGATGAGTTATCAGCTTCGATGCAGAACCGAGCTCAGACACAGGATGGAGCTCCAAGAAAAGACCAGTATTTGTCAAATCAAGTAAGTATTTTAAAGTCTTTTCTATAGACTTGTATGAAATTTTTAAGAGATAAAAAAGTTGTAGAAGGGCTACAGGATTTGATAAATTCCTGTGCATCCAAAGAAACATCGTGAAGTGAGATGCGCGTAGTTAATAATTTGCATCGACGGAAGATAAAATGAAGAGAAATGAGGCTTAGTGCATAGATAAGAGAGTATGAGATGGATGAAGTTATTCTAGATTTGGGATATGATGCTAATGTCTTGACAAAGAAGACATGGGAATTAATGGGTAAGCCGAAGCTACAGTAGTCGCCTACTTAGCTAAGGATGGAAAATCAGCAAAAGATCTTCCCTATGGGAATACTATCAGGTGTCACAGTGGAAATTGAAGGAGTTTGCACTAATTTTGATTTTGAAGTAATAGATATTATTGATGACAGTGACCCTTGTCCTGCATTTCTTAGACTTGACTGGGCATTTTCCAACATGGCCATAATTAATGTGAAGAAGAGACATGATATTTCAAGGAAACAATATGAGAGTAATTTTTCCCTTGGACCCATCAAAAGGAATAAGATACACAGAACTAGTCAAAGATGATATATTACACAGATATGTTCCTCAACATGAAAGACAAGTGATTCTAGAAGAGGTTCATGAGGGCATTGCAACTGGTGGACACTATGTAGGAAAAGCTATTGCGCGGAAAATTTTGAAAGCAAGATTGTGGTGGCCTACACTACATAAAGATGCGAAGGAGCACTGCCAAGCATGTGATGTGTGTCAAAGAACAAGGAAGTCTTCCAGAATAGATAAGATGCCATTGGTACCACAAGTTACATTGCAAGCCTTTGATAAGTGGGTCATTTATTTTTTTGGACCCATCAACCTACCTGGAAAGAGGACTGGTACAAGGTGCATAATTATAGCGACTGATTACTTGACAAGATGGGACGAATCACAACCAGTAAGGGACTACAGCATAGAGACTGCCACGAATTTTATTTTTGAGTACATATTGTCTATATTTGGGTGTCTGAATATTTTGATGAGTGACCACGGTTCACACTTCCTAAATAAGACTATTGAAGCAATGACTAAGGAGTTCCAATTTTATCATCAGAAGAGTACCCCATATCACCCTCGGGCCAATGGAACAATAGAAGCATTTAATAATATTTTGGAGAATGCATGTACTAAGGTATGCAATGTGAATAGAGATAACTGGGACCTTAAAATTCTAGTAGTGTTATGGGCTTATAGGACCACATGTAAGAAGTTGACAAGTCAAACACCCTTCAGGTTAGTTTATAGGCAAGAAATTGTGATTCCCATAGAGTATGTTATGCCTAGCTTAAGGAATGTTGCTTTTAAAGATATGAAAGACCATGGTATAATGGAGGAAAGAATGTAGCAGTTTCTTTCTTTAGAGGAAGATAGATTTATAGCAAGATCCCATAAGTAGGTATAGAAAGCAAGAGAAAAGTCTTGGCATGACTGATATATTAAGCAGAAGAAGTTCCAGGTAGGAGACCTTTTTCCCCTTTACGACAATAAGTTTGTAAAGTTTCTAGGAAAATTCAATATGAATTGGTTGGGACTTTTATTGCCCAAATCTACCTCAGGCTGAAAGAAGGCAGAGTTCAGGATAACATCAAACCACGCTCAGTCTGGTAGCTAGCCCTACCAGATCAGGAGAGGGCTCTCTCCGGGTCAATATCAACAAATAATGACCAATAAGGCTTGAGATGACATGAAATAAAAGCTGATTTTAGGCTAGGTATATAGGTGAAAGGATTTGATTAAAAATTGTGGGTTGAAAACAGCAAGAGAAGGGACTATTGGGCTATGAAATTGGGGCTAGTTTCTGCCGGAAAACTTGGGGCAAAGTAAGCGCAATGTACAGCCAAATTAAAGATGTAATGAGAGAAGAAAATAGGGAAAATATTGCTGCCCTGTAGGCATCAATCAGGGGATGGATCTACAGTGACAACTTTTAGAAGAAAGAGAAGCACCGGGTTACTCAACAGAGCATCTAACAAAGGATGGATTCTGAAAAGATAACCACTACATCAAACAACATAATCATTATGAGAGGAGAATCGTGCATAGATGGATTCCTAACACTTCCCTTAGAGAATGCTGTAAACAAATTAGCAGAAAAAACAAAGCATGGAAATGAATTTACAAGAAAAACATGCTACACATTAAACACCGTGATGAATCCCAAATTTAAAGAGCAGAAAAAAGCTTTATTAAAATAATATTCAAGGGAAACTTTACAATTCCAATAGCAGCCCCACTTTGCTGCAAAAATCCAACCTCTACACTATGAAATTCATAAAATATATACATTTTCTCATCCTTGTACTAAGGGAATTGAGCTCAACCATTTTCTTATAAATAGAATCAGTTACATTAAACTTCGGCCGAATTTCTGAAAATAGGTGTTGAATATAAACTCGTATCTCCCAAACCATAGCACCTGTTATAAAACTAAAAGAGGTTTTTGTTGATAAGGTCATTTTGGAGAAAAATATCTCTCAAATTTGGAAAACTCATTTCCAATTGCTCGCAATCTGTTCCACAAAATCATCTCTAAAACAGAAAATCATTAAAAATTTAAATATGTGAAAATGAGCTGTAAAGATCTAGTCACATATCCCAATTCGTGACACCTTTGAATAAAATGAAAGAGGTTTTTGTTACATGGCGCGTGGTTAACAAAAAAATCCTTGGGTTTTGTAAAATTACTTTCCATCTGTTGTAAAATGGCCACGCACTAAAATTACTAAAACAGTAAAAAATATAAAAATTTTGCTTTGTTTTAATGTAGGCTCCAAATATCACTGTATATCTCCCACATAGTAGCACCTGTGCATAAACTAAAGGAGGTTTTTTTTATTTGGTATGTGATGAAAAAAAACCTCTTTCACTTTTGAAAAATTCCTTACCATTATTTCACAAACTGATTTTGTACTAAACTTGTCATTGTGTGCAGCAACTGACCTCAAAACATGCATAACCAAGAATCACTCATTCATTTTGATCATATCTTCTAATCCGGGAGCCAGTTATGGGATTTTGATATACCGTTGGAAATATTGTTTCGAGATTCTTCTGATGGATACACTTGTGACATGTTTTGTGCTGAAAATCATGTGCAAAACATCTGACAAAACCAGACATAGTAAGAGCTCATGTTGATCCCCGGTGACAGGCTGCAAAGACTGGAACTAACAGGGACCATACATTATAAATAATATTATTGATGGAGGTGAAGTTGAATTAGCAAATTTAAATGGATAATTGGTTCAAGGAAGAGTAAATGGTAGTAGGTTGAAGTTGTATAGGGAAAACCCTGCCCCTATAGCTTCATTGTGAAGAAAGAAGAAAAGTCTTAGTGCCACCTGTAGTTAAAAGTGGGCACTGGAATATAAACTACGTTGTAGAGCGTGCTTTGACGTAGGAAGCCTTGACATAAGAGGGGTTGTTCACTACAATATGGGATGCCTTGAAGTTTGTCGAAAAAATATGACTGTTAAAAGGGAAAGTTTTCATTGTAACACACAATCTGAGCTAATGATGGGAATCGGAATTCATATTTGTTATAAAAATCTATGTCCTGCCAATATTTGAAACTTTTTTGTCCTGAGAATTGGAGTATAGGCTATTGTAAATAAATTGCAGAAAATCAATGTTGTATGAATCATGGGGATTTTATTCATATATTCAGAGATAAGGGCCTAGTGGGAATCATGGAAACAGCCACAACAGCATCTAATACACCCGCAACATCATTTGAGATGCCTGCAGTAGCATCATCACCTGCAGCAGCATCATCACGCACACATCAAATATCCCCACAGAATAAAATGAACAAGGAGAAGAGAATGAAGAAGAAATAGAAAAATTAACTTGTTGAGCCTTAGCAAGAACCCGAGCATGTGATAGATAGTGAGGAAGCAGTGGAGCAAGAGCAAGTAGAAATGGATGGAACAAATTTTCGGTCACCTCTCCCACAATATATCCCTCCGAGGAAACCAAATGCAAAACCAGTGATAGACTCGAAGGCCACAAAATATGGAACCTTCACAACTCTACTACCAAAATCAATGTGATTTATTGGAGAAGACATCCTTAGGAATATTTCACAGTTGAAGTTCACAGACAACGATTTCAATGATAGAAAGAAATATTTTCAATTCACACCAAACAAGTACTTGAAACAAGTGCACTACCATGAGATTAGTGTGATGAGGTTAGAACTGTAGCAGTGGGTGGTTGGGTTGGCGCAGTCAGATCTGTTAAACATGTTGAATGTGTTGCACTTCAGAAGAAGTCTAAGAAGCACATCTTGTGTAAGACAACTGCTTGTGTTGGTGCGCAATGGATTCTTGCGGATGGGAAGAGCATCCCTATCAGCCCAATGTTGATATAGAGAATCGCAATATTTCCTCATCAAGGGTTGAACCCCACAGAGGATTTTTTTGGAAAATATCAGTACAGAGCCATAGCAGAAAACATAAAGACCAAGTTTGGACTAACAAAGTGGAATTGAGGTTATGATATCAGCTTGACCAATGACCAGGGATTTCACTTCGCAACACATATATTGGCTGGAAAGATCATAAGGAAGTGTCAGGTCAATTAATTCCCTACACTAGTGGCTTCATTACTTGCATAGTGTGCTAATGGGGTTCAGTATTGTGAAGCTCAAGAGAAAGGTACCTCATTTCAGTATGCATGGTTACTTTTAATAATTGCAATTCTTGCATGGAAAGAGTCGGAAGATTCGCAGTTTCCTCCAGTAGCCTCGGATATTTATGAAGTCATGCGGTATGCCTCACTATGGTATACCACTAAACCAGTGCGTGCACAAGATAACAAAATGTTTTTTGTTATATATTATATGGACTTACACATGTTTGTGAGCCATTACCCTCGCCTATCACCGAGCCTATACAAGTAGTATAAATTTGTCGCAAATTTTAAGGCTGACTTCTACAAAATTTACATATAGACTCGCAAGGACACAACGAAGACATGGAATCCCCTGCCAAATTTAGTGACAGAAGACAATATCCTAGCAGAGATACAGTAGTGGCCCGAGGAGCGGATCACTATGCTAGAGATAGAGACGAAGGATTCTTCGACAAAGAAGGACACGACGTAGCACAGAGAAGCAAGTGGGAAGGATAAGGATAAGGATGAGGAAGAGGTAGAATAAGAGAAGGACCATGACTAGGGTCACAAGGATCCTCTTGGAAGAGATGAGAAGAACAAATATTCTGAAAATATGGAGATAGATCCATCTGTCACAGAAAAAAGGAAGGCAGGGGTCGAAGCTGCCAAAAGAAGCAGAAGGCAAACAAGACAAAGGAAATAACACCATTGGTCATCACTGATGGGGACTTGGATCAGATTAGAGATGGGATTCAAGAAGCAAAGAAAGAATCATGGAACAAGTTAGAGTATCACTATAGCGCACTTCTAACAGGTGTCGAGGAGCACCTTTCAGAACTGAAGATATTGGCACAAAAAGCCAGACAACTAGTGCAGGAAAAGGAAAAGCTTCAAGAATAAAGACTAGTAGATCCCACACTTGGGGCATGGATAGCACAGATACCTATCGGAGCCCTATAGCTTGACTCCATCAAGGTAAAATATAAGGAAAAAGGATGGAAGTATCTGAACATGAGCATCGCAGCGCTGCCACTTCATATATTACACGAGTTTCATTAGGAGATCATAGATGAGCTGAAGCAGCAAGAACATCTCACTTCAAAGTTGAACATTCAGGTAGAGAGGGAGCAAGATTTTCTGAAGCAAAATCTCGAGCAGGTGATCCAAGAGAAGGACCAGGCAGCACAGTAGCAGCAGAAGCTGAAGGAAGTGGTCGAAGCCACATGTCGCGAGGTTCAGTACATTGATGCCCGAGAAGAGGAACCAGTGGAGGACAAGGTCATGAAGTTCGACCGTATAGTAAAAGGATACAATAGTAAAATCGTGGATGTACAATTTCAGTATGAAATAAATACCAGTGATCTACATATGAATCTAAAACCAACAACAACATAGGAAGTGCGAGGGTAGAGGGATGTCGACCTAAAGGCTGCAGTGGTCGACATCTCTGCAATAGTCGCATATTGTGGTAATTTGTTGGATGAGAGTTTAAAATTTTGGAATTCCTTGCAGCAATATCCAAATGTACAAAAGCTACAAGAGGAAATTTAGTAGAAGCAACAACAGTTGGAGGAGATTCAGGCAATTGTGAGAACCGTAGCAATATCATAAAAACTCGCAAAGGTCAATGAGGGAAATTCCCTCCAGAAGAAGATAGAGAAGTTGAGGAAGGAAGAGAAGATTCTGACAAAGAGAAATCATTCATGGAAGGACGAGGTGCTGCAACTATCTCAAGCAGTGGATGAGAAGCTTCAAGAGCTTTGGCAAAAAGAGGAGACACTGATGCAGAAGGCTACAGAACCGGTGACAGAAGCACTGTTGGAGGAAGTGTGTAGGTAATAAAAGCATATCACACACATTCTGTAGCAACTCAAAAACACCTACAACAACATTTCAGTGAAGATAAAAGGAAATTTTGTAATATTCCTAATTAGATTTCAGCTAGTTGGAATATTAATTTTTGCTTTTGTCCTTTAGATAGATGAATAAGAGGGTAGGGAGGCCCATAAATATCTTTGGTAGGAATAAAACCACTTCCCATGTGAATGTGGTTCATTTTATTAGTTGAATAAAGCACTCTTAGGTGTGAACAGGGGCTATATTTTACCAAATCAACAGCGTTTTCATGGAGGGAGTGGAGCATTAAAGGAGGAAAGTGCAGTTGTGATGGAGGAGTGTATGCATGAGAGTAGCATATTTAATGAGTGGAACCCAGGGTGAGGAAGCTCACCAAGCATAAAAGGAAGAGGATGGAAACCGTAGAGGGCATTCTAATTATTGATATTGTATTGTTCTTGTATGACTATTTTCATGCTTCAGCTGTTTAGCGGAGTCTGTTGTGTTGTTTAGCACAAGTGTAATGTTCCCAATTTTTAGCCTCAAGCTAAAATGGAACATTATAGTTAGCATATTTTTATTTTGTTAAATAAAATGGGTAAGGAGACACCTTAACCCCCTTTGATGGATAAATAACACTCCTTGTGTGAAAGGAGGGATAATAAAGCAGCTGGATTGAGCACCACATGGTGTGAACAGGATTGGACCAAGCTTGATCTAGTCATTTTGACCAAGTCAACTAAATTTTCTAGATACATTGCACCTACTCGGACAGCGCAGTTTTAGTGGAGGCTTCACTTGCTTGAGCTAGAAGTAAGTGTGAATGGGACCCATGGTGAGAAAGGTTCCTTTACTATATAAGGAGGAGATGGTAGCCCATTTTCATTATGCATTGGCTTAGTATTTTCGTTGGGTCTGCAGAGACTTGCATCCTCGGGCTGTTTAGCAGGGTTTGTAGGGTTCTTGAACCCAAGGGTGTTCCCGGTCAGGAATCCCTACCTCACCCTCAAGGAAGGAGAGGGTTTGAGCTACATTTCCTCATTTTGGCATTTGGCCAAGCTTATCCCTTTAGCTACAGCATTATTTCTATGGCAAAAAACATTGTGTTGCTAGGAGCAGCAACAGAGGAACTTATTGAGTCATGCTTTGGATTTTTCTTAAGTGGAGATCTTGTATATTCTTTGGAGGAGCAGCAGAGGAGACTCCAGGGCATCATTTCAGATATTTGGCATCAGGCCAAACACTCACCATCTCTCACAGTGCAATCTTGGGCAGAATCTGCGTTATTTCCAGAGGCAGTTGCTGGGAGAGCCATTTGGGCTCATCAGGAGGATTGTTCTTGAGTAGAAGTATCAGCCTTCTATTGAAGAGCATTATCAGAGGAGGACATCACTATTTCAAATCTGCCATAGCCTCATTGTATATTTTGATTCAGTTGCAGTGACAAGTCAAATTGTCACATTTGTACATTTTTCGGCATTTCTAGCAATCTCTCCTAGATTGGCTAGAAATCTTGTATTGGAGCCCATTCTTCTTTTCTTGGGAATTTCTTTGTATATTTCAGTCATATTTCATTTATGTACATCTATAGCAGTATCTACACTCCTAGAGACAGCGTTGTCACTGCTTCCGGCATTTTATGCAGTTGCTGCATCTCTTGTATTTCATTGCTTATTCATAGGAGGTGGATTTTCATTGCATGAGGGGTTTATTCCTCATTATATTTCTATATATTGTTGCTGATACACTAATTTACATTATGGCTGTAACATATTTCATCTTATGTTGTATTCAGTCTTGCAGAGTTTGATGATTATGTTCATGTATTGTTGTAAGCTCTCTATTTAAGCAATTTTTGAGAGATCCACTTTGGGGAGATCTGTATAAGCCCTATAGGCTTATTTATTTGAGCTCAACTTCTGGAGGAGAATTTTTTAGTGAGTTAAAAAGGGGATCCAAGCCCCCTTTCAACTTATTTTCACACTTTCTCTCTTATACAGCGTCCTTGAGGACCACATTTCAAAAATTCCCGAAAAAGGAACATTACAACAAGGGTGTTCCCGAGCGCGAATCCCACCCTCGTCCTCGAGGGACTTCAAGTGCCTACTCAGGAGAGGTTTATTGAGCATCATTTCCACCACCTAGCATCAGTTCAAGCTTCAGCTATTATTTCGAGCGCAATCTCCTTCAATATTGTGTTGTTTTGCAAGGCAGAAGTAGTGGAGGAGAAATAGATCCAGTTCTGAGCTTGTTTTCTACTGGAGGGAGAAAACCTTCATCTGGGAGGCTAGCAAGGAGGTTCCTTGAGCATCATTGTGTCATTTTTCACCAGGAAAAGTAGTTTCCATTATTTACAACACAGTTTCCTTCAGGAATTGAGCTATTTTAATGAGCAGTTGCAGTAGAGGGCTTAGTGCCCCGTTTGTGAGTTAGATTTCCAGTGAGGGGAGCATCCCTTCATTTAGGAGATCAATTGGAGGAGTATCAGCCATATCTACATAAGATCAGCCACCTCTTATCAGTTGTCCAGTTGCAAAGCATATTCAGCCTAGGGCTGCATTTCATCATTTTTGTATTTTGGGTATTTCCGGAAACCCTTTCTCGGTTGTCTTGGAAATGTGTTTGGGAGCTTAGATCTCTATTACCAGCACTTTTGTAGCATTTTATCAGCATAATATATATATATATATTCCAGCTGCATCTATTCTCTCATAGATTTCGTAGTCATAACATTCCAACATTCTATGTATTAGCAACATTTCATATTTTGATGTACTGTTTTATGGGAGGCTTGTTTGCCTAGCTTGAGTGACATTTTCCTCAAGACTTTGTACTTTTTTTTTGCTATTTAACATAATGGAATGGCTCTATTATTGTCTCATGTTTTGATGTATTAATATTCACTGCATTTTTCCAGTTTATGTTCAATATTTATCCTTTTCGTATTTTGGAATATTACAGTGGTATCAGAGCATAATCTTGGCTCAAGCTGTGAGACATCACATCTATGTCATCTGAATAAGAAGAATCTTCTCACAGAGAGGAGAATGGTTACAAAAGAGGCAAAGGTAAGACTCCAATATCATGAGAAATGAATGGAAAGGATTTTTCAAAGCTTCTTCTCCAAACTATGCCGGATATTAACAGAGAAATGAAGGAGATGAGGATGGAGAGACATAAAGATTCCCTTAAAGGGTTTGTACATGAAGAAAGATCCAAAATTTCACATTATTGGTGTGAGCACTCAACATTACAACCAATTCCACAATGCTCTACCATGTCTACATTCCTAGCAAGAGGAAAGGAGGAAGGAGAAACACAAAAGGAGTAGACTCTTGGTGACTATCTCCTAGAATATGAATCTCAATCTCAGAGGTTCAAAGAGCATCTAAAATTCCAAGGGTTCTGTCAGGTCAATGAAAATAGAATACCTAGTAATCAAGATAGAGGTAGATGGTACATGCATAACAATAGTCGGCAGCATACTTTGGGTAGATTCTTTCTGCCTACTTTTGATGGGTCACCCAAGTGCACAGCTAAGGTTTGGTTAAGGAAGTTGGACATCTATTTTCAGTTGCACCAAGTTTCAAAGGTGGAGGCCATTAAGGTAGTAGCACTACACCTTGAAATAAGGCTCGTGATTGGTGGTTTCATGGTCTTTCTACATTGATACATGCAAATGTTGTTGCATATGCAGAGTTCACTAGGAGGTTAGTGGAAATATTTGATCAAAGATATTCGGAAACACCTTTGGTTGAGCTAGCCAAGCTTAAGCAGTCAGAGCCTTTGCATGAGTTGGTAGGATCCCCTAGACAAACTATGCTCTGGGATTCTATTGAGAGGGTTAGATACTTTAAAAGTACTTTTCCAAGGGCAAGAGCTCTCTTCTCAAGAGGAAGACATGAAGATTCCTCCCTCAAGAGAGGACCAAGACAAAGGGTCTCTTAGTGATGATGGGGTATTCTCCAATAATGATGAGGAAGAAGAGGAAGAGCTAGAAAGAGATACCAGCAATGTAGAACCAAGAGGAGATCCACCACCACATGGAGATGGAAATGGAGCAATTGCTCCAACTATAGGAGCCCCTATATCCTTGCAAGAAGTTCCAAAGAATCTAACATGTGGAGACCAGGGCATAATCCAGGAGTAGCATGCGTCAGTATTGATAGACAATGGGACTAAGTAGTGGAGGAAGTGTGTTCCAGAATTAACTACAGTTTTGAGGACATACACCATGATAGATCACTTCCTTATATTCAAGACTCTTGACATCAATATAATATTGGGTTTGTAGTGGTTGATCACATTGGGGAAGGTCACCACAGGCTGGGAGACTTTGTAGATGGAAGGGGAAGACAAGAAGGATGACTGGCTTCAGGTGATTAGGGGCATACACACCTATCCATTCCAAGAGGTCTATGCACATGAGAAGGAGGTCGATTTGCACAGTGGAAGCAGGGAAAAATAAGTCCACTCATATATACATTACACTCTAGACCTTGATGTTTCATTACATGGAGGCATTCCACCAGGAAGGTCCCCTGACTGAAAGATTATCAAATATTTCTCACAACAAGATGCACCATTCATGGATCTGACTGAGGAAGGAGCCTTGGGTGAGGCTAGCATAGTGAAAAGAGCCTTTGATTGGCTCAAAGAAGGGATGAGCGATTGTCTGATATTTGGATTTCCATCTCTCACCTAGCTACTTGCGCTGGAAGATGGTGATTCAAGAGTAGATGGTGGCACAAGCATGGTACAAAGGGGCTACTCCATAGCTATGTAGAATCAGAAGGAACTTCCACACAGGAGGAAGTCCTCTATATATGACAAGGGGTTACTGGCACTCATGCATGCATTGGCCAAACTCTAGAATTTTTGGATGGGAAATGGCTTCCAAGAGAAGGCTGAGCCCCATAAACTTCAATCTTGTCTTGGGAAAAGGAAGCTGCAAGGGAAGCAGCAAAACTAGGATAGCAGTACTCTGGCATGTGGCTTTGGCATTGAGCATGTCAAAGAGGGGATCTATGAGGTGACAAGTGCTTCAGTACAGAAATCAGCAGTGTTGTCATTGAAAAGTATAGATCCATATTGGGAGTCCCAGCTATTGGTGGAGTATTCCAAGAACCTCTTCACATGTAGGGTTCTGGATGGGCAAGTGACAGATGGGAGGTATAAAGTGCTGGACGGATTCATCTATTACCAGGATCAGATCTTCTTGACTAGAGACTCCAAGTTCAAGGAGAAGATTCTATATACAGTACATGAAGCACTCCTTTCCGGTCACGCAGATTTCATTGGGACTTATCAAACCGTCATGGAGAGATTCTCATGGGAGGGTCTCAAAGAGGATTTGCTCTAGCATATCAGGAATTATGTAGTTTTCTTGATGAATGAGGAGGAATACAACCACCTTGCAAGGTTTTTACAACCACTTCCCCTTTTGATAGAAAGATGGGAAGGCTCATCTATGGACCTCTTCACCATCTTGCCAACAATACAGGGTAAGGATTGTGTCTTTATGCTTATTGATCAACTAACCAAGTATTTACATTCTTTTTCCATACATTTACAGTACATTTCTCCCCAAGAGGGTAAGCCTCTATTTGGATTTCATGGTCTTCTTGGGACTACAGTTAGTGATGGGAATGGCCACTTCCTAGAGGGCTTTGGGCAGGAATTGTTTTATTTGGGTTCACTTAGTTAACACCCAATGCCCTTTACTACTTCCGAGCTTATGAGAAGCTAGTGGCAGTAAGCAATTGGTTGGATAGCCACTTATAACATCATGTTTTGAGGCAGCTAGGAGCAGAACAACGTTGATCTCACTTGAGGGACTATTGTTACCATTTGACATGTCCTATGAAATTTAGTCTGTTTTTCCTTTGGACCCCATATTGTGATGATATTCTATTCACTATATGTGTAATGGCTTGGGAAAGAGAGGTTCCTGGAACCACAGAGTGGAACCATGAGATTCTGGATGCCTTTTGGCTTCTTGAGGACAACATTATTGCAATCCAAGATCACCAACATCTCCATACATATCATAAATGGAGAGATAGATAGTGTGGGGTGAAAATTTTGGCCTATCACTTTCAGCCATACAGCCACTCTACATTGCAAAAGTAGGGGATTGGTGAGTTCTTCTATGAGCTACCCAGGATGATCCATTTTGTTTGGGTGATAGCATGCAGATTGGAGTTTCTCATTAGGGTTAAGGCCCCCAACATTTTTCATCTATCATGCCTCAAGGATGCCATTGGAAAGAATGTAGTTTCCCCCATGGACCTCCCACTTCTTCATGATGAGAGCCATTTGGTTTATTTACCAAAGGCTAACTTGCACACTTGGGAGAAGCAACTAGAAGACAGATTGATTGGAGGGCATCTGGTTCAATGGTGGAGACTATCAGATGAGGAGGCTACAGGAGGAGGAGAGGAGATTTTTTAGTATCCATCCTTGTATTTGCTTGAGGACAAGCAACATTTGGGAGGGGAGGACTGTAATATTCCTAATTATCTTTCAGCTAGTTGGAATATTAATTTTTTCTTTTGTCCTTTAGATAGATGAATAAGAGGGTAGGGAGGCCCATAAATCTCTTTAGTAGGAATAAAACCACTTCCCATGTGAATGTGGGTCATTTTATCAGTTGAATAAAGCACCCTTAGGTTTGAACAGGGGCTATAGCATGTGGACAGGGTCAAAGTTGACCAAATTAATAACGTTTTCATGGAGGGAGTGGAGCATTAAAGGACGACAGTGCAGTTATGGTGGAGGAGTGTATGTATGAGAGTAGCATATTTAATGAGTGAGACCTAGGGTGAGGAAGCTCACCAAGAATAAAAGGAAGAGGATGGAAACCATAGAGGGCATTCTGATTATTGATATTGTATTAGTCTTGTATGACTATTTTCACGCTTCAACTGTTTAGCGGAGTCTGCTATGTTGTTTAGCATAAGGGTGTTCCCGAGCGGGAATCCCACCCTCATCCTCAGGGGACTTTGAGTGCATAATCAGGAGAGTTTATTGAGCATCATTTCCACCATCTGGCATCAGGCCAAGCTTCAGCCATTATTCCCAGTGCAGTCTCCTTCAATATTATGTTGTTTTGCAGGGCAGAAGTAGTGGAGGAGAAATAGATCTAGTTCTGAGCTTTTTTTCCAGTGGAGGGAGCAGCCCTTCATTCAGGAGGATAGCAAGGAGGTTCCTTGAGCATCATTGTGTCATCTAGCATCATTCCAAGTTGCTGCCATCATCTACAGCAGACTTCCCTTCAGGAGTTGTGTTATTTTATTAAGTAGTTGCAGTGGAGGGCTTAGTGCCCTCGTTTGTGAGCTAGATTTACAGTGAGGGGAGCAGCCCTTGATTTGGGAGATATATTGGAGGATAATCAACCATCTCTACATCAGATTAGACACCTCCTATCATTTTTCCAGTTGTAAAGCATATTCATCCCTAGGGCTGCATTTCATCATTTTTGTATTTTGGGTATTTCCGGAAACCCTTTCTAGGTTGTCTTAGAAATGTGTTTGGGAGCTTATATCTCTATTCTCTGCACTTTTGGAGCATTGTATCAGCATATATATATATATATATATATATATATATAGAGAGAGAGAGAGAGAGAGAGATATTTCTATTTATATTTTCCAGTTGCAACTATTCAGACTGCATAGTCATAGCATTATTGCATTCTATGTATTAGCAGCATTTCAAATTTTGATGTATTGGTTCATGGGAGTCTTGTTTTCCTAGCTTGAGTGACCTTTTCCTTAAGACTTTGTACTTATTTTTTGCTATTTAAGATAATGGAATGGCTCTATGATTGTCTCATGTTTTGATGCATTGATATTCACTGCATGATTCCAGTTTATGTTCAATATTGTTGCTTTTCCTATTTTGGAATATTTCAAAATCAGCTGAGTGACTTGGGACGAATCGCATGTGAGTGTTGGGGACCTATTGGGTGCAACCCAACTTGGTCTAGATTTTGGGAAAAAATATGCATTTTCTGGGGAAGAGTATGCAGTGGAGCGCACAATGGAGTGCAATTTAAGGAATTAGATGAACCATGTGATGTTGTAAGGGCTCCGGGGTGGGTAGAAGACCCTCCTTTTGGTAAAATTTCACAATTTTGTAAGGAATTAGTGGGATATGGGCCATAATTGATTTTTTTAGGATTCCATGGTATTTTTGATGATGTAATCCTATGATGTAATAGTATATATAGGGTTGAAATGTTATGTTTAGAAGAACATATAGAGAGTTATGGGTAAATAATCATGATATTTATTTTGTAGTGCGGGAGAGTCTTTGCATTTGAGTGCGTAGAGGCCTAATGACGAGTCTGCAATTGAGTGTGCAGAGGCCTAGAGAAGAGTGTGCAGCTAAGTGTGCAGAGGCCTAGAGAAGAGTCTGCAACTGATTGTGCAGACTGCCTGCAGCTTAGTGCACAAGTCAAGAACTAGTTGTATTAAAAGATTCATTATAATAATCAATAGTTTTTTGGATGATATTACGGTGTTCTTGAGTGATTTATGAGTATATTTCCTTATTATTTGTTTTTATTACAGTTTTAATTTACTTCAGCGCAGTAATGTTTTATCGTTTTATATGGCATGTTTAACTGATTAACACTAGTACATTTGGGGGAAATTCCAACACTTGGTTCCGACGCTTTTGACCAAATGTCGGAAATTTCCCCAAATTTTTTCAATCCCGCCCGAAACCGTCGCTATACCGACGTTTAGAGAAAAGTGTCGCAATACCGACACTTAGGTAAAGTGTCGCAATTGCGACGTTTGGAGGAAGACGTCGCAATTGCGACACTATGCCCCAAAACGTCGCTCTTGCGACGGATGCCTCCAAACATCGCAAGTGTGACACAATGTCTAAGTGTCGCAATTGCGATGTTTGGAGGCATCCATCGCAAGAGCGATGCTTTGTTTGCCTTCGGTATAACGACACTTATATGCGCGCTACATAAAAATACAAAACTTATGTCCGCACTACATAAAAATGATTTTATTAAAAACTACATGCATTAACATCCGATATCACACGCGCATTCACCCTCCGCTCTTGCAGAACAGCATTCGTGCTCAGAATTCACCCTCAGCTCTTGCAGAATAGCATTCGCGCTCAGAATTCGCCCTCATCTCTTGCAGAACAGCATTTGCCCTCAGAATTCGCCCTCAGCTCTTGCAGAACAGCATTCGCCCTCATAATTCGCCCTCAGCTCTTGCAGAACAGCATTCGCCCTCAGCATTCGCCCTCAGCTCTTGCAGAAAAGCATTCACCCTCAGCTCTTGCAGAACAGCATTCGCCCTCAGCTCTTGCAGAATAGCATTCGCCCTTAGCATTCGCCCTTAGCTCTTGCAGAACAGCATTCGCCCTCAGCATTCGCCCTCAGCTCTTGCAGAACAGGATTCGCCCTTAGCATTCGCCCTTAGCTCTTGCAGAACAGCATTCGCCCTCAGCATTCACCCTGAGCTCTTGCAGAACAGCATTCGCCCTGCATTCGCCCTCAGCGTTCGCCCTCAGCTCTTGCAAAATGGTAAGTTCTTACTGCAGGCCCTTCCTCCTATAGTAGGGTTGACTCTATTTGGGTTTTTTTGGTCAATTCCATTGGATTGTGTTAGGCTATAGGGTTCTCTCTAGATGTCTTCCAATGTTCTTTCAGACGATTTTCAAAGAGGATGTGTAAGATGTGTTTGTGCTTGCATGAATTTGACTCCACCGGTTTCATGAAGTTTAAGCTCTGGATTTTAGTTCGAAAAACTCATCCATCTCAACACCCAGTAACGAATTGCCCTTGGTCTGATCTATATTGAAGGTGAAGTGCAAAGTGGTAGAGAACGGGAGATTGAAAGTCATCAACTTTATCACAAGGGTAGTACTCCAGATCGAAAGTGATGAGCTTTAGTTCTCCAGATTTGGGGATTTTATGATATTTGGGGATTTTCTGATGACATACCAAAGGTCACATCCATACAACCATATCAAGGTCAATGTTGAGATCATTGTCATATAGATATAGGTCACTGATATATAGGGTTAATATCATCATCACTATCCATGGAAACCGAATGGTTACAAAATCTGTGATTGTGGTTGGCTCATTTATAATTATTACCCATTTACAGTAGAGCACAAAAACACTAAATATGGCCCAAGCAGAGCCTTTACAACAGGCAATGGAATTGCAGCTGCTTCATCAATAACCAATAGCTCCACTTGAGAAAACTTTTCATAATCTTGGGGCTGGATATACTGCAAAGCAAACAATTGTAGTTATCATTCGTGCTCCAATATATTAATATACTTTTTACATTGAACTGAAGAAAGGTAAACAAGCAAATGCTAGCCATCATACAATGCTTTGACATGAGAGTTTTGAGTGACATACTTGAAAAAAAAAACTCATCCACTGATATTTATAATCATTTGACTTATTCAAGTTAAATACAATGTCAAGAATCAAGATTCAATACCCTCTATTATCTTCATCGCCCAATAAAAGATTTAAATTTTTCCCAAAGAAATGCTTATTAATTTGGTAGCCATTATTTCTCCCTGCTTTAAAAACCCTGCATTTACATGAAAACAAGCATTGCATTTCAACTACAAAAATCTATTAGTGTTCAAATGTACATGTGTGCATCACTTTTGTAGGGTATTCCTTTTCCACTTTCACATTATCTAAGAATGTGTGCAGTATAGTTCATATTTTTTGTGATTTAGATTATCTTGAAAAAGGAAAGGTAAATTATTTCCCATGGAAAAAGAAGGTTTTCCCTTTTTACTACTGGAAATGGTACAACAAAGTTCCATTTCTACCCGAAACTCCTATGAAGCAGGAACCAAATAAAGGCCATGTCCTCAATGGACATCATTTGGCTTTGAAAATGGCCATTGCACCGTGTTGTTTCTTATATTACATCACGATAGTTTCTTAGGTCATTTCTTGTTTCTTGAGATGAACAACAACCAAAGAAATTGTGAAGATCCTTTCAAGAAATAAATGACCATTTCTCAATCATATCTCAACTATTTTTTATTTTATTCAGTGGTTTCTTACTTTGAGAGAAATTTGACATTTTTATAAGGAATATAACATAAAAACACAAAATGGGAAGGAATTGATGAGGTATATGACCTTTAGTTGTTGTCAATTAAGAATTGATAATACACGATGCATGTTCTGTACTACAAACTAGATTCCTTCCTAGAGTTAGGACACGAGTATTGAATCAAAGTTGTAGTTTCTAACTTCTTGTATTGGTTCATCAATCTTGAAATTCAGACATTGCATGTCTTCATTGCTTCATGTTTGAATAATTTGCATTATATCGTACAATAGGAAATTAGGAATTATGATTATTATTACTTTATGGATATATTAAGTTACTTTTAAGTTTGCATGGTTTAGTGTGAAATTATTCTTGTGTGCCCCTAGGCCCAGGTGAAGGAATGCCAAGGACTGAGAACCCTAGTTTTAAATGGTATTGTTTCTTATACCCAAAAACCCCTCAACATCACTTCTTATTAGTTCTTAACAATAGTGTTGTAAACAATTTGAGAATTGATATAGAAAAATCTCGCACTTCTCAAGATAAAGTCCTAAAGCTAAAGTGTGATACCATGTGTAATTTAATAGCCCCATTGTCACCTCACCAACCTCTTTTCACTTCGGGCTAGCTCTCCTCCAACTCAAGGGGGGTTCTCCCTAGTAGATGTTAGGGATCTAATGGCCCAACCAAACCAAGTCAAGATCCCCCTAACTCTCTATGTTTACTACTATCAATCAAAATATTGAACAATATGGTCAGACATGCATCCTGAAGATAAAATTGCCAGGGTATTTTTAGGTAATTTCAAAGGGAAAGTCCCCAAACACATATAATCAAGGAATTATAACGTGATTTCAAACATTAAATATCAACAAAATTGTTTAAAGGATATTGAAAGGAAAAAGGTGATGGAAGATAGAAAGTGCCTTACTTAAATGCTCTAAGGATTTTTCAATAGTTGCTCCAAAAGCTTCACTTGAAGGCCCTTCAAGATCGTCTCCAACAATGCTATACCATCAGCTTCAACAATGTTGCTCCAAAAATATCCTCAAGGTCTTCACAACAAGTTTACTAGAAGTTGCTCCAACAATATATTCAATAGGGTCTTCATTGTCAACTCGTCTCTTGTTTGGGTGCCTTAATGTGCAATGACATGTTTCCAGGACTGAATTCAATGCAAGGCATATTTGAAACTCTAACTCTGTCTTCTGGTGTCTTATTAGAAATTATTTCAGTTTTCAGTTTGTGTTTTCAAGTTAGATATTGTTTTCAAGTTTTTACATTTATAATTTTATTGCAATGTCGCAGACTGATCAGAGCAGTACAGGAACAACCCCGAGACAGGATGATCACGGAAAGAGGGCAGTGGAAGAACATGTAAAGTGCCAGCATTGCTCTATCTTCAGAAATTTTAGTTATTTACATAATTGAAATAATATTAATTTTGTTCAAATATGCAGACACCTAGCCATGGTACGCCTGATGATTCCCTCTTTGAGGAAGAGCTTTCTTCATCCCTATCTCCAGTGCTCTTGTTGCGAAAAAAGGCACGAGAAGCAAGGTCGAAATTTAATACTTTGATAGACGTGCCTCAAACACCTGAAATAGAAGAGAGGATAAAAAAACTTATGAGCCAGCTAGAAACATATCAGGTAATAATAAAAAGTCAAAAGGATATTTTTTTTGTTCTGCATGAGATGAATTGTGATAGTTTGATTTTTAATTTTTACATTGACTAAACTAACAAAAAGTTCTTTTGTATGTAGTGTTTTCTAGTACTTGTTGAACCCGGTGTTGGTGGTAGTGGGACACAAGGGCAAGAGATTGCCCAGCAACCCTCTCGTACACCTTCTACTCCTTTAGGTGCCAGCCAAGAAACACACCCTGCCCAAGCAGACACCCAGCCAACCGCTGAACGTGTTGGCAATGATGAGGCTGATATGGCCAACTACATTATTGTGTTTCTTGGAGCTACACGTGTCAGCTCCACAGGGACCATTAATGGCACGTTGTTGGTGAACGATGAAGGTGTCCCTATAAAGCACGTACAACTCCCAGGTAAATTTTAATATTTTAACTATTTCATGTACTTTATCTAAAACATATTTATCATTATTTTTATTTTTAAATTAATGATAATATCTTCTTCTTCTTCTTTTTTCTGTGTAGGAAACAATGAGTTCTACAGGTTTCTGGAGAGCCATGCGTTGGTAATTTTTGGCCCAACCATACGCACAGGGTGGAATTCCCAGAATTCCAACCTGAAAAAAGAACTTCTAGATTATCTAGAAGCCCTTTTTAGGGTCGGCACATTTGACAGAACATCGGTGGCTCGGGTAGCCGGCAAATATTTGAAATATACCAGGGACACCTATAGGACGCAATTGCAATTTAACCCTAGATATAAGCGTCCTCTCGCAGTTCCAGAGAGTGAGTGGAGGGCACTCATCCATGACGGAAAAGAGAAAAGGGCAAAGAAAGAAGGAAAAATGCCAACTGGACCCGCAAGGTAAATTACAACTTTAATTCAATAGCTTTAATTTTCTCTATGTCTAAAATAAAAGTGTGCTACGTCATATCTGACTTCAATATTTTGATGCTAGGTTTCTTGACACCTCAAAGGCAACCAAAGCTAGGATTGAAAAAAAGGGCCATCACAAGCTAGGCCAGGGCGGCTACTTGAAATTAGCCGCAAGAATTGTAATTAAGTAACTAAACATCTTATAATTAATTGTATCGCCTTCCAACGTTTTTGTAATCCTATCAAATATGATTAAAAATACACAATCATATGTAATGTAGGGTGATGACTTCGAAACAGAAACTACAGAGGAAGATAAAAATATCACTTTCCATTTCGGCTATCAAGCCGTAGTTGAACGTCGCAGAAGCTTGGGGCAGGTCCCAAGATCCAAAATGCCTGATAAGGTAAAACATTAACCTTTCAATATGTTTGTTTTCGTCTATAAATTTAATGTCTAACAACTTTGTTTAAATCAGGGGAGCAACACTACCGACGAGGCAAATAACCCAGTTTTAGAGCCAGATGTAGATGATCCTCACATGCAACCTGATCATTGTAGTGGGGACCAGGGCGACAATGCTACTATCAGTGAGGGCCGTGACGGTAATTAATTTCCATTTATAATTTTTTCTAATTATACCTTGATGGTTGTCCTTATAACATTTTTTGTTTAAATGATAGAGAATGTTTCCCTTGAGGATCTTACCACCAGAGAGGAAGACAGGGCAACAGTCCCAACGGCGACAACTGGTGCACCAGGTAAATAATCTCATTGCAATTTTTTTTATTAATATTACCAAACTAGTTCAATGATATTTAAAAACTGACAATTAAAATTTAATATTATTTTTTTTTGTAGGCGATGCCCCGTCACTGGATGAGACCAGACATCGTGACTACGCAACTAGGTCAGCGCCGACAAATGGTGCACCAGGTAAATAATCTCATTGCAATTTTTTTTTTTATTAATATTACCGAACTAGTTCAATGATATTTAAAAACTGACAATTAAACTTTAATATTATCTGTTTTTGTAGGCGATGCCCTGTCACTGGATGAGACCAGACATCGTGACTATGCAACTAGGTCAGCGGCGACAACTAGTGCACCAGGTAAATAATCTCATTGCAATTTTTTTTATTAATATTACCGAACTAGTTCAATGATATTTAAAAACTGACAATTAAAATTTAATATTATCTGTTTTTGTAGGCGATGCCCCGTCACTGGATGAGACCAGACATCGTGACTACGCAACTAGGTCAGCGGCGACATTTGGTGCACCAGGTAAATAATCTCATTGCAATTTTTTTTTATTAATATTACCGAACTAGTTCAATGATATTTAAAAACTGACAATTAAAATTTAATATTATCTGTTTTTGTAGGCGATGCCCCATCACTGGATGAGACCGGACATCGTGACTACGCAACTAGGTCAGCGGCGACAACTGGTGCACCAGGTAAATAATCTCATTGCAATTTTTTTTATTAATATTATCGAACTAGTTCAATGATATTTAAAAACTGACAATTAAAATTTAATATTATCTTTTTTTGTAGGCGATGCCCCGTCACTGGATGAGACCAGACATCATGACTACGCAACTAGGTCAGCGGCGACAACTGGTGCACCAGGTAAATAATCTCATTGCAATTTTTTTTATTAATATTACCGAACTAGTTCAATGATATTTAAAAACTGACAATTAAAATTTAATATTATGTGTTTTTGTAGGCGATGCCCCGTCACTGGATGAGACCAGACATCGTGACTACGCAACTAGGTCAGCAGTCCAGGTCTAAAGGCACGAAACAGGAGCAGAGCATGATGATATTGATGATGTAATTAGGAGCTTTAAAAATAGGAAGAAGAAAAAGAAAATTCGATAATGTAAAATATTGTATTATTATAAGACAAACGTTACCATACTTGGAATGTTTTTTGCGTTATATAAAAAAATCATTTATCATACTATTTTTATGTCAAGCATTAATTGCAATGTTTCCTTGCGTACTTTTTGTTGAATTGTTTTTTTACTAGTTATTGAATATTTTTTTTTATGCTCATGAAAGTAAAAAATGAAACATAGATTGGGTATTGGGGAATTGAGAGTGATGTGAGGAGGGGGGAGGGGCCATACGAGCTTCCACCTTCACGTGGTTGGCCCTGTTTAGTAGAGAATAATTTATTGGAGCGATTTAATCTTGGAGCAAACCTCCCTCGATCCAGTGTAGCAACAAAAAAATCACTGTTGACTTAGTTTCTACTCTTTTAGATCGTGGGAGGCTTGTTCCAAGTTCATGCGACTCCAATAAATTGTTCTTGAAACGAAGAGGAGTTTATTCTGGTATGTTTTGACTTTTTCAACATATGTTCTAACATTATCATAAGAATGCATCTTAGAGTAAAAAATACTACATCAATTACTTGTATTTATTGTATAGATAATGATGGATTTTGATTGACTTGGCAGTGCAAGTACAAATCCTCTTGCATCATGAGCAATACAACTTGTCAACCAGGGTCATGTCCAGGATATTTTTGCTTGTGCACTTGACCAGGTTCGTAGTGTCATATTTTGTAAGTTCCTTTACAGTTCATAATTCAATATTAATCTTGTTCATGATTATTATCTAGGTTTTTTGTATGTGTTTTTTCATCTATTTGATTGTAAGCAACTCTGCATGTTTCCTATTGTTCACTATGATTTCTCCCATTACCACTCCCAGGATGAATCCGACTTTATTGTTACATAGGTTACTTTATTGTTACTATGATTTCTCCATTTACAATTTCATAGGTTACATCATGTAAAGTTGTCAATCTCAGGTTGGTGATGAGATTTAGTTCTCCAGATTTGGGGCTTTTCTGATATTTTCTCCCTCATGTCATTCCTGCATCACCTCGTTGTTTGAGCATGCCAATTTTCTACCACTTGTACCAATTGGCACATGTCAATCTCTGAGTGGTGCCACATTTCACCTATTTTCGGTGAGAGTTTAGGGTTTCTCTAACATAGCTTCAGAAATCCGATTCAGTGCCTGCTTGAATATTGTCACATAATACTTATGGTTTGGATTGATGAGCATGTTATGAATGGTTGGTTGATTCATAAGAACCACCCATATAGTCATCTTGAGATATTTCAGAAGGTTTCTCGGGTTTCCTTTTTCACTGTTTCTAGTGGGTGGGATGGTGTGGGGTGATCCATCAATACTGGTGCTCTTGTAGTAGGGAATTTGTTTTTTGGGATATAAAGGAGCATTTGATGTATATATCCCATTGGATGCATTCATAGATGGGCACGAGAGGTCAAGAATTTAAATTAAAAATATGCAACCTCTAGCATGGCAACCTGAAGGCCGCGAGAGACACTGGTTAAAGATTGTTTTGTGTTGGCCTTAATATAGTTTTGATTTCTTTCTATTATCTTAATGCAAATATATAGTCCGGTCTCATTAAAATGAGGATTGTGGTTGTATTCCTCTTTGGTTGTTTCTCTCTTAATGCTCCAGAAGTTGCCAAAAGTTGCGATAGTTGTTTAGTTTGCGATGGGAGTCATGTTTTTTAAGGCTAATACTAATATGAAGATCTTGTAATTCTATATTCAGGATAAGAGAAGATGGCCTCTGCTTTGGGCAGTATGACAACAATTGCCACATCTACCTCATTGGGTAACAATGGAAAGGGGAAGAAGTTGGGTGCAATGTTTGATAATTATGGCAGACAATTGTCTTATCTTTCAGTTTTTTCACCCATTTCCTTTAATCGCTCAAGCAGAAGAGGGACTCTGAGATTACGCGACAGAGAGAAGGTAGTTAATACAAGAGCTATGGAAAAGGAGTTTTACTTCAACAAGGATGGCTCGGTGACAAAAAAATTGCAGGTCAGAGAAAAAATTATGTTTAAAGGAAGGTCACCTGCACGTGAAACTTCACTGCGGTGGATATTTCCTTGTCCACTTATATTCAATTTTAATGTGTTATTTTAATTTTTCATGGAGGGTTGTTTTGGCATATGGTCTGGCATTCAATTGCACACTTACTGAAAGCATTGTCAATTTGTCTTGCGGGCGGTGTGAACAAACTTGCTGATCTTGTTGGAGTCACCCTTGGGGCGAAGGGAAAAATGTTGTCTTGGAGAGCAAGCATGGTTCTCCGAAAATAGTTAATGATGGTGTGACAGTAGTTAAGGAGGTAATTTGTAGATGTGTGCTCTGGTTTTCTTTTTAACGTTGTATTAGTTCCCCCTCTTAAATGTCTTAGATTTGGTAGGCATAATTTGAAAACTCAAAGGTGAAAGGAAACATATTTGTTGCCCAGTGGTCTACTTGGCCTATGGACTAGCCACATTAGAGTAATGCATAAATCTTTTCACAACAATAAAAAGGAAAGGGTTATGGCTGAATCAAATTTTATTGTTATTGAAAGTGTAATGAAATGTATCTTAATGCTATGGTTTTAGCCTTTTTATTGGTTGAATTAGAGGACCCAGTTGAAAATATTGGGGCCAAGTTGGTAAGGCAAGTTGCGGCAAAGACAAATGATTTAGCTGGGGATGGAACCACAACATATGTTGTTCTTTCACATGTTGGAATATTGAAAAATTCCAGAACAATGAATGGAGAATAAATCTCCCTTCCTCTAACACAGAGAAAATAAAAATTTCTTTGACAGGAGACAGAGTTTCAATACTTTGAAAACAAACTTCTATTGCCTTCAATAACTCCAAAAAAAACTATTACACTTCTTCCTCACTGAGAGGGATTACAAAATTATGACTGCTACAAAATGCAGTGCATAAAACCAACTCACTGTCTGTTCAAAACAAACATACTCTGTCTCTAAAGCACTCTGTTGTGTCTTTCACTTTCGCACTGTTGTGCATACACACTTAAAAAGTTACACTCAGTCTTTCACTTCTTACACACTGCTGTGTAATAAAAAATTTACGTATTGTCTATAAAAAAAACTACCAAGATTTTTTGTCATTTTTATTTTTATATGTCGTAACATATAAAACATATTATAATAAACCCTCTTTTTAAAAAAATAAAATTAAAACTAAATTCTATGGCCCACCTTTCATTTCGCATATGATATATATATAACATATGTTTAAATCATATGTATATAATGTCTATAAAAAAAACTACCAATCTTTTTTGTCCTTTTTATTTTTATATGCCGTAACATATAAAACATATTATAATAAACCCTCTTTTAAAAAAAATAAAATTAAAACTAAATTCTATGGCCCACCTTTCATTTCGCATATGATATATATATAACATATGTTTAAAACATATGTATATATTACATAAAATTAAACTATCAAAACATTAAAGAACCCTTTCCGTCGGACTTCAAAAGTCTGAATAGATTGAATTTCAAACCAAATTCGCGTTCCAAAATGGGATGCTGACGTATGCCTAATTTGTAACGCGAATTCTCAATCCAATGTGCCTTATAAAAAATTCGGGTCCGGTTTTCAGGTTTTCAGATTCCCTTCAATTTCATGCAATCCAATATTAATGCTCCACATGTCCTCCTTTTGAATTTACAAAACTGGGGGGTAAATTTCTGTTTGTTTAATTTCTGGTTGGTGAATTGCGTTAATGCTGGTTGTTGTGTTTAAATACAATCTTGTACAGAAATATGGCTGCGGCCGTCTACAAAAAAAACTTGCAGGAATTTTAAATGTTGAATTAAATTTCTGGATGGCATGCAAGCAACCTCCAAAAAAAAATGTTGCTGCTGCATCCGTCCTTCTGCTGCAGCAGTTGAAGTTAAAATTCAATAGCACAGGGTTTAATAAGTGAGGGTGTAAAGGTAACTTTTTGTCGATAGTACTGGATTAAGATCATCTATTCATTTTTTGTAGGGTCTTATGGTGTTTGGTTTTTTAGTTTTGGGTTGGGC
Organism: Pinus albicaulis; assembly: GCA_034641835.2. Taxonomy (NCBI): domain Eukaryota; kingdom Viridiplantae; phylum Streptophyta; class Pinopsida; order Pinales; family Pinaceae; genus Pinus; species Pinus albicaulis. The sequence goes on from CM076571.1 coordinate 167,693,306, forward strand.
TTATTGAGTCTAAGATAGTTTTTGAGTGAAAAAATTGCTATCAGGTATTAAAAAATTTTGGTTCTTTTGTCAAAATTTATGAGCTTGTTAGGAAATACAAAACTGACAATGGTTGTATCTTAAATTTGTGGAAAATAATTTGAAATGAAACCTTTTTATTTAGGTTGTTGCGACGAGGAAGGTGCTTTCTTTCAAATTACTAGGGGCATTGACAAAATAAAAAGGCCCAACAGATAGAGTTTTGCATAAAAAGTGCACTTTTGAGAAAGGCAGTTTTCATACTATGAATGGTTGATGTCATTCAAATTAATTGCTAAAATTATTTTGGTTCAACTCATGCCTTTCATTTTTCTGATCTGTTGGCATATGAATACATTGTTGTGGTGTTGAATCTTGTGATTCATTAGTCTTATGGCCGAGGTGCACTTTTATTATGGAAATAGTTGATGCAATATTGTCATTTAATCCTTACTGCAGGGTAGCATGTTGAGAGGTTTCTTGTGAAACATTTGGTATTCAAAATGACACTTGATCCTATACAGCATCATGCACTTGACTTCAAAATTCATATTCAAAGTGTGCCAGAAAATTCTTGCAAATTTTCAAATATTTATGTTGTTTTAAACCATTATCTTTTTCATGTATTGGATGCTGAAAATGAGAAAAAGACTTTGGTATGAAACCAACTGGTGAATAATTTCCAGCAAAACAACCACTTCCAAGACATGATTTAGAAGTAGAACACATGTACTTATGAAGCATAGAAATATATCCTTGATGCATTGTCAATGTTTGGCTAGGGTTATTTTTGGAGAAAATAACTCCTTATTCCTAGAATAGCGATCTTCAATACAAGTAAATGCCAGAGAAGAGAGATCATCGTGTGACATAAACCTATTAACAAAAGTGAACAGGGAATGATTATTAATTATGGCATACTAAGTTGTCAGTGATTTTGACTATTTGTCTTTAACAAGTAAAAATGTTAAATTCCAAACTTACATCATCATGGTTTGGCATCATGAGCTTGACTAATTGTCCACCATGCTCATAATTTCATTGTTGTCTTCATATCTATAAACAATGTTTCAAATAATAATAAAAAAGTTCTATAAGAAAAATCCAGACCTCCATGTTGTTGCTCCTTGTGAGACAAAGTCAAAATTGCATTACACAATCTGACACATAAGAATCTCCTATATCCCGGTGGTATGTATCCAAACTCTTATAATAGTGTCTTAAGGACTTATGTTGACATTGCCAATGAGATATTTAAGCAATGAAAGATGGAGCCTTCTTCATTGTTGTATATGTAACAGTCTTTTATTAATATAAAGATTAATGGTTTTGTCTTTCTGAAAATGAAATGTAAAAATAATTTATTGTGGTCAATTGAAAAAAAAAAATTTAAAGCTTTTCATTATGGAAGGGCGACATAGATATATGCCCTTCTAATTGAAATTCGGACCTGCCCTTCAAATTTGATCACTGTGTGGGACCTTAACAAACAATAAAACTATTCCGCCGCGCGTTATATAAAAAATATAACAAAACCTTTGTCAAAACTTCAAACGAACCCTTTAGCCGTGGGTATTTCATCACGAATTGATCATTTTACCATGTACCTTCTTCTAGAGGAATATTCTTCCACTTGATTCGGTACTTCATAATGGTTATATGTCAAAGAGATACAGAATTTTTATCTATAACTTTTTGTGGTTCAAGAATCAACTTTCATTCTTCATCTAATTTTGGAAGTTCTATTTACATTGGCATATTTTTTCCCAAAACCTCTTTTAGGAAAGATACATGAAAAACCTTATGAATGCAAGAAGAAGGAAAATATAACTTCTATACCACTTGTGCAATCCTATGAATAATTATTTAGGGCTGTAACATTTTTGAGCTAATTCTTTATTCTTCTTTTTCTTGAATGAAGATTGCTTATAATGCTAAAATCTAAAAAATACCCAATTACCCTCCTCAAATTATCTTTCACTTCAATGTTGTTCCCCTTGTTGTTTTATCATGTTTCATGTCATTTGAAGGTTTTCCATAATAATTTTCAAAGTTTCTTTAGTATTTTCCATATGTGACTCTGTTTTCTATACTTTGGACTTATCTTGCAAAAAGTATGAGATACTAGGAGTTGGATATCCATAAAGGGCCTTAAATGGGGAAATTTTAGTAGATGTGTGATAGGTAGTATCATATTACCATTCTTCCTTGACGAACCCACTTCATCCATTAAGATTTATTTTCCAAAGAGTAACATTGTATATAACCTTAAAAACATTTGTTAATTATTTTTGTTTGACCATTTGATTGTGTTTGATATGTAGAACTCATGGCAGCTAGTGTTTCTCCACTCATATTAAATAATTATTTCCAAAATTTTCTTGTTACTATTACTTTGGGAAAACCATGAAGACTATGAATTTCTTTCCACATTGAAACTTACCACTTGTTGTTTATGTACTTTGAGATCTACCAAAAAAATCTACAAAATTTGTTCCCGTATGTAATATTGCTTCCATTTATTTTTCATACGTAGATTTTACCAAATATTTTCTTTGAATTCCTTGCTTTTAAAAGCCAATTATATCCCTTATTGTGTTAATGTTATGTAAATTCCTTGTCCTAGTGCCTCACACTCTACTATGAATGTTTTACCAAAAGTAGGTGCAACCGATGTTGGTGTAGAAGACATGGCATCCATTAAAAGAGAGAATGCCAAAGTAGCCTCATCATTCCATATAAATGATATTTTCTTCAAGAGATATGTGAGTGGACTTGAAATGCATGCATACTTCTTAACAAATTATCAATAATATCATGTAAGTCTAAAAAATATTCTAAGAACCTTGATTTTCTTAGGAATAGGTCATTTTGTAATAGCTTGCATCTTTTGAGGCTCCAACTTCACTCCTTCCTTTAAAACAATATGAACCAAATCCTCGAATTCTTATTTCCCAAAAGCACATTTGGATATTTTTACATAAAAATGATTGTTCTCAATAATATATATATAACTTTTCCACATATTTAGTGTGGTATTCCCATGATTTATTATAAATATGTGTATTATCAAAGAAAACCAACACAAATTTTATAAGATGGGATCAAACAAAATTTTTCTTAAGTCGAGCCTGCCAGACTTCAAACGGCGATAAACCCTAATTCAAACCAAATTCGCATTCCAAAATAGCCTACTGACGTCGGCCAATTTTGTGACGCGAAAACCAAATGAATTCCGTCCTAATCTTTTTCGGGTCCGAAGTTGGGCTGGCGTACGAAGGGAGAGTTATGACGCGAATTTCTGATCAAATTCACCCTAATCTTTTTTGGGTCTGGATTTCCATTGCGCGACGACCCAAACAAAGATCCGCTCCAATCAATTTCTGCCACGTGTCCTCAATAAAAACTTGCCCTACTCCGTCTGCGGGTGCATTCGATGGCGTTTAAGGCGATGGGACATGGATGTGGCGATTTCATATCAATCGCATTAAGTTTTAACGCTGTTCAATTAGCTGATATTTAAGTTCCAAGGTTTTCACATTAAATCGCATTAAGTTTTAACATTGTTCAAGATCGGACCTCCACTCCTGTTAGCGATTCTGCATGCTCCAATATGATCCGGCCTTCGGCTCTCATTAATGATCAGAGATTAATTATGACGGGCGTCCTTCGATTGCATTGCAGTCGGGGTCGATAAAATGGCGTTTCGCTATGGTTTTTCAGACGAGCCGGTTGCTGGGTTACACTGCCTGCTCACTGTGACGAGAAGAAGTGGCCAACTAAACTGCTGCTTAGACTTTGCTGCATATCTGCATTTCCCTCGGTCTGGTCTATGTATGTCTTCCTCTGTTTCTTGGAATTCTGCTTCTCCGTCTCCTCTTGTGCCCACTACTGAGACTGCACCCATGCCTCGCATGCTTCAAAGGATGCATTGCCGCAGGGGGAGCACTAGAGGTCAACCCCTGCGCACTCCCTCCAGCCCCTCAACTGAGTCGTCTTACGGCCAGTCCAGTGATTATTACGCAGGTCGCTATCCAAATACGAGGAGTGGGTGGGGTCAAATTGTAGGATCTGGCCAACGTATGCATTCCCCTGCTCCTCGTTTCCCCACCGCTAGTTCACCTTCTACGGCCATGACATGCACTGCGCAATTTTCGTTTAATTGTTCTCTCAACCGCCCCCGAATTATAGCCTCAGTCACTGTGGTTTTCCGCAAGGAGGCCCAAACGGAGGAAGAATGCACCCATCCGGCGGGCCTGAGCTCAGAAAAAGCCGACCAGCATTCGGGCATTCAGGAGGGGAGCCGTGGCATGAATGTGGACGTAGCACCTAGCGATCCTGGACCTTCCGAAGGATGGTGCCGAATCGTGGAGGAACCACCGGAGGAGTAGTTTGGTTAATTTGGTTTTCTTGCTTCACAAGCCCACTTAATTGGGCATGTTTTAGATTATTTTACTGTTCTGGACCTCTGTAATATTTTTGAATTCTGTAAATGTTCAAGACTGGTTTCCCCGTATGAGGTCAGTCTTCTTAATTTTTTGATTTTTTTATGACAAATTTGCCATGAGTCTGGGCAATGTTTTTGACTTCGGTGTAATTTTATTCCCACTGTTAATAGATTAACTTTACTTAGAAAAAAAATGTTGCCCTGTTTCTATTTTAATCCTGTTTTTTGAAATACAGAGCCATGTTTATATGATTGTTTATAGTCGAAGCGCTGCGGGGTGGTTTATTATATTAATATTTCACGGTCGAATTATGTTCATAACAATTGGAAAAAAAAATGTTGCCCTGTTTCTATTTTAAACCTGTTTTTTGAAATACATAGCCATGTTTATATGGTCTACGTATTATACTCTTTCTCTGTATATCTACAGGAACCTTTTTGCTATGAACAGGGTGGATGCTGTAGCAGGCTACTAATGGAAACAAGCAAGCCTGAACCTTACATCTCGGATGCAACATATGGTTACCAATTTTGGAATCAAGCGAGCCTGGGTTTCTACAGATGGTTTTTATTTCTGGGAACAAGCGAGCCAGAACATACAATCGACCCTGGGTTTATACATATTTTTTCTCTATCATGGATGCTTTTTGTGTGAGGCGTATATCAACAGTACATGTCTCTGCACATTTTGGGTACTTTAATTTGTATTTGGAACAATGGACGTCGGTACTCTATCTGTTGCTTTACTATTCTACATACTGCTATTTCACTTTCTTATAGATGCCTCTGGCATATTTGGATGCTTTCTCAGATTGTCGATAATCTCCATGTGGACCGTTACTGGGTTTTATATCAAGTCCCTGTATGTGACATGGGGTATTTTCTATCATTGTCTAGGGTGGGACTTCCACTTTTCTGGATGGATATTTGGGTTCCAATCTTCAGATGTGAAAATGTAATGACTTCATGGACTATTTTATTTCATATAATATATTCAAAACAACGTTTTTTCTCATGTGAAAAAAAAATGATTAATGTTTATCACTCTGCCTTCAAAACTAGCGATGCTGGTCTATGTTGCTGGTTTATTGATATGGTCTGATGGTCTTTTCATATTTTGGACATATCACACTCCTCACATGATTAGCGTTTTTCTCTGTTGCAGGATTTTGGGTACTTTAATTTGTATTTGGAACAATGGACGTCGGTACTCAATCTGTTGCTTTACTATTCTACATACTGCTATTTCACTTTCTTATAGATGCCTCGGGCATATTTGGATGCTTTCTCAGATTGTCGATAATCTCCATGTGGACCGTTACTGGGTTTTATATCATGTCCCTGTATGTGACATGGGTATTTTTCTATCATTTTCTGGGGTGGGACTTCCACTTTTCTGGATGGATATTTGGGTTCCAATCTTCAGATGTGAAAATGTAATGACTTCATGGACTGTTTTACTTCATATAATATATTCAAAACAACGTTTTTTCTCTTGTGAAAAAAAAATGATTAATGTTTATCACTCTGCCTTCAAAACTAGCGATGCTCGTCTATGTCGCCGGTTTATTGATATGGTCTGATGGTCTTTTTATATTTTGGACATATCACACTCCCCACATGATTAGCGTTTTTCTCTGTTGCAGGATTTTGGGTACTTTAATTTGTATTCGGAACAATGGACGTCGGTACTCTATCTGTTGCTTTACTATTCTACATACTGCTATTTCACTTTCTTATAGATGCCTCAGGCATATTTGGATGCTTTCTCAGATCGTCGATAATCTCCATGTGGACCGTTACTGGGTTTTATATCATGTCCCTGTATGTGACATGGGGTATTTTTCTATCATTGTCTGGGTGGGACTTCCACTTTTCTGGATGGATATTTGGGTTCCAATCTTCAGATGTGAAAATGTAATGACTTCATGGACTGTTTTACTTCATATAATATATTCAAAATGGCGTTTTTTCTCTTCTGAAAAAGCTGTTGTTTATAGTCTAGTCATGTGTGGTTTATTATATTAATATTTCACGGTCATTGAAACGCCCACAATTCATAACAAATATTGGAGATTTACTGTACTATTTTAAAGTTTCATTTTTTTTTAAATTGAACCCGCTGTCGGTATACCGACGCCTTGTAAGCGTCGGCATTGCGACAGCTTAAAAACGTCGGAAGAGCGATAGTATAAAAACTTCGGACGACATTTCGTCAGAATTGCGATAGCTTACAAAAGTCAGAAGAGTGACGTCTCAAACGTCGGACCACATTGCGTCGGAATCGCGACAGTTTACAAACGTCGGAAGCATGACGTTCAAAATGTCAGACCACATTTCATCGGAATTGCGATAGTTTACAAACGTCGGAAGAGAGACGTTCAAAATGTCGGACCACATTTCGTCGGAAGTGCGATAGTTTACGAACGTCGGAAGCGCGACGATTTGGGAAACGTCGAACGAGCGACGCTTGTTTGGAAGCGACGAAACAAGTGTCGGTAGTGCGACACTTTTTAATTGCGTCGGAATTGCGACGGCATGGGAAACCACGTTTTTCCCGTCCTCAAACTGTCACTCTTGCGACAACTATGTGTCGGAATAGTGACGAATTGGCCGTCGGAAATTCCGCCAAATTTTCTTGTGTAATCTAATGTGGCAAAGTGATTTATAAAAGTTAAGAGTAAGATAATATAACAATATCACATCTCCCAATCCCTCAAGGTTGTAGAAACCTAGTTATGCATCCACACACATAGTCACTTCGGGTGAGACTATAATCTGCTTGTAGGTCGTTGCCGAAAGGGCTAGTGATCAGGGGTTTTGCTAGTGCGTGGTATATTCTAAACCTAGGTCATCCCAAAACAAGCCAACATAATATCAATACATCCATCCCTTATAGAAATTCTAAGTAAGATATGTTTTAATGTATCAACTTCTAAATTATGCATTTTATCTCTTTTAATATTATATGAAAATCTCCCTACTATATCCTCAAGGCTTTCATCTTATTTTTTAGTCATTTTAAAAATGTATTATCTAAGTTCATGATGTATACAATAATCCTTACATTTGTCTACGAATAATTTTTTCGTATCATCCCATGTCCTTATAGAATTAGTTCCTAAACCTATAAACCATTTGAGAGCCCCATATTTCAATCATGGATGGAAACAGTTTCAACTTTTCATAATCAAGGAAATAATCATAATTTCTACATGATACTTCAAATTCAAAGATAAATGTTTCTAGATCCTTAGTCCTCACACATTGGAAGGTAGGAAGAATGGATGGAGAAATTTTTTTCATAGTAACAATAGTATCACTATCTTGAATAGGAAATCCAAAGGATTTTCTTCTTCATTGTTATCTCCATCATTTCCTCTTCCTCCTATTCCACCTCTACCACCTCTAGGAGGAGGCCTTCTACCTCCTCTACCACCACCAAATGGTGGTATTTCTTCTCCTTCTCCTATTATGTGTCCATAATGTGCCTCTCTTTCTCCTTATGAAATTGTTTATTCTTTAGAGCTTATGTAAGGCTATTCGACTGGATTGTCTTCCTCTAGTTCCTCTATCAAAGGCTCTTTGATTGGATTGTCTTCCTTTGCTTCCTATATCAATGATTCTTCAGGAAAATTTTCTTCTTCCTCCTCCTCTTCTTCTTCTTCACTAGGTACTTCAGCTATAGATGTAGGTTATTTTACCATGGTGTCTGTAGATGAATTTAGTCCTTCTATAGGTAGAATTTATAATATTTTGACCTCAGGAAGTATTATTCTACCTACAAAATATGGAATGTGTGATATGGATGGTGATTTGTCTCTTACATTAGCATTGGTCTAGTGGGGGTGGTTGGTGATGGTGGAATTAAACGACATCCTCTAACAAATATACCCCTAGAATCTCTTTCCCTATACATGCATCCTAAATTAATTTTTGATATGAATTTAATTATGCATCTAAAAATGAATGCAGCTAAAATGAGATGAAATTGAAACAACTTTGGTTTAGGAAGAACACCACAATTGTGATGTGCGGGTTCTTACTCTCATCTTACCACTCATCCTAAACAAAATTGTTTAAATAAAGGCATTCTAAATTAAAATTAAATGACTATGTATGCTTCCCCGAAAATGACACAAATATTTTGGGGTAATTTAATTATGATTTAACTTACTTAGCATTAAATCATCAATCCAAGTTCGTACATGTGAAGAACACTTGCACAATATATGCTAGGAAATAGACTTAAATTTTTAAAAGAAAATCTAACCAATTGAAATAAATTGTAAGACTGAAACAAAATACTAATCATGAAATGATATCCAAAATAAGCACACGCACTTTCTTATTTTATGAAAGAAAAAAAACAAATTGATTTAGAAAGGAAATAAGATTTGATCTATAGAAAGCAATAAATTATAAGCTAGAAAGCAATTAAATTTTAATATTTGAAATAAAAACATAATTTTACTCTATAAAAAATAAATAAAATTCTATTCTATGAAACCAATCCTATATTATGAAAGATAAGTATATTATTATACTTTGAAAGAAATAAACTTCTTATGCTAAATTATTATGTTATTGCCATGAAATATTTTAAAGTTCTTATTCTAAACCTGTGTTATGAAAACTTTTTAGAATCTCTTCTTGAGTTTATTTTATGAAAAAATCTTAAATTTTATTGATAATGAACATGAAGATGGATTTATTCTATAAAATCCATAAAGTCTATTTTATGAAAACTCAATTAAAAACATTTTTCTATAAAGCATTAAAGCTTTGCCTAAAGAAGCAGATAAATTTTAGGCTAAGAGAAAATAAACACAACTTATTCTAGAAAATGAGCATATGCTTATTCAAAGAGATTGAATCAAAATATCATTTATTTATGAGATTGTAGTACACATGTGTGCGTGTTAAAGTTCATAGTTTATTCATGCATATGCATTATCCATAAATCTAAGACTAATTGAATGCAAATGTAAACGACTAAAATCAACCGGAAACTAGTAAATGCTTTTGTTGTTTTTAGAGGTTTAATCAATCACGTGTATCTATAGAAGAACAAGAATGAAATGGGAAAAATATATTGAGTATATAAATCAAAGAAAAACAAAGAATTTAAACCTTGCAGAAAATGAGCATAAAGGAAACTAATCTATCTTTCATAAATGAAACATAAGGAAAATTAAGATGCACTCGTCTTCAACAAGGGGCCATCTTGAGGCACACAAGAGATGAAAAACTCAAGAAATTATTGATTAAACACCAAACATTTTCATGAAGGCATAACCACATAAAAGGATTATATTAACTGAGTAATGTGTGAGCTTCAACAATTTTCAAAAATAATGATAACATCCAAGCATACTGAGCATATCCAACCTTGTGGTTCGCTTCTCAATGGAGCATTTTATAGAGTTTTAAAATAACTACTTTGAGAAATGGATTGATAAATGATAGATTCATAGATCGACATCTCAAACTTCTAATTCCATTAAGACTCTAATGTCACATGATGCAGTATCAAGGAAGCGAATCATGTGAGAAACACATAATTTTCCTTAAAATTATTCATGATCTCACTTACTTGATAAGGAATCGACCTCACTTGATACTATGTTCTGATGCCTGCTGTATTGAAATGCACCATGTCACTATTTGACTATAAGTTTGACTTTGATATTGTGGTCAACTAGGATTCTTCTTCCTGCACCCAGTAGGTGGAAATCCATGTAGGAAACATTTGGCATTTCCCCATGTGATTTGGCTAATTTGTCTCCCATGGGATCTATTCGAACCTTAGATTCAACTACAAAAAGTTTGTGAGTTTGTGAAATGTATAAAATTTTGTAATTCATGCAAATTAAATCAAATTTATAAAGAAATATGTATAGATTTGAGAGAGTAATGGACCTTTACCTTATTTCTTATTTATGTAGCGTTGATGGATTTTTATTTCAAAATAATGTTGCACTAATGTAAGGATAAGTGGAAAATAAGTGAAGGATAAGGTAACAAATTATTAAAAATATGAAATTCATGTGACCCAACAACAGGGATCAAATATTAGCAAGGAATCAAACCACGGGAAGAAGCACATACCGAGACCAAAATTTTCCTAAATGTTTATGCACTACAAGCAATCTCTATTTGTAATTAATTCGAGACAACAAAAGTTATCCCGCCATCAACTTCATGATTAACCTTATGAGATAACCCACAATACCACTACACATTATCACCCTCGCTTATTTGAGAATGAATAAAAATACTATAGCATACACCCATCGCTAATAATCTCTCTAATACTGAGCCCTGAAACCAACAATACCATCAGAACCAACCTCAAACCACAGAGAAAAGTTTCTCCAAGACAAAAAAAAAAAAATACATCGTTGATCGGGTAAGTTTGAAACAAATTTCATACGAGGGGGGGAATATGTAAAGATCCAAATGGAAACTAGTGTTAGGTGTATGGATACAATCCAAAGGGCTTGGTCCTTCATCCAAACCACACACAAGAAAATCATAGTTCCACTAGGTATAAACTCACTTACAAACGAAAAATATAACTATCAAAATAGTAGCAAAGAAGAACGAAGAATACATAGGACCTACCCATAGTGGTTAGACATTACCAAACTAAAGAGAAACATCCATCATGAAATAAAATGGGAGGGCTTAAAATCAATTCTTTATTTAATAGTTTTTTAACCTTTTATTTAATTATTTTTAACCTTTTATCCTGTAAGTCTTTCATTATATATAACAAGTATTTTTCTCTTCTAACATTTATATTTTATCTACATCCCCTATTTATATGGGTTTAGCACTCTTAATATTATGAGTTATGCTTCAAGCCCCTGAAGATGGGTGAAGTATTCATCCGAAACGTTGGGAAATTCATCAAAAAAATACACTTACCAGAAGTTTTGAACAACAATAATCTTTTTGTATCCAAATTCCAACCTTGCAAATCTTTCATTGCACGCGAGATGAGACTAATAAGTGTTTAATACCATTAAACTATTATATCGTTGTATACGCGGTGAAAAACACATTGCAATAATCACTAGGGGTGGAAGGCACATCTCCCTCAACTAATGCTTGAGGTGACATGGGCTACACCACCCTCACCTTTCCTTACCGCCCTGATCACCACATCTGAGGTATAATTTAATCATTATTTTGTAATGTTCCAAATTTTTCAATAAGGTAATTGGAACATTAGATTTGTTTTATTTTTAATAAAGTGAATAAAATGGGTGAGGGAGCCCATGTAGCAACCTAATAAACACTCCTAAGGTGCAAAAAGTCACTTAAGTGGCTTAAGTTAGCAGCCCCAAGTGTGAAAAGGGCCAAAATCAAGTGAGCTAGACCATGGTTGACCCAAGTCAACAACGTACCCAAGAGGGGAAGCTTGCACAAGAAGATTGCGTAGTTGGATGGAGGGGAATTTGAAATGAGAGAAACCCTAATGTGAGTGGGGTCCATGGCAAGGAAGCATTCCTTGCATAAAAAGGTGAAGGAGAGCCATTGTTCATTATGCTTGAGAATTTCGATTTTCTCTTTTTCAGTTGTTCAACTGAGATAGCTTGTGCTGCTCAGCACAAGGGGAATTCTTGTTTAGGGGTTTCCTTCTCTTCCTTGGGAGGCCTTGGAGGAGCTATTCTTCATCTTCCTCACATCTTGGCTTGAGGCCAAAGCATTCATCTTCAGCTACTGCGTTATTCTGTTGGGCAGAAACGCTGGAGATGCTGGTGTTGCAGTGACGGACCATCATCACTCATTTCCGAAGTTGTTTTGTAGAGGAGGAGTCCTCTATTTATCTAGGAGATCAGTAAAGGAAATTTGTGGAGCTCATATTGCAGATTTGGCATTAGGCCATATGTTTCTACTCATGCCCAGTGCAGTCACCTTCCCTTACAGCGTTATCTACAGAGGAGGCATGCACAAGGGGTTCACTTGGTGCACTAGAGAGTGCAATCTTCAGTGAGAGGTGTAGCCTTTCACCTTGAAGATCATTGGAGGAAGTATCATTGTCTATTGCAGCATCTACTTCCTTCTCCTATATTGTATTCTATTTGAGTTACAGCAGCTACACTGCAACTCTGGAATTTTTCTATTTTATGTATTTTAGCCAATCTTTTGGAGGATTGTGGTTGTATTATTTTCTAGGGTTGAGATCTTGCTCCCCTATCTTTATTTGAGCTCATATTGTCACATCATATTGTATATTTCAGTCTGCAGTCATTTTCCCTTATAGACTGCGCAGTTATAGAGTTGCTAGGTTATGTAGCAGAGTGTTTCTCCATTTTATGTACATTTTCCCTTGAGGCTGATTTGAGCCCACTTTGAGAGATCCTTCCCTCAAGTATTTTGTATATCATTTGCTGCTACATATTATGTATCAGATTTACACACTTCCCACATTTCATGAATAAATATATTTCATTGTTGTTGTTGCTTGTTTAAGTTCAGATGTTTCTGTAGCTCATCTCTTTGACCAGGATCTTCCTGAAGGAAGAAATATTTGCATAGCTATAGGCAGAGTCTGAGAAAGGGCCAGGAAGCCTCTGGTTCTCATCCTCTCTTTAGAGGTGACATAACTGGTAAAAGCCCTCTCAGTCTATCTCTGAAATAGCCTTGTTAATATTTCCGACAAAAGGATTTCTTCAGTGGTGCAAAAGCTGCTAATTTCCATTTCGGAACATTACAATGGTATCAGAGCTTCGAACTTGGCTCAACCTATGAAGTTCAAATTTCAAAGAAGAAGAGGCCAGAATGATGCAGAGGATGAGATTAATCTCATCAATTTTCAGATCCAGCAACAACCTCTCCAAGGAGGTTGAGGAGACAGAAAAAGGAGAAGAGGAAGGACCATGCACTTCCTATTCTCACAGAGAAACAGAGCAAAAGCATGAAGAGAACTTGGAATTCGAAATTCTAAGTGAGTATCTTTCTGAATATGGAGAAAACCCTAGAGTCTTCCAAGAGACTCTATCATTTTCACACTTTGTTCAGCAGAAAGAGGAAATAAGACCCCACAGTCATGGGAGGATGAAAGGCAATAGATTCCTATTGTCTACTTTTGATGGGTCACCCACATGTGCAGCAGAGGATTGGGTGAAGAAGCTAGAGGCTTTCTTCCTGCTACATCCTATAGTAGACAGAGAAGCTGTAACAATTGCAGCACTACAACTTGAGGGAGAAGCAAGGATTTGGTGGGTCAGCCATGAGAGGCATGAAAGGGTTTCTCCTCTTGTTGATTTTTCTCAGATCTTGATCGGAAGATTTTTCCAAAGGAGGGAGGAGCCCTTACCACCAGTTGAAGAGGCACATACCAGCATTGTCATAGACATGGAGGATTACCCTTCATCTTTAGCTATTGAGGCAGCCATCACACTTGAGGAAGATACTCTTGCAGTAACACAAGATTCTTCCAAATCTCTCCAAGGTATGCATGAGTTTTTATCCACCATGGAGGATTGCACATTATTACATGCTGATTTTCTTGAGGAGGGAACTTTCACTGCGCCTTGCCATCATTCTCAGACACCCTTGATGAGTCATGCACCACACATGAGGTTGGGGTTTGAGATATGGATCATGGAGGAGATTGCATTTCAATGTCCCATGAAATGCAAAGGCAAAATTCTGTTTTGGGATGATGGTAACTCTTGTGGGAGAGGTACAAAGTTGCACAAATTTGGGAAGCATTCACTAGGAGCTGAGTGGATGTGGATGGGAGGCAAGAGGATGGTGAGCCTCTTGTAGATCTATGATACAGGGTAGCAAGAAGCCATGCTGCGTTGGTTTCTCTTGAAAGAGTTTGGCCAACATATGACCTATTCCTTTTCATGGGGTTTGAAGAGGAAAGGAGGAGAGCATGATACTTACACCATGGAGCAAAGGAGAGCATGGGTGCATAATGATGGGATGGCACTTTCCTTACCACTCATTTTGTTCCCATTTCATATTTGGTATGGTGGGAGTATGGAGGAGCAGCAAACATTCTTGTTGCTCAGATTTTGTTTGAATGTTGCCGGAGCAAGAGGAGGCACTAGCATAGTGCAAGGGGATTTCTCTTTGATCTTGGATGCCCAAGCAGCACCTTCTTCATGGGAGGGGCTCTACATTTGCAGCAACATTATGGGAGGAGTCTTTGGAAATATTCATGTCAAATAGGGGAACTTTGAGATGACAGCGGCCCTGCTCCAAAGGCCAGCAGCGTTGTCACTTGAAGGCTTGGATTACTTGTTGGAGTGTTCTCAAAGCCACTTCACAAGTGATGTACTTTGGAGGCATGTACGTGATGAGCATGAAGGAGTAATGGAGGAGAGCACTCCTTACTACATTTTTACTTTCTTGGCTTGGGTGCACAAGCACAAGAAGAGGGATCTACATGCAGTATTTATGGGTTCTTCTCTCATGCATTTTCATGCATATTCTTCATTAATGGAGGAGTCCACTTGGGAGGGAATATTAATGGTTGCATATTAGAATATGGATAGATTCATAGCCCAAAATATGAAGAGAGGGTTGGCACAACCACTTCCCTACTATTTTGCAGTAAGGGAGAACTTCTACTTGAGCCATTTCAGCTCAAAGACCAAAGTACATGAAGAGGGAGGTAACCATTTGCTTTATGATTTACACTCTCTTAATTTAATGATCAGCAAGTTGTATCAAGGAGGGTCTTCCTTTCTTGCACAATATGTTTGGTTGTACTTATGGTTCATTTCAGCAAATACAATGGCTATTTCAGCAGTGGGTTGTGGGGGAAAGCCACATGATTTTTGGTGTGCACCAATTACACCAACTTGTACTTTCATGTATACATATTTTGAGATGATTGTGGCAGCGAACAAGTGGCTGGGAAAGCACTTGTTTCTTCCTATTTTTATGCAAGCAGGGAGTGCACTGCGTAGGTTCCATTGGTGGAACAATTATCCACTTTCCGGTTGTCATGAGACAACTTGTTTCTATTGGTTTTTGCTTCCATGCATTGCAGATTTTTCTTGGTACATGGAGAGCTTTGTTTGGAAAGTGGACATGAGTTGATGACGCCTATTGGGAGTATGATTCTCCCTATTTTACATGTTGTATGTTTCAGGAGAAACAATGGGCATCCCACGATTGCCAAGCTTCATCTCTTTCCTTCATGTAGGAGGAGCTATTTGGAGAGTTTGAAATTTTGGAGGAGGAATTTCATGGTTTGTATGATTTATGGGGTGGCTTGGGTCTCTCATGAAGACCATTTTATTTCATCCATATATCAGCATCAGCCCCATATGTATGATGAGAATATGCCATATGATGATGACTTCCAACTCATCACATATGAGGTGATTTGGGCCAGCTTGCTTTGCAGCATTGGAGGAGAGATCCTTGAGGATCTAGACTTCATCTTGCCTCTTGAAGGCAACACCATTGCAGCCCAAGTTCAGCTATCACTCCACATTCTTCATAAGTGGAGAAGAGGACAGCGTGGGGTAGGCTATGAAGCTTACCAAGTTCAGAAATTCAGCCCACCTATTTCTCATGAGCACAAGGTGGAGGAGTACTTTCAGGAGTTGCCTAGTTGGAGGGTGACTCATTTTGCTTGGTTGATTGCTTGGGGGATGGAGGATCTACATGAGGATATTTCAAACTCCATGCCTTGAGTGAAGGACTTTTTTTTAGTTCATCCTTGCTCTTGCTTGAGGACAAGTAAGTTTTGGGAGGGGAGGACTGTAATGCTCCAAATTTTTCAATAAGGTAATTGGAACATTAGATTTGTTTTATTTTTAATAAAGTGAATAAAATGGGTGAGGGAGCCCATGTAGAAACCTAATAAACACTCCTAAGGTGCAAAAAATCACTTAAGTGGCTTAAGTTAGCAGCCCCAAGTGTGAAAAGGGCCAAAATCAAGTGAGCTAGACCATGGTTGACCCAAGTCAACAATGTACCCAAGAGGGGAAGCTTGCACAAGAAGATTGCATAGTTGGATGGAGGGGAATTTGAAATGAGAGAAACCCTAATGTGAGTGGGGTCCATGGCAAGGAAGCATTTCTTACATAAAAAGGTGAAGGAGAGCCATTGTTCAGTATGCTTGAGAATTTCAATTTTCTCTCTTCAGTTGTTCAACTGAGATAGCTTGTGTTGCTCAGCACAAGGGGAATTCTTGATTAGGGGTTTCCTTCTCTTCCTTGGGAGGCCTTGGAGGAGTTGTTCTTCATCTTCCTCACATATTGGCATGAGGCCAAAGCATTCATCTTCAGCTACTGTTTTATTCTATGGGGCAAAAACGCTGGAGTTGCTGGTGTTGCAGTGAGGGACCATCATCACTCATTTCCGGAGATTTTTTGTAGAGAAGGAGCCCTCTATTTCTCTAGGAGATCAGCAAAGGTGATTTCTGGAGCTCATATTGCAGATTTGGCATTGGGAAATATGTTTCTACTCATGCCCAGCACAATCACCTTCCCTTACAGCATTATCTACAGAGGAGGCATGCACAAGGGGTTCACTTGGTGCACTAGAGAGTGCAATCTTCAGTGAGAGGTGTAGACTTTTACCTTGAAGATCATTGGAGGAGGTATCATTGTCTATTGCATCATCTACTTCCATCTCCTATATTGTATTCTATTTGAGTTGCAGTAGCTACACTGCAACTCCGACATTTTTCTATTTTATGTATTTTAGCCAATTATTTGGAGAATTGTGGTTGTATTGTTTTCTAGGGTTGATATCTTTCTCCCCTATATTTATTTGAGCTCATATCGTCACATCATATTGTATATTTCAGTTTGCAGTCATTTTCCCTTATAGACTGCGCAGTTATAGAGTTGCTAGGTTATGTAGCAGAGTGTTTCTCCATTTTATGTACATTTTCCCTTGAGGTTGATTTGAGCCCACCTTGAGAGATCCTTCCCTCAAGTATTTTGTATATCATTTGCTGCTACATATTATGTATCAGATTTACACTCTTCCCACATTTCATGAGTAAATATATTTCATTGTTGCTACTGCTTGTTTAAGTGCAGATGTTGCTGTAGCTCATCTCTTTGAGCGGGATCTTCCTGAAGGAAGAAATATTTGCATAGCTATAGGCAGAGCCTGAGAAAGGGCCAGAAAGCCTCCAGTTCTCATCCTCTCTTTAGAGGTGACATAACCAGTAAAAGCCCTATCATTCTATCTCTGAAATAGCCTTATTAATATTTCTGACAAGAGGATTTCTTCAGTGGTGCAAAGCTGCTTATTTCCATTTCGGAACATTACATATTTATACAAGTTAAAATTTGATGTTTTTAGACTTTTGCTAAATTTTATATATATATATATATATATATATATATATATATATATATAGAGAGAGAGAGAGAGAGAGAGAGAGATATATCATTTCAAACAAAATCCATTTATCAATTAATATTATAATATTGTTATAACTAAAAATTAAACAAAAATATCATTCAGCAAAACAAATAATTTAAACTTTATCAAAAGATATACTAGTGACAAAATAAAAGAGTTTAAATATTTGTGTTGATCACTTCATCCATACCAAAGTCGTAATAGGTTTTGTTGTCAATCTTTGGCTCACTAATAAATATTTTCCCATCCAATATCTCTCATTATATCGTCGATGCTGTATTTTTTTAATAACATTGGAGTTATCAAATTTTGTGTGAGGATTCCCTCATTAAGCTCTACCTCATTAGAAAGCCACCATTATGCCCCACCCTCACCACCTTCACCCCCATTCTATCGACTACCCTTTAATTTTTTAGTGGCAATTTATTCATCGATGCCTTGCATGAATACCCATGTCAAGCTCTACTTCATTGAAAAACAACCACCCAAGATCATTTTCCCCACATTTTTCCTTCCATCCTTCACATTTTTGGCAATGATAAAGTCATCAATGAGGAAACCCCACCTGAGTTTTACTTCTTCTCTTGTTTTTTAGAATATGTTGTGCTATACAACAACCCCCATTTATTTTAATAAATGGGGACCCTTTAAAAATAAATAGGAAATTTATTTTTATCTTTAAAACAAAAAACTTAGGAAATAAAGTCTTCTTTGAGTTCTCTGCTTTATTCCTTAGCGCACATCGCAAACCACAGAGCTTACAACCTAAAAGACTTGCAATCCTCTAAGTCACGCATGTTGCAAAATGCGTTAAGCCTTTTCCGAAGTTATTTTTTAAAAACCTGCAAACACTTCAATCATTGTTATATTTTCATTATCGCATCGCACCTCATTTAAAATGATCAAATTATAAAGCCATTCAGCATAAGTTGCGATTACGCGGACCCGACGAATCAAAAAAGAAATAAATATAAAGCTCTAAAGTCCCATAAAGTGCGGCCACTTGACATATTGAATGTGCAATTTGCATTTCGCACAACTTAACCAAAAGCAAATTCGTTTACCGCATAAGAGTTGCGAAGTGCGATTAGCGCAGATCACATTTCGATGAATTTATGGGTAAACATCACAGGCGGTAAAAGTTATATGTTGCAATATGTGAACTAACGGAATTTAATTACTCAAGCATGTGAAATGACTTATGTCGTATCAAACCGAAATTCGAGATCTAACGGCTTAAGTTGATTGATAGCTATTTCGTGTGAAGGTGTAAGAGATTTGATTTTGAAATGATTATCGATGATTAATATCATATTTGATATATTCATATCTATTTTTGCATGTTTGAAATTGTCTCTTTGTTCCATATATTTATAATGATTGTTCTGTATACTTGAAATCAAGAAACCAACTAACAGAACAAAGAAAATAGAGACGAACAAGAAATGAAAAGATATTGCTCAAACACAATCTACTGAAGATTCAGACATGTCTCCCTTATTTCCATAAACCACCTGCAGCAAGGAATGCGGTAGTTTGTCATGGGAAGCAATGTATCAGTTTTTTGAAAATGAAAAGTCAATGGTGATAGATAAAGTTGCTTCAGCCGAATTATCTGTTTCTTCAGAACCAACTGATTTTGTCGTTGCATGTTCATTTTTCCACAAGGTAGCTGCAAGGCCAAAATTTCTCCCTTACATGGATATGGTTAAGTGGGAAATCAACCACTTAAACATAAAAGACAGAAATTTTAAGGATTCAAGAAGAAATAATATTGGTTCTTTCATGGCAGATGATTTAAAAGTAATGTACCACTTACCACACCCACAAAAAAACTATGACAAAGCCTTTGTCTAAGGCTTTAGAGCAAACAATCCATATCCAACAAAAGTCATAAAAGCATGGAAGGAAGACCAGGGAAAGATGAAGCGAGATAAACTTAGTACGTACTCAATTTCCCAACTTCCTTACCCCTATTTCTATGTTGTTGGTATATTGTGTAGATTGTTTTCCAAACATGATACCACTAGGTTTTCAGTAGAATGGGTTCCATTGATTGACGCAATCGTCAATTCCTTAATTCTGAATTGGTAAAATATCATATCTGACAATTTAGCCAAACACATCACAGAATATAGGAATAAAAGGAATGTTTCATCTAAAGAAATACCTCCCTTTTATATGTTTGCCTATGTCATGGACGCAATCTGCTTTTCTTCTAGTTTTCCTACCATGGGATGGAAATGGACTACCTAAGACCCTACCCCAATCCACATCTACCACACAGCCCTTTGTGATCCGGCCTTCCATCTGCATTTTTATAAAATTTGTCATGGAGTCACGTTGCCTATGCACTAGCTGATATACCATAAAAATTCCCCTGGGGTTTCTAAAGAGGCTAGTGCAGATATTCTTTTTGTGGCTAGGTGTTTTGCAGAGGAGAATTTTACATATGTCAGAGTATTCAAGAGTTATGCTTCTCCCCACGTCCTACAATATTATGTTCCTAATAAGTTACTTGCAAGAGAGATAGCCTACCAGCTTGTTAATGGTATTACTAAACAGTTGAAAGATGCTAAGAAGGTCGTTTCGCCTAATTTCCCTTTACAATATGGTACTTTTGCACTTTTTTATATTGTCCATACCTACAAGGAGGTTTCAAAGATTAATCTATTATTTGGCAGTAATTCCAAAGAGGCTATATGATCCAAATGATGTAATAAAAAACTACATCATGGAGCTCAAAATGAAGCCTTTTGTAAAGGAAATAGATGGTTTTGATGATCTCTTCCAAGGTATGGAAAAGTTTTCGGATAGAATCAAGTTTGCAGCCATTCAACTTAACCAAGATGATTTGGAAGCCTTCCAAACATACAGAAATAAGAGACTAGAGAGAGTTCCTATCAACTTGTTAACTATTGAAGATGTCGACATACCTACTCCAAGTATCAGCTTGGATAATGGAGAAAAAGACATGTCTAAGGATGAATCGGGTCAATCAGAGCATCAATCTCACAATTCAGATCATTTTGAAAATGAATCTAAATCCAAAAAGGATAGCCCAAAAAAGATAATTGATCAGGTAATCCAAGAGATAGAGATGCAGGAGTGAAAAGAAAGTAATGGAATAGAGTCAACTTCTCAAGAAGTTCAACACAGTCATGATACACTCGATCAGTCAGAAAAGTCACAAACAAATAATTTGAGTAGTGAATGGGATGAATTTTCTAAAGCAATAAAAACTCCTAAAGCCAATCCCAATGCTTATCAAGTTACTAGTTTTCAGACACCTGAACATTCCCAAAAGATAGTGGAAACTATTAATCCACTACAACAAGTTCTAGATACTCATGATTGAGAGATCATACCGGCCTACCTGACAGAACAAATAGTTTTAAAAGTTGAAGAAATTCCTTCCCATGATATCTTCTACAGCCCTAGTTATAAGGTTGTAGTCAAGAGGAATAAAAGGAGAACAACTGATGAAACAGTCTCAAACCTCACAGACGAATCTGTTGACTTTATGTGGAAGGATTCCTTACCTTATCCTACTGAACATTTAACTAAATTATCACAGTATGCAGGGGCATATGCTACTACCATGGTTGATAAAGCTACTAAAGTTAGAATATTGCTGAGGCAAAAGGAAGACAGAATACAAGAACTAGAGAGACTGTTAGATGAAGAAAAATATAACTCCAGTGAGCAAATGAAAGCAAAGATAGCCTAATTTCAAAAATATTTTGATTCTTAAATTGCAACATCAAGCAGAAATCAATGAGAAACAAGCACAACTGGAAGCAACAATGACCAGGTTACAAAGCCAACCACAATTAGAGCAATTCATAAAAGAAGCATTGGATGTAAATGCTAAGTTAAAGCAATAACAGGAAGTATTTTCCCATCAAGCTTCTATTATTGACTCTCATTGTGACTCAATTAAAATACTGATCCAGCAAGTAGCTAACCAGAAACTTGAATGTGAAAGACTCGAGAAGAAACTCAATGAACACATTCAATGGAAAGCATCAGACTCAAGAGAGGAAGCTAATCTACCTCAGGTAGATAAGTTTCATAAGGAGATCCTATTCAAAGATTGGGAAGCACAAATACAACTCGGAGAGAAAGCAGCAGCGAAAACATCAAGATTATCATAGGAAATTATTGAATCTGTATGTGAACAGCTAGTGAAAGAAAATATTATCAGAGACTACACGTTTGAAGTGTTCTCAGAAGTAAAATAGCTAGAAACACAATGGAAGAAAAAATCAGACACACAAGATGAAATAATTAAAAAGGTAAATAAGTTTGAACAAGATAATTATTGGAATTTTCTGATCAAACCTTATCATCAGTATCAGATCTTGCAATCCTTAATAAATTCAACAAGAAGATCACAACCAGTACTTTCAAACGCCATATTCAAGGGACAGGTCATATCGAGGATATGACAGCCAACTCAACTCAAGCCTATGATAGATATTTTTCAACTTCATGACTGAATCCAAGAGGAAGGACAGAATTCATAAATCAAATTGTTACTTTATTTTCCTAGATTGTAGTTTAAGTTAGTCTTACGAGGATGGTTGTTTGAAACCTCCTCTATATTTTTGTAATAATCTATTTAGAACATAGTTACTTTAGTATTTAAACCCCTCTCATGCATTTAGAGAAGGGTCTAGAAATTTGTCAAAAACATTTGCAAATAATGCACTATTGTAATTTTGTGAATGCTTTGATGAATTAATGGAACACATCTCTATCTTTTGACAATTAAAGTTGTTTAACTGATGTTGCACTATTGTACTCTTTAAATTTCTTGAAAGTGAAGAGGAGAAGATCAATTATTGTCAGTTTACATGAGTAGAACTTCTTACATATGGTAATTTTATTCACCTGTATTAAGTCTTACTTTATAGATTGACAGACATCTTTTTATTGCATTATATATTTGAAACATTATTATAGATGAATGTTACATGCACTTCTATTCTAATATTTATCTGTGATTTCTTATTGAATATATAATCACACATATGAATGTGATATATTTTTTACAATTCTTCTAGTCAAACTACTTTGTTAAAAGAATCATCTTACATAATTTTCATCTCTTTCAACTGTTAAATGATCTATATTACTAATAGTTGAAGGAAATCTCTTTAGATTGCATAAAGGAAGAAACACACCGGGTATATAGTAGAATCAATAGTTTAGATAGATGCATATGATAGATTAAACTTATTCTCCATTTTCATGTTGTATAATCAAATCACGCCCTCAAAATCATCCTTGTTGGGAAACTGGTTCCATTATCCCCAGTTGGAGCCACTACACCAAATGAAAAAGGAGTTGCTCTAGGGTCCAGACTGGGTGGTTTTCCCCCATGTTTTGGTAGCGAAATTCTGAGGCCTCAACATTCTGGCGCTAAAAGGAGGGCCTTGTGAATGGAAAAAAGATCTGATCAATTTAAGAGTCTCTCCCCCTCTAGATCCCCATCAACTTCCAGAAAATTATCTAGATCCTCATCTTTAAAATCTGGAGTTGATCATCATTCTCCTAAGTCTCCTAGTGATACTCAACCCATACTATATCCTGATTCCCATCAAGCTTCCTGAGAAGTTCAGTCTTTGATAGAAAAGTTAGAGTGACTATCTATTTCCGCTGAAAAGCCTAAAAATTCTCAAATATCAAATATCAGTATTTTTTCTTCTTTACAACCTCGAAGAATATTAACTTGATCAAAAATTCAAAAGACGGGAATTCTTCCTTTTGAATTTCCCATCGATAATACTTGGAAGATTCTAAAGAGGACTTAATCAGAGTCAATCGCCAGTGACATCTTATCCCATTCACCTACATTACCTTTGCTCACTTCCACAACTTCCATTCCAACAATTGGTGTTACTTTGACTAGTTCCAGTACTCAAACTATTATCCCTTCAACTAGTCCTAGCACTCAGCCTGCCTCTTCTTCAACTCAAACCCCACCCAACCAACCTATTTAAAATCCAATGGCAGGCATATTACCTCCACCAAATGTACGTCCATGGAACAATCCAGGGGTTGTAAATATGCCCGCTCCTCTTCATGCTCACCCAAAAAATCTTGAAAGATGGTTACCCAAATTTAATCTTGATGATGGTCTTCCTATAGAAGAACACATTCACACTTTTATGTTAGTCGTCAATCTAAATGGAGTAGTTGAAGAGGATTGCATTGTAAGATTATTTCCATATACTCTAAAAGGATCTGCAGGATCCTGGTATTTTTCATTGCGTGCCTGCGCTATAACTACCTAGAATATGTGCAAAGAACTATTTCTAGCTAGTTTTGGGGATGACAGGACCATTGCTACGCTCATCAATGATTTGTCAAATCTAAAAGCTAAAACAGGTGAGAAGATAAAGGATTTCAATTAAAGATTTAATAATTTACTCAATAAAATTCCTGCTACAGCAGTTCCTGGTGCAGAAGTTCAAATTGAGTGGTATATTTCATCTCTTCCATCTAATATAGCTATTTTGTTGATAGAGCGAAACTGCAGCACTTGCAGAAAACATGAAAGAATCTCTATCTGTAGAGAAGTGCATAACCTCTCTTGAGAAAAATAATTCTCAAGAAGATCGAAAATCAAAGAAGGTATCTTTCAAAGATGATTCTAAAGAGAATATGCCAAAAGACCCTTTCGACGTAGAAGGTCTTCAAAAAGTTTTGAATACTATGACAAACGATATGGAAGATATTAAGAAACAAGTCATTGAAAATTCGAGCCTAAAAAAGACTTTCAGAAACTTTAAGAAAGGACAATCCTCTAATACTCAACCTCCAATTATCATATCTAATTCTGAATATGATCAAGGTACAGAGGAAGAGAAAACGGAGGAAGAATAAGATGATGAAGAAGAAGAAGTGGAACTAAATGGAATGTGGGATTTCATCCTACCAAATGAAGAACAACATGAAGCTTTACCTGTGAGCACAAGGAGCAAAAAGACTATTGAAGCAACGCAGCCAAATTAACAGCAAAAGATTTCAACTCCTCCTGAAGATAAATCAGTAAGCAAAAAGTATAATTCAAGGGCTATACAAACAAGTCTCGTTACTTCAGATACTCCACCTGCATCTAAGACAATGGTAGTCTTAGACACCATTGAGTATAATTTAGTTGAATATATGAATAAAACCAGAGCAAACATTTCAATCCACGAGCTTACTAAATTGAAGCAGCAACAGAAAATATTACCTAGAGACTTAAACACAGTTCCTGCTTCAAACTTACCTACTCCAGTAATAGTACAAGCTACTAATTAAATGGGTAAGCCGCCTTCTCCTTCAATAAAAATAGATGCTATAGACTTGATTATGATAGGTGATCGATCCATCTCTCATACTCCTCCATTTCTCTTAACCTATGAGATCTATAACAAAAACATCCATAACTATTTAATAGACTCAGGGGCTTCCTCTAATATAATGCCAGAATTAGCCTATGCTAAGTTGAACATAAGTCCTCAGAGTTCCCTTATTCATATAGTACAACTTGATAGAAGTAGAGTAGAGGTGGTAGGAGAAATAAATTTTGTTTCCATCAGATTGTCATCAAATCCTAAAGTTCCTCAAATAATTGATATATTGGTGGCTGATATTCCTGAATTTTACGACTTAGTTTTAAGCCGAGACTGGTTTGAAAAACTTCATGGTTATTTCACAAAAAATTTGTCGCATATGTGGTTACCATATAATGGAAAGCCAAATCAAATTCGGGTAGACCGTGAAAAGTTCATGAAGCATATAGTCATTGATCTTGAAGGAGTAAATGAGCCGGTAGTGTTCAATAAAAACATTATTGGAAACTACTCAGCAGGGTCGTTTTTGGGAAATTTCAATGCTCAACCATCACCTTTCTTTGATAATGAGTTGTTTCTTAGATTGAGAATTTTTCCCAGCCAGATAATTCCAAATGTATAAATTTTGCAGATAGAAAAGTAGTTAATTCTTTATTTTGGACTCTTATTTTGACGGTTCTAAATCTGGAGATGGTGCAGGCACTAGATGTATTTTAATAAATCCGAAAGGATAAAAGACCATGTTAGCCTGCAAAATAGAATTTAATTATACAAACAATATAGCTGAATATGACACATTAATTCAAGGTTTGTACAAAGCCATTGATCTTAATATCAAATATCTAAAGGTTCTAGGAGTTTCAAAAATCATTGTTAGACAGGTAAGAGATACCATTCATTTTAATTTTGGAAACTTAAAGCATTACCAATCATTAGTCCAAGAATTAACCAATCATTTCTCAGCCTTCAACATATATTCTATACCTAGAATGCAAAATGCTGGTGCATTTCTACTGGCTAATGTAGCATCAAAGTTAATTTCATCCAAGAGTTTAGTCCTAATTGATTTTCTATTGAATTGATTTTTAGACCATCTATTCTTGATAATATTACCAATTGGATAGTATTCAATAATGATTCAAATATCATAGATTTCTTAACATTTGATGGATCTTATGATAGTCAAATTTTGGATGAAAATGAACAGGACATCCAGATTAAGAAAGAACAAGACGAAAATACTATTCCCAAATCTATTGTCAAGTTAGAAGACCTATATGATCTGAAAGATAGGTTTAAAATAGTTACTAACTAAAAAATACAGATCTCTACCTTAATATTTGAGTTATTAAATCTACGAACTGACGAAAAACCTCAAAATATCAATCTAGGTCTTGGTCTATCTTCTGTAGAAAGATTATCATTTATCAGATCGTTTATAATGTACAAAAGTGTCTTTGATGGGATTACACTGATCTTAAAACATATGACACTTCTTTGATTCAATACATAATTCCTATGATCTCAGAAGAAAATCCTATACAGTATAAATTGAGGAAGATTCATTCAAATCTGGAAAATCAAATCAAAACTGAACTGAACAAAATCCTCAAGGAAAAAATCATCTTTCCAATCAGGCATTCTAAATGGGTATCAAATTTGGTACCTGTCAGGAAGAAGAATGGCGATATTAGAATTTTCATTTATTTTAGGAATTTAAACAAAGCTTGTCAGAAGGACAAGTTTCCATTACCAACCATGGAACAAGTACTCCAGATAGTAGTTGGTTCTGAACTTATGTATTTTCTAGATGGATTCTCAAGATATAAACAAATTCTCATACATTCAGTTGATAGATTGAAAACTACGTTCAGGACTAAGTGGGGAACTTATGCCTATCAGAAGATGCCATTTGAATTAATTAATGCAGGCACCACTTTTCAGAGAGCTATGGACACAGCTTTTAGGGGGCTCATAAATAAAACAATGGTTATTTATTTAGATGACATTACAGTCTTTTCTAAAAAAGTAATCAATCATGTGAATGACCTAAAACAAGTCTTTGAGCGATGCAAAAGGTATGGCATCTCCTTAAACCCAAAGAAATCATTTTTTGCATTAGATGAAGGAAAAATTTTATTTCATATCCCAAAAATTTAGCCTTCAAGCTAAATGGAATATTATAGTTGTTTTGTCACTAGGTAGGTGAATAAATGGGTAAGGAGGCCCATAAAAGGAATAATGACACTCCTAATGTGAAAGGAGGAAGAATAAGCAGCTGTACTAAGCTCCTTTTGGTGTGAACAGGGATTGGATCATGTTGATTCAGTCAAATTTGACCAAGTCAATAGCATTGTCTAGATACATTGAATCTCCTTAATGTACATCGCAGTTTTAGTGAAGGAAAACTTGCATGAGCTTGGTGGAAAATATGGATGGGACCCAATGTGAAGAGGTTCACTTGATATATATGGAGAGGATGGGATCCTTTGTTATTCATGTTTTAATATTATCATTTGATATTGGTTTGCTTAGAATTGGCTTCCTCTTGCTGTTTAGCAGGGTTACAGTGTTGTTTAGCACCAGGTGTTCCTAAGCGGGAATCCCACCTCTTCCCTTGAGAGGCCTCTTGGGAGAGAATTTTACTAAATTCTTCCACATCCAGGGTTGAGGCCAAGCATTAGTCTTCAGTCACAGTGTTATTTCTACAGAGAATAGTGTTGTGTTGCAGGGTGTTGCAATGGAAGATTGATAACACCACTTCTGGGTTTGTTTTTCAGTAGAGGGAGCTTTCCTTCTCTTGAGAGATCAGCTAGGAAGATTTCTGAGCTCATTTCACATCTTGAAACTTGGCCAAAGTATCTCTCATCTCCTACAGCACATTCCCTTGTAGGAACTATGTTATTTTTCATAGAGCTGCAGCAGCAGGGTTTAAGCCCTTGTTCTTGAGCTAGTTTCCAAGGGAAAGGGCCAACCCTTCTCCCGGAAAGCTAGAGGGAGGGATTATCATCCCTCTATTGTATTATTCAGCCACATGTATGTAATATTGTATTCAGACTGTGTTATTTCAGAGCTGAATATTTAGATCTTCTCTTTTGTACTAAAGCTCCAAAGAAACCTTTGTCGGGTCATTTTTATAATGTATTGAGGCCAGATCTCTATTTTCTTAGAATATTGTTCAATAGAGATCCAGATCAATGATTTCCTATCATGATGTTGCATAAACCCTCACAAAATAATGCTATCATGTGCTTCATAAATTCTGCATAGTCTAATTCATGGGGTTTGGGTATTTTTAAGTCATTTTGAGGCCGGGATATATGTTTAACTTGTCAAAAGAGATTTGTTTCTGATCCCCTTTTCTATGTGAGGGAATTAATCCATATGCTAAGGGACCTAAGTCTTATTTCCCCTTCTTATAGCATTATTTCCTGGAAATAACTTTTTTGGGGTCAATATTGTTGCTTTTCCCACTTGGAGACAATGTATGAAGGCATCATTTTGTTGTAGTGATCATAATATGATGAAGATGTGTTCTATACACATTTTATGAGTTAACTAGCCACAGCTCTTTCATTGTTGTGTTCATGTATTGTTGCACTCCCTATTTGGGATATTACATTTTAGGATTCATCGTGTCAAAAAGAGGTATCTATCTTGATCCTAAAAGAATTGAAGAGATTAAAAGAATTCCTTTCTCTCATAACAAGAAAGCTATGCAGTCGTTTCTTGGGAAAATTAACTTTGTTAAAAGGTTTGGCCCTAAATTTTCACAAATAGTTTTACCATTGCAGAACATGATTAAGAAAAATTATGTCTTTAAATGGGGACATAATGAAAGAGAAGCATTTGATTTGATTAAACAATCAATTATCAAAGCTCCATTCCTAATTACCCCAAATTTTCTTAATCCTTTTACTTTATACACTTTTTCATCGGATACATCATACACTGTTGTTTTAACACAACTTAATGGCCAAAAATTTGAAGCACCAATATCACTTTTCAGTTCCAATTTGCAAGGTGCAGAACTAAAGTACACATATGTCGAAAAGCAAGCATTTTCTATCTTTAAGGCTATAAAGAATTTCAGGCCATTTCTCCTAAAAACTCACACCAAAATCATAGTTCCATTATCTGCAATGAGACAACTATTGATGCAAAGAGAATTAGGAGAGAAAAGGGCTAATTGGGTTACCGCTTTACAAGAATATGATGTAGAAATTAAACCCTCTAAAATTGTTAGAGGTCAAGGTTTTTGCAGAATTCTCATAGGAGCATCCCATCTATCATCAGAGGAAGAATCAGGTACCAATGTGCAGATATCATAGGTAAGCCTCAACAATTCACAATCTCAATACGCTGATCTTACATTCTAATTGAAGAATGGATATGCTCTGAATCAACTCAGTTACAAAACAAAACGAGCTTTAAGATTAAAGGCCGAGCAATATGAATTAATAAATGATGTATTTTTTCGAAGAAATTTTGATTTTGTACTATTAATATGCTTAGAAAAATATGAAGCGGAGAAATTCTTGCAGGAACTCTATGATGGACTTGCTGGAGGACATTTTTGAGGAAATATGACAGCACACAAAATCCTGCATGCAGGTTACTATTGGCCTACACTTTTCAAATATGCTCATGAATATGCAAGAAAATGCAAAGTGTGTCAAAGTGCATCTGGAAGACAAAGGAAGCCAGCCTTCCCATTATTGGTGTCACAGAGGTGGCTTATTATAGACAACTCTAGTGCTTCTAATTTAATTATCAACTCGAGGTAATTCTTCTTATTTCAAGAGTGTTGGCACAATATATGCGAGTGAGATTTACTAATAGTTACTCTATGCTACTTATGAGGAAGAATTAGCTAGCCTCCTGAATTAAATTAACCTAACGAGGAGTGGCTTAGTGGATTCTTAACCTAAGATCGAACATCAGGATTGAACAACTATCTAATTGAATTAAACAATAGTCTAAATGAACTAAACAGCAACCTAGATGAAATGAACAGTGATTGAATTGAATTGAATAGCGGTCTAAATAAACTAAACAGTAACTAAATTGAATGGAACAACAGCATTGGATAGAATAGCAGTCTAATTGAATTAAGCAGTAGTCTAAATGAACTGAACAGCAATCTAGACGAAGTGAACAACAATTGAATTGAATTGAACAACAGTCTAAATAAAATGAACAGTAACTAATTGAATGGAACAATAGCATTGAATTGAACAGAAGTCTAACTGAAACAATCTAAATGAATTTGTACAGAAATTACTTATATAATTTTGCAAGGGAATTATCTTTGTAAACTAATTAATCGACATTAATCAACGATTGGACGCTTCACTGTGCTGAAAGAATAATGTAATCCATAAATATAGATAACATCGAAAGAAACTTATGCTACAAAATGTAAATCAATTGCAATGACATTGGAAGAAACCGAAATCATCTATTGGTGATGAAGCATTATTATAAACCAGAAAATACAATTGTGATTATTCTAACTCAAGAACACAATTGCTAATAGTTCTGAAGAAAGAGAAACTGTAACTTTATTGAATGGAAATGTACTTTACAATTGCATCAGATACTTAGACACTGGTTATGTGACTACACACAGTATGAGAATTTGCGAGGAACTTCTAGGGGTTGGACCCAAACCACTAGAAGCTCTAGCGCAGTAAAAAATTCAAAAGATCATTATTCCAAGCTCTATATTACATCCAGTGATATTACAAAAATATAATTAGACAAGTTGGTTCTGATGTGTTGATTGCAGAATGAATTTCCTATAATTTTTTGCCGACTCCCTTCTCATTCATCCCTTGTCCTTTTAAAGGTGATTTCACAAAATAAGAAAGTATTTTCCAAACGACAGCCCATTGCACGTGGCTATAGTTTGAGTTCTTGGGCTCGAATTCGTCTGTCTGCCTTCTGCCGGCCATTGGGAGTTACCAAGATCTCACACGTTTGCGCTCCTTGGTTAGCTTCCGTTTTCTACTGATCCAGCTACTCTGCCTTCCTACATGCGGAGATAAAAGAAGTCAATTTTCTATTATAAAAACATCCCTTTTGTCGTTAGCCCAGTTTTTCTAGTTTTCATGAATCTTTTCTTTCTTTATCGTTAAGATGAAGGAGAATTCCCCAAAATTGTAACATAATTTGAAATAATTACAAGGTGAGAACATAACTTAATTTGGGCCCAACATACTCCC
Source organism: Pinus albicaulis (assembly GCA_034641835.2). Taxonomy (NCBI): domain Eukaryota; kingdom Viridiplantae; phylum Streptophyta; class Pinopsida; order Pinales; family Pinaceae; genus Pinus; species Pinus albicaulis. The sequence continues at coordinate 167,724,712 of CM076571.1, forward strand.
CCGCTTACCTAATTGCATGTCCTCATGCAAACAAATGGTTGAGATGCAATTGCGTTAAGGAGTGGCAGGGTAGACCTTTTCTTTGTATGCTCTGAAGCCTTGTTTTTGTTTCATGATTGCAAAGGCAGTGCTTGTGGATCCTTTTGGTAGTTCGTAATTGTGATTATAGTCCTCGGGAGGATACCAGAGGAGAGGGCTTATGTATCTACATCCTAACCAGGTAGGCCCCATGTTGTAGACCAGGATACTGTATGAGAGGAATTTGGAGGCAGCAGCCTTGAAATTCCTATAACTGAAGGGCTCCCTATTCTTCATGTTGTTCATGGAGGCCATCCATCTTTGCTTAGCTGCTACCAAGGCTGCTTTAAAAATGTCCTCAAAGTATTCTCATCCATTTTCTATGATGTCCTTATGGATGGGCCCCAGCCTAGTCTTCACACTTCGCCTTCTCACGAATTTTTTGTGTTGGATGAACAGTTTCAGGGGTTTTTTAGGTTCCCCTCTGACCCATAAATCTAGGCCATGCTCTCTTTTTTGGAAGATGTTGTAGGCCTTGGCCCACTTGATCTAGTTCTTAGCAAATGAAAGGAAGGCTTGTAGCTTAACATCCCCTATAAAGGACTAGGGTTGTTGTCTGTGTCTTCTTCTAAAAAGAAATTGTGCATGTACAGTTCACATAGGAGGCATTGGACTTGCTCATCTTGATCATTACAACAGTGGACAAATTCTTCTATAGTCCTGAAAGTAGTGGACTTTACTGCCCTGACAGCCTTGACTTTTAGGAGTAAATATCGTTCTATTAGGAACAAGGCATAGTTGGTCGTCGGAGCTATGCATGATAGCACATCATTATATAGAGAGAAAATTGTAAAGATTTGTTTCTTAGCTTGATCCACCTGTTCTTATGCCATTTTTACCTTTGCCTGTTCTCCTCTGAGCTAGGAAAATGTTTCATCTTCTGTGGAGGAGAGGTCAGTGAAATTTTTTAGTAGTGATTGATATTATTGTAATGGCACCACCTCCTTCATACACTGTGCTATTTCATGTTGTGTTTGTACCAGTTCATTGTGTAATTTCTGGTTGACAGCTTTCTCTACTAGATGGGCATAGGCAAGGGCTTCCTTTGTTTGGGTCCCCTTTTCTTCTGTATCTTTCTGCTTAGTTTGAGTAGAGGCTTCAATGGTGTTTGCTAGTTCTGTCTGCATTTCAGCCTCATTAGTGTCTGCTAAGTTGGTATGCACCTTAGCTTATGTAGTGGCTACCAAGTGGGTTTGCATTCCAGTCTCAACGATGTCGGCTAAGTCAATTTTCATATCGTCTTCAACAGTATTTAATAATTCTATTTGAGTTCCTGCAATGGAGGTTTCTTTCTTTGGCTTCCAGGCCCTTCTTTCCTCCTTCAGTTGTTTTCTTAGATATTTTACCAATTTCTTTAATCTCTTGCAGGCCCTGCTTAGTTTCTTACTTCTCTTTTCATCTGAATTTTCACCTGTCCTGATTTCAACAGGTGGTGGGGGAGTGGAATTCCCCTTTTCAAGGATGGTATTTCCATCCTCAGAATCACCTAGAATGGTATTTCTGATTAAATCTTCAGATTTTACCTCAATGTGATGGTCCTGACTGGGAAGAATGGTGCTACCTCCTGGTGTCAAAGGGGTTGTTTCTGTGTGTGTGGTTTGCTCCACAAGGACAGTGTCACTTGACTGATCTTCTGATTCCATTCTCTCCTCTATCCACCCTTCACTATACACCTCATAATTCTCAAGAGGGGACAGAGCCTCATCATCTTGTGGTTCCTCTTGTTCAGGTGGGACGTCAGTGTGACCAGAACTACTGGGGGTGACGAATTTATCAAAAATTTCCTCTTGCTCTTCTACTTCTGATGGGTTTCTAGATTCTTATTTTGTCCTTATTTGTCCTAGGACTCGAACCATTTCTTCCTCAAAATCTTACAAGGGTGCATGGGATGGTCCTGCCTCCTCCATGAGATCCAAGGTTCCTTTGAGTGTTTTGGACCGTTTTTTCCTGCTTGGTTCTGAAGTCGTGGTTCGGGTCCTCTTTCTTCTTAGTGTATTTACCCTGGGGGGCTCAATTTCAGTTCTATCAGGGTTTATTTCTGGTTCCTGCACCTCAGGGTTAACAAAATTGTCCCAGGCTATCTGCTGCCTATCTAGCTCATGAATGATGACTAGTTTAATTAACCCCTGGTGACTGACCACTACTTGGGGATTTTTGGCTTTTCTCAATCGAACAGCAGTATCATGCAATATGGAATTCAAGAAGGTAGGTATATTAATTGAAATCTTGTGCTTAAGTACAGCTAAAAGTTTGAACTGTCAAGGTTTTACCACGTCTTGACGTCCTTCACATGTAATGAACTTTTGGATGAATGTCGCCAGCTCCTGCCATGGATGGTGTAGAGAGGTAGGGTCAATCCCTCTGTTTTTTCGTTCCAACGGTTCCTCTGGGTCCTGATATGTTGCTACTGCTTCTCGTAGGATGAGATGCTTCTCTGCCCATCTTTCTCCTTCTGCTGGTATTTCGGAGACTTCAGCAATAATTTCCTCTGTGGCTGGTATAATTCGACCTTTGATTCTGGTTTGACCCTCCTGCAGATTTTGCAGAAAATCTATTGCAATTTCTATGTCAAATCCCTGTATTTGGTGTACATATGTCAGCCAGCCGGCTTACTAGAGGATGGCACTCACTGCCTATGAAATTGGAAAGTTTGCAGGCTCATTTCGAAGGGAGTTTCCTCCCATAGCTGATATGCTCTCTTCCTCTGATTGTATTTCTTCTTGGCTCTGTTGTTTCGACTAAATGTTCTATGAAAGCGAAAGAGAAATTGTGGTTCTGCGCGGATAATCTTCATGCCTTAATTGTAGTGTTCCTCCGGTCTTATCGATGTGTCTAATGAGATTTCTGCAGGGATTTCACATGATTGCCAAATTAAGACCAATTACACCCCCTCCCTCGAAGAAAGGGTGCCCACGCCCTCAAGTATAGGAGATATTTGGCCAATCATGACTGCATACATGGGAATGTCAATATTTGGTAATGATAATCTGTATGTGAAGGAGCGGGTAGTTGAGTAATTACTAACATATGCAGTGTAAAGGTCAGATTTAGAAATTTTTCATAATTGCATCTTGTGCAGAAGTGACCGGAAAGGGAGAGGGAATACTATAACCATTATTACGATATGATCTCCTTCTTCAAATAAAAATTATGATGGAAGCAAGACTGAGTCAAGTAATGATTGGTGTCGTCATCCCGGGGTTCAAATATGTAAGCATATCTCCGTTAGTTATTCCTGTGGCATATTATAGTTACCACTAATTCGAGTAATAGCTTGTGGAATAAGAATGGAAGATAAGGTGTATATAAAATCAATTGGCTATTGAAGGAGCATACTTTCATACCATAAGCAGAGCTACTGCTGCCAGCAGGCATTCATAGCCTCAACAAGGTTGCTATTATAACCTGAAAGAATGACCCAGGATCCTTATGTAGAAATAGTTATTCTACCAATTTTATGGAGAGATCACCATGCTGGTATGGTGGCCAGATAACCATGGTGCCACTCACTAGAGTTGTAGCAAAGTGATCAGGCTAGCTCATGATGAGACCTCCTATCCTTCAAGCAGTTAAGAAAGTCATTACCATGGTGTGGTGGCCATTGTGGACATGTCACTTGCTATGCTCTTATGAATGTGGTAGGCTGGCTCGTGATGAGACCCCCTATCCTCTCTTAGAAACTTGCATATAAGCGTATTAATTCTTTTTGAATTGTAACATCTTGATTTATAATGAGGTCACTGTGTTGGTGTGTTAGCCAGAAAGTCACAATGCCATTTACTAGGATTGTACTAGAGTAATTAGGTCAGCTCGTGATGAGACCTCCTGTCCTTCAAGTAGATGAGAAGGTTATTACCCTGGTGTGGTAGCCATTGTGGGCATGTCACTAGTTAAATCCCTGTGATCATGGTAGGCTGGCTTGTAATGAGACCCCCTATCCTCTTAAAGATTTTCATGAACACATAATAGTTCCTTTTTATACGTAAAGGGAGGCTTATTAACTCCTTAAGAGTTAGGGATGGTGAAAGAAGCGAAAAAATGCCAATACCATTAAAACCCCTCATTCCCATTCCTTCATGTTGGAGGGAAATATTACTCGAATAGTGCAGAAAGATATACCATCATAAGGTCATATATTGTACGATAACATATTTGAACTGAGGATGACTTAGCCTTTCATTTTATGTGTGCATAATGTCAGCTTCCTGTTTAAGGATTATAGTGCCAAGGAGTCATCATATTGGTAATTTTATTGTTTTCCCTCTCTTTTTCAACTGCCATTCCCTACTCAGAGATGCTTTGCAAGCTCAGATGAAGTTTAGGGGAGGGGTGTTAGATAAAGGGAATAATGGAATAAAAAGAAAAAAATAAGGTTATTCAATTTGAACAGCAAGATAAAACAAAAAATTCAAAAAGAATGGATGTTTAATTTGATTGAACAACAGTCGTTCAAAGATTGAATAGCAGCTTGATCACGGATTACATAGCACAATTAAAAATGCCAAAAATAGTTGTTCAATTTGACTGAACAATTGTCATTCAAAGATTGAACAGAAGCTATTCACAAATTGAACAACAAAAAATAAAAAACACAGAAAACGGCTATTCAATTCGATTGAACAACATTCGTTCAAAGATTGAACAACAGTTGTTCACGAATTGAACAGCAAAAATAAAAACACCAAAAAAATGGTTGTTCAATTCGATTGAACAACAGCCATTTAAATATTGAACAACAGTTGTTCCAGAATTGAACAGCAAAAATAAAGACGAAAAAAATGGTTGTTCAATTCAATTGAACAACAGACATTCAAAGTTTGAATAGCAGTTGTTCGCGAACTGAACCGCAAAAATAAAAACATAGAAAATGATTGTTCAATTCGATTGAACAACAGCCGTTCAAATATTGAACAGCAATTGTTCGCAAATTGAACAGCAAAAATAAAAATGCAAAAAAAATGGTTGTTTGATTCTACTGAACAGTAGTCGTTCAAATATTGAACAACAATTGTTCTAGAATTGAACAGCGAAAATAAAAACACCAAAAAATGGTTGTTCAATTCGATTGAACAGCAGTCGTTCAAAGATTGAATAGCAGTTGTTCGCGAATTGAATAGCAAAAATAAAAACACATAAAACGGCTGTTCAATTCGATTGAACAGCAGCCGTTCAAAGATTGAACAACAGTTATTCGTGAATTGAACAGCAAATAAAAACGCCAAAAAAACGGTTGTTCAATTCGACTGAACAGCAGCCATTTTCGCAAATTGAACAGCAAAAATAAAAACACGGAAAATGGTTTTTCAATTCGATTGAACAGCAGCCGTTCAAAGATTAAACAGTAATTGTCGCGAATTGAACAACAAAAATAAAAATGCCAAAAAAACGGTTCTTCAATTCGACTGAACAGCAGCTGTTCAAAGATTGAACAACAATTGTTTGTGAATTGAACAGCAAAAATAAAAACGCAATTCACAAGGAAAACAGATTGTAAGTATGAAGAATGTACAACACAATAGGAAATTTATATACATTATTTACAAGTGATGGTAGCAAACCTCTCATTTACTTGAGTTTTTGGGGTTGTCACCCCCTTGTGCCACAACTTGGATGGTGGGATCATTTCGTACCTGTTGGCAAAAAGATTCTTTCATGAGAGGCTTGCGATATAGGCGCACTCTGTGTCCATTAACTCGGAATGTTGAACCAGTCCCATCTATGGTGGTCAAGGTGAGTGTGCCATTGTTGTGTACTTCCTGAATCTCATATGGACCGAGCCACCTTGTTTGTAGTTTTCCTCGAAAATCTTGGAATCTGGAGTCATAGAGGAGGGCCCATTCTCCTTTTTATAATATCTTCTTCTTAATAAGGTTATCATGTCATTTATCTTGCTGTTGTTGGATGATCATTGTGCATTGCAGGGCTAATAGTCGTATTTCATCTAATTCATTTATTTGTTGGAGTCTTCTAGCTTGGGCTTCTGTCAAGTCCAATCCTACTTCCTGGGTTGTTCTCAGAGTTTTGATTTCGAATTCAATAGGAAAGATAGGTTCTCTCCCAAATACTAGCTAATATGCTGAGTATCCAATGGTGTTTCGCCAGGTTGTACGATAAGCCCATAAGGCTTCTGGCAATCTAGTGGCCCAATCTCGACGATGTGTTGATACAGTTTTGGTAAGGATTGCTTCCAGGACTTTGTTGGTGCTTTCAACTTGCCCATTTGCCTGCGGGTGGTAAGGATACGTAACTCTATGGGTGACATGGTGATTTCTTAGCGTAGCTGTAATTTTATTACTTATGAATTTTGTCACTCCATCGGTTATCACTTCCCATGGAAAACTGTATCATACGAATAGTTCAAAAATAAACTTAGTTACTGATTCTTCCATGGCCCTTGACAAGGCCACTGCTTCTACTCATTTTGTTACATAATCTGTGGCAACTAATATGTGAACTTTTTGGTTTGATGGTGGGTTGAAAGGCCCAACTAAGTTCAGCGCCCATTGTTCGAATGGTTCTACCACCAATTGTGGTTGTAGCGGAATTTCGTCAGCTTGGCTTGGGCGGTCCATTATTTCGCAGCTATCGTAGGCCTGGACATATTTCTTTGCATATTTGAAAATCGTAGGCCAATAATAGCCTAATGACGTTTGTATACCATGGTGTTTTTACTGCTACAGTAAACAAATGTTCGTTGGGGAATTGGTCATCGACTGTTAGTGTGTCGTCTGTCTTGGGAACCCTGGACAGGAAGTCTGCGACCATGTTTTCCTTCCCTGAACGACCTTTAATTGTTATATCGAATTCCTGCAACAATAGAAACCAACGAGTTATTCTCCCATTTCTGATTGGTTTATTGGCTAAATATCTAATAGCAGAGTGATCAGTATACAGGAGTACTTGATAACCAATTATATAGTGCCTAAATTTATTAATAGCATAATGACAGCTAGGAACTCTTTCTCGGTCACAGTATAATTCAGTTCGGCAGGAGTGAGGATTTTGTTGATATAAAAAATGGCATAATGTTTTTTGTCTTCTTCTTGGCCAAGGACCGCTCCTATTGTTGTGTCGGAGGCATCTGAAGAGATGTGAAAAGGCAGTTTCCAGTTAGGTCCTCATAGGATTGGTGCTGTTGAGACCAGTTTCTTCAAATCTGCAAAAGCGGTGTCACATTTATCAGTCCAATTGAATTCAACATTTCCATTTCAGCTTGATTTACCTACCCTCTCCCAGGGTGCGGAAACCTGGTTCTAGCACCCTCCCATACTACTTCGAGTGAGACTTTGGCCTACGCAAGCAGGTCACTACCGAAAGGGCTAGTAGTATAGGGGTTTTTTGGCAAACCTTAACCTACGAACCTGGGTCAGGACCCCTCAAGCCAACAAATGGTTCCGTTGCCGGGACCGGGAGCATTTTGAGAGAGGGATCGGGTAATGCCAAGGCTATATTGGAAACCTGAGAGAAAATAAATTTTTGAATGGTTTGAACAGTATTGATAAGTTTCTATGAACTTTGTCATTACTGATTAAGATGTTAGTGCATGAAAGGAGTGTCCAATGTAGCCATACCAAGTGGATGAGCTCCAATCAAAATGAGGGTATAACGCGCAGTGGTAAGTACTACAGAACTAATCAAAAGGGAGATCGATCTATCTATAGTCCAGTAACTAATTTTGCTACGCATAACCCCCCTTCAACACCATCTTTGAGTCCATGCAAGGGCAAGAACTCACCTCCGCCACCACCGGAAGACAATATGACTTCACAGATGAAGTTACCCTCCTTCAAGGGTGTGGGGGATGAAGATATGGATCGGTTCTGGTTTGTCACAGGGCATGTATGGACTGCGCAAAATGTAATAACTGACGTTGTGAAAAGAGCGCAGTTGTCTCTTGCTTTTGAAGGAAGGGACCTGGACTGGTACATGGCATACCTAGACCAGCATGCAAATGCAAGCATTGAAGACATTAAGGACACCTTGAAGCAGCAATTCAAAAAGCCTAAAGCCTACTCCTATATAGTGAACGACCTGAAATATTTCAAGCAAGGTCCATCTGAGTCGGTATGGGAAGTTGATCAGCGATTAAAAAAAGTAATCAGAGAAGAAGGATTCCAGTATGATGATAGGCAGCATGCAGAATGGTTCATTGCTATGTTGTTGCCCCACCTACGCATATCGTTGGGCCACCAAGACATTGAGTCATAGGATAAGGCCTTAGAAATAACATTGAATTTGGAGGCTGCAACACAAGATGAAACCCAATTGGGGGTCCAACAGATACAAGGCCAGCTAGAAGCAATGCATATGGAGATCTAGAACCTGCGAAAGGAACAGGGAGCGGAGGCTAGCCCTGGCAGGTGGTGCATACGATGGAGAGTGAATGGCCACACCAAGGACAACTATCTGCTATTAGCAGATTACGTGAAAACGGGAGGACCTAGCCCGCTGCACCCTAGAGAAGCTGTGAGACCAAGTAGGTCGGCACTATGGTGTGATGACTATCACGTTGCGGGGTTGCACGACACCAACCACTACCCTCGCCTTGCCACTTGTATTATGGAAGTTAAGCAGCAATGGTGCAGGTTTTGTAGGTCCGTAGGGCATGATGAGTAGAACTTTCGAACTTATTATTTGATGATAGACCAAGGAAATCTTTATAGAGTGCATACAAATCCACCGTCACCAAGGACCCCTTCCAGAATCGGGCGCTCCCCTTTAGGGGTAGAGGAGGAGGCCGAGGCGGAAGCGCAGGTAGGGGAAGAGGTCAACTGATCTATTATAAATGTGGAGAGATGGGTCACTTTATAAAGGACTGCCCGAACCCTACAAGGCAATCCTGCTGATATTGTAGGCAGCTAGACCACGTGATCGAGGACTGCCTAATTTTGATAGCTAAGGTGTAGGAGAAACAGCAGACACCTACGCAGAACATGAAAAGGGTTACAGCAGAGCCTCGGAATGAGGAACCAGGTATTAATATCCTAACCCGCAGCTGCCTAGCCACAGGGTGGCAGAAGAAAAAGCTGCAGCTGAGCCTCTGATTAAGAAAGCAGTTAGTAAATCAGAAAGCCTAGACCTAAAAAAGGAAAGGGAAATATTTATCGCAGCTCGACAGGATTTCACAGAAGCAGCTACTTCGCAGGTTTCGGCGGCCACCAAAGAAGGAGAAGGGATCCAGCCATTTTTACAAGCATGTATAAAATTGCAGCGCAATCAGTAGGCCGTTGAGAACCTCCAGGCACTATTACATAGTTGCGCGGAGAAAACTAACCCACCCCTGGAAGTAAACGATGTAAACACACTGTACAACTACAAGAGACGCACTGGTATGGAAATGTCGCTCACAGCACAAATAGGGGATTACAATATGGAGCAAATTATTCTGGATCTAGGATCAGATGTGAATGTGCTGCCCAAGCAAACATGGTAGCGCATGGGAGAACCCAAGTTGGAATGGTCCACTATCCAGCTGCGGATGGCCAATCAGCAGAAGATCATACCCTTAGGAAGTCTATCCCAGATTATAGTGAATATTGCAGGATTTAAGGTATGGGCTGACTTTGAAGTCATTCAGATTGTGGAAGATCCAGACCCTTACCCTGCACTCCTAGGACTAGATTGGGCCATCAACATGGGAAATATTACCAACTTAAAAAAGAGGAGCATGTTATTTGAGAACGGAGGGTTCCGAGTGATAGTCCCCTTAGACCCTATAGAAGGATAAAGGTATACAAAGAAGGTGCGAATTGACGAGGAGGTAGATCACATCTACAAGTTGACTACGAAGGATGAAGACTGGATCAACCCTACGGCTGACAGTATGCTCTGCTGGGAAAAGGATAGCGATTGTGTGTCTGACTCAGACGAAGAAGTGGAAAAGTGGCAAAACCGGTTGAACAACATATCCACGCTGCGATGTCTTAGGATTGTAATGGATTTCCAATGTATCTCCTCATAAGTACGAGATATGCCCTACTTTAATGGTTCTGGTAGCATTACAAAATTTTTGCAAGCATTTGAAGCCGAAGTTCCAAAGAACGAAGGGTATGGGCCCTCAATCTCGCCCTGCGCGCAGCACCTACGAAGTGGTGGGATACGTGTAAGACAGCGTTCTAGGAGTGGGAGGAATGTCAGATTATGTTATTCCTACAATTTTACCCTCTAGTTCACTTACGCAGGAAGCAACCCAGATTGATAATTCGAGACTACGCAGACTTGCACATGAAGACTACTAATGACAGGAAAGAGCGCATAAATGATAGGTGCGTCCCTTACAAAAAATCTTACGAGATAATGGATACTATGAGCACTGCAGGTCTAGCCGCACCTACAGATATGACACAATTGTGCTCATTCCTCTTCTTCACAAACTATTATAGAAAAACTAGGCAGGAGTACGCATGGATCACAGCACTGCTGAACGAACTATTTCGCAGACCCATGTCAGTTCGCAAGGACATCAGACATCAAAAAAACTTTGAATTAGTAAAGAAAATGATTGGCCCACTTAGAGCACAGATGAAACATCAGATGGACCAACAGGCACGTCAGGAGCACAAATGTGCATTAAGCACACCAGAGCTGCGAAAACTAGCCATTGGGACAGTCAAATCAAGTAAATTGCAAAAGATACCGTTGAAGGGAGCGGGTGGCGGGCATCTAATGAGGTGATTACGGGAGATTTTTTATTGTTTACATGATGGTAAGTTCCAAGTACTACTTTCCCAACCGTCGACCACTTATACTTGCTATAAAAAGGGTCAATCAGACCAGACAAGGGTTTCGTATCAATTATATTGCTTGTACTTGGCCTACCTTGCTGTAACGATTTGGTGCTACAAAACGCTCTATGTGTTTAGTGTCTCCTTCATGTCCGAACAACCTACCCCCTCGGACAGTAGCAACCTAGAGTGTGTTTTTCGCTCCAGAATGACAGCTACGAACCCTGCTGAGCCTTCTGAACCAGTAACCTCGATGGAACAAGGGACTGAGGAAGTAGTGGAAATCAAGTCTAAGGTTGAATAGATTCTCTCTACACCGAGCCCAACCACGAGAAAAGGGAAAGCAAAGGCACAGAACTCTGGAAAGCCCCCGAATACCATGAACTGGGTTGTAGGAAAGCCGCGAACATCCCCACAAACCGCCAAATCCCCGAAGGCAGCTCGAGAGGAAGCACAGACCATCGAGCCAATTCACTGGTTACCCCCTTTGTTCAGCCACAAAGGGCATCCACACGTACACCGAAGAATCTTGATGGCTTGGTCACATACCTCCAGATGCCATTGACCCCAAGCGAGGTTCCCATCATTGAAGAACCTGTGGGTAAGCTTCATGAGGTCAAGTTTGATGACCATGACCTAGCCAACGTCAAGGCATTCCCAGAACTAGCCCCTGCATTATACCTCGACACAATTCATGCTGAAAAATGGAGTTACAATCATCCCCTAGCGCTGGGTGGTGGGGTTGGCAGGGTTTGAGCTCTTGAACTTGCTCAGGATGCCCCATTTTGGTCATTACAATATTACAGACTGGCTCGCACAGCAACTACTCGCCTAATCCATGAAGGTTGCCTATGGATCTAGGATAGGACACCTATCGATGTTGCGTTGATTCATAGGATTACTGGTCTCCCAATGAATGGACCTAGCCCTCTGGAGCAATTTGGTAAGAAATATGAAGCTGCGATTGTTGAATTAATGCACCAAAAATTCCAGGCAGAGCAAAATACCCAGGGGTTTATCATCAAATCCATCAATGATCCCGCTACGCAATTGGGCACGATGCTGCTAGCATGAAAATTGATGCGAAAATTCCAAGTCGCTACTGTCCCCGCCTACGTAATTCAACTAGCAAGCCAATGTGCGGAAGGAATCTGTTTCAATTGGGCTCAGTACTTGTGTGATGAATTCTTGGCCAACGTGTGAGAATCCCAGGATGTAGGGCACGCTTTTTGTTACTCATGGTTGTTGTTCCTAATCGCATTGGTCGCCTGGGAAGTTCCTACAAAGTCTGTCATCCGTGAACTTACCTCGGATATGTGTGAAGGAGCCCGCTATGCGCATTTGTGGGACTCCAAGGACGCACAACGCATAGAGGACAATCAAGTCTTCTGGGTCCTTTTCCAGAGCAGCATGGCAAGCTCTAAAAAATACGTTGTTCGAATGTTCAAAATACATATTTTATATGTCGGGCCGAAGCCCCTTAGGCTTTAGCCCCTCCCGCCTTGATTTTCATATGACCCGAGTCCAGGACCACAGGCCAGAGGTAAAGGGGGCTTATCGTTTGAAGTCCCGGGCACCGTCGCAACCGTTCGATCGAATTAAATCAACGGCGCGGCATCGAACTTATATGGAGGGCCCCACGTACATACCCCGTGCACAAGGAACCAGTGGTATCTTCCCCGCACCACCTTCATCGACAAAGCGGTATTGCCCACGAGAGCAGCGATCCCATCCAGGAGGTGCCACGTGTTTTGGGTACGAGCGGAAAACCGCTTTTTCCCCACGCGCTAAAGGACGTCCCATCGCCGGGCAGCAGAACCCTTGGGAGCCGTTAGATCTACCAAGCCCAATCTGACGGCGGGCTTTCCCTGGAGTTGCTCGAATGTTATTATACCTCCGCCGTATTATGTGGCCCGCCACCGTGTCGCTTCCACCAACCTCCGCCCATTAATCCACTTGCCACGTCGCCTCCCATTCACCCCCCTGTTAACCTACGTGTCTCCCCCCCCCCGTACATCCCTCCGCGCCAATATATATATATATATATATATATATATATTTATATGTGTTTTATTCGCATTTGCCGCTAGTTTTTCCTCTCGACCCCACTGTGTGACATTTCGTTCTTTTTGCAAAAGCCTCCATTGTTCGCTCCCAACACCTCGTATGTCATCGTTTTTGGTCTGTCTCCCCATCATCTCCTCCATTCACACTTCCGTCACCTCTTCCCTCGTCTGAGTCAGTATTTCTAACAGTTTCGGGGTTTTGCAGGTTCTAAATGGTAGAAGAGGCGTCTAAATCCACCACCTTCATTCCAGAGAAACAAGAATATATCAGAAGGTGATTTTCTACGGGCGAAATTTAATGGAAGAGACTGAGAGCAGATGCATGAAATGACAGCCATTAAAGAAAATACAGATGCAAATTCTCAGAACCCTCCAGAAGAGTTCACCTCGCATTTAAGGTCCGGGACTCCAGTTCAAAATCAAAAGCTAGGCATACAGTACTGAATGGAAGATTTTCTCAGAACTATCATGGTGGCAGATTTGCCTTCAGCCAGAAGCATCCCAATGTATATATTTTATTATTTCTGTCTTGTACATAAGGAGATTTTTATCTCCCAGCATTAATTTCTATATATAGGTGGTTAGGTATTTATTTATAACTTGTCATTCATAAAAAATGCGCGAGTGTTTTCCGCCATTGGATTGAAATGTAGTCATTAATTGCTCCTTTTTCTTTACCCCCTCCTCTAGAAGTTTCGGCCTTCTCTATAAATACCAAAAAAGAAGACATTGTTAGGGTTCCAGATTTCTGTAAGCAAGTTGTGCAGCGAGAAGACTATTGTATTCATTTTGTGACATTTCTGTATGAATTTTCAGAGCCCGTTGGGTCTCAGTGAGGAGGGGTTATGACTGTATTGGGGATTCTGGTCTTTGGTATATTACAGTATGTAACTTTTCTTATGTGTTAATACATCATTTCTTTCCAGCGAAATTTCTTCTTGTATCATGTTCTAGAATGCGAGTGGCTCACTAGTTTGCAGTAAGGATTCATCTTAAGTGGTGCCCTTTTCTGGAATTAGTCAAGCGCTTTAAATAGGCCTAGATTCAGTGGTATGTTGTTCCATGTCCACTCTTTTCATAATTTCTGCTATATTAGTGGCTTAAGGATTCGTAAATTGATGCGCCCTTATGCCAGTAATATCTTCTTATGTTTCTTCACTGCCTGCACTTCTTGATATTTGATTTCTGTGGTATATTATATGAATCAGCCCTCTTTACAGTAAAGCGGTCTCTTAACTGTCTGATACTTTCATGCTGAAGTTTTACATGATGTCTTTACCTTACTCCTATCCTTGTATCAGCCTCTGAGAGAGAATTTGGACCCATTAAATCTAATTCAATTTCCTTGTTTAGAACAAGAGATAGTAGGTGAGTCCCTTGGACTGACAACCCAAACTATAAAGGACTCCTTGCTATATTAAGATGTCCTAGGCACTGGTCTATGGCAACTCTAGGCTGTCTCTAGGAGGGTGACAAAATCATCCACAACATCTTTCTGGCGCCGTTTCCGGGGACACGAATTCAAGAATATCAGTTTCCCTGGGTTTTCGACATCTTATTTCACTCTCTAATCAGGTGAGCATAGAGAAGTGAAGAGTTGCAGATTTCTCACCTTGGCGACTCCACTGGTCTTTATTTGATAAACCTTATCGGTAGTCCTGGCTCCTCGTAGGCCGCATTTGAGGTCAGATACAGCTCAACTGAAAACACCCTTCGTGTCTGACCCAGAGAAAATCATTCATAAAAGAGTTTGGAAGGAGAGGAAGTCAGCCCGTGCTGAAAATCCTGAGTGTTTAGTTGAAGATTATCCGCCCTCTTCTTCTCAAGAAGTTAGAACGGAAAAACCTGAGTTTTATTTAGAAACCCCACGTAGGGGAAGTGCTTTAATTGGGGAAGAATCTTATCCTGCTTTCGAGGCTGAAGAAATCAAAGAGGTCACTGAGGTAGCTTCTGTTAACCGAGAACTATTCCCATCCACACCTCAGACCTCAGTACAATATATTCCCATTGTTATTCACACTCCGTTTCCCCCTACCCCTCTCCCTTCTTTTGTTTCTCAGACTGTTGTGCAACCCCCACCGCCTCCAATGGCAAATGTTCCTGCTTTCCTCCTGAACAAATATGCTCCTCTGGCCTTACCCCAAGTGTTGAATGATATGCCGCAGGATTATCTGAAGATTTTGCCAAGGTTCAATGGTGAAAATGATATTGATGCTCAGAAACATCTCGAGACCTTCTGCTCTTTTGCAGAAAATTTGAATGTTGAACACCTGGATGTGGTTTTGAGATTGTTTGTGCAGTCTTTGGAAGGAGAAGCCAGAAAATGGTTTAAGACGTTGGGAAATCATTCTGTGACAACCTCGGATCAGATGGAAAACGTTTTTCTCAGGAAGTGGGGAGAAAAGAAGGATTATGGAATGTGCCTTACTGAGTTTAATACTATCAAGAAGAAACAGAATGAAGGGGTATCAGAATTCATCAAAAGATTCAACAAGTTATATCTAAGCTTGCCTCCGGAAATGAAGCCAAATGAAGCTGCTGCCAAGATAATTTTCATAGCAGCCTTTGATTTTGACTTTGGATTCTCCTTAAGAGAAAGAAAGCCTGCCAATCTAGATGATGCACAATCAGATGCTCTGGAACTAGAAGCGAACTTTGCCTCCACCGGAAAGTTAAAAGGGAAAATTGAACCAGACGCCAGAAGGAAAGGCAAAGAAGAGGTTTCTACCTCTAATCAAGAAAAGGATTCAGACAAAATGGATGAAATAAGTAAGATGATAAAGAAGATGGTCAAGATGGAACTGGAAGCCAAAAATGCAGCTCCCAAAAACTATTACAATGCTCCAAACAGAGGATATAATCCTCGGTATAGGAAGCCTCCATTGCAAATAATACCAAGAGAGACAAGGGAGCAGCAAGATCAGGTACCTCACCCCTTGTACCTGGAAGGACCAGCAGATGACTCCACTGGAGAGGCAGCCTATGGATTAGAAGATTCCAATCTGGCTTTTTCAAACAATATTGATATGGACTGTCCCCTGCAAGAAGAAGATGAAGAGGCAGACATTGACCATTATTGCAAGCAATTTGCTGATTTCATGGAAGCCCAATTCAATGTCAAATATGATCTCAGATCCTCGAGGAAGAGGACCCGAACTCAGGAGCAAGAAGAAGATCCACCTCAGAAAGAAACATCTGCTTAGAAGGAATCAGTAACAAAGAAGTGCGTAGAAAAAGGTAAGAACCTCCTGATTTCCCCCTTTCAGTCAACTGACCAGTTTCCTTCTTCCTCCAAAATAGCCAGTCCTTCTAATGTTGAGTCAGTGTCAAAAGAAGTCAAGCCCCCAGTTGAGAATAAGGAGTCAAAAGAAGTAATGATAGAAAAGCCCACATCTGCTTTTAATTTGCAAAGAGAGCTTGAAAAGATTAAGATTCCTGTTCCTCTGACTGAATTGTTAAAACAGCCTGTATATCAGTCTCAGGTCACCTCTTTCATGCCTCTTCCTGAACCACAAATTGCACCTGATAGTCTAAACCTTCAAGAAGAAAGACCCATGGTAATCTTTGGCCCACACGTTGAGGAGATAGACCCTTCTACTCCTCCCTTTTATGTGTCCCTAGTCATTCATGACCTGCTGCTTCACAATTGTATGCTAGATTCTGGAGCCTCCCATAATCTTATGCCTCTGTCTGTCATGGAGCAACTAGGGCTGCAAATTACAAGGCCATATAAAGATTTATATTCATTTGATTCTAAAAGGGTTAAATGCTTGGGAATGATAAAAGATTTAGTAGTTAATTTAGCTCAAATCCCAGTAAAAAGTGTGGTCATGGACATTGTGGTCGCTGATATCCCAGCTCGCTTTGGCATGCTGTTGTCAAGGTCCTGGGGTACTAAGATTGGGGGATCAATTAAATTGGATTTAACATATGCTACTGTCCCAGTCTTTGGTGGTCAGGAGAGGAGGCTTTATAGGGAGACCAGATTTGTTAAAATGGTGACCACTGCTGATTGTTCAGACAATTCTCCATTTTGTAATAAAGAGGGTGATTTCTCATGTTTTGTGTTAGAAGAGAATCAAAATTGTGCACACGAGCCCCTCTTTGGTCAAATCCAAGCCGAACAATCCAAGGAAGATCAGGAATCAGAAATATGGAATTTGCATTTTGATGGAGCGAATTCCAGGGAAGGTAATGGGGCTGGGGTATTGTTAATCTCCCCCACAGGAAAATGGGTACCACTGTCTTTCAAATTGGAGTATGAAGCTACAAAAAATGTAGCTGAGTATGAAGCATTGTTATTGGGCCTACAGACAGCTAGAAACATGGGCATCCAATGTCTGAAAGTGTTTGGGGACTCTGAGCTAATAGTGAGGCAGATTAAGAATGAATGTCAAGCTAAACACCCTCGGCTCAAAGCATACAGAAACGAAGTATGGGACATGATAGAAAATTTCTTCTTAGCATTTAATATACATTTCATGCCCCGGGAGCATAACAGAATAGCAGACTCTCTTGCTGTGGCTGCCAGTACGTTCCGGCCTCCTCAGAACCCATTGTTAAGATATGAAGTGGAGGTACGTTACAGACCATCCATCCCAGACAATATAAAGCATTGGCAGGTCTTTGAAGATGACGAACAGATGAAGAGATTCATGGAGACAGTGGGAGAATTCACAGGTATGGAAATTGATGATGATGAGGAGGCAGAAGTTGAAAATAGTGCTGAAGGAAAATGGGAAGAGAATATAGCAGGGAATAAAGTGCTGCAGTTAAAAGGAAATGTCATACCTAGAGGTTTAGTGCCTCTAGAAAGATTATTCAATAAGAATGATGTTCTCGTGCAGCCAAACAAAGCGGTAGAAGAAGACCAAATGAGAGATTTAAATCTGGGTACTGCTACTGATCCCAAAATTGTTAAATTATCTAAAAGAATCCCAGAGGAATATAAAGAAAAGTACTTGAAGTTATTTCATTCTTATAAAGACGTTTTTGCCTGGTCCTATGAGGACCTAAAAACTTTTGATGTAAATATTATACAACACAAGATTCCACTCAGGGAAGATGCAAAGCCATACAAACAGAAGCTCAGGCAGATTAATCCCTTGCTTCTTCCCTCAATTGAGAAAGAAATTAGAAAGTTGTTGAAGGCCAAAATAATTGTGCCCTTAAGGTACTCAGAATGGATAGCGAATCTTGTTCCTGTCAGAAAAAAGAATGGGGAAATCAGGCTGTGTGTAGACTTCAGAAATTTGAATAGAGCATCTCTCAAGGACAACTATCCACTGCCTAAAATGGATCACATCCTGCAGAAAGTGGTGGGAGCATCCAGAATGTCGATGATGGATGGATTTTCAGGTTACAATCAGGTAGCTGTTTTCCCAGAAGATCAGAAGAAGACTGCGTTCACCACGCCATGGGGAACCTTTATGTATGCAAGGATGCCATTTGGACTGATTAATGCAGGTGCTACTTTTCAGAGGGCAATGGACATAGCCTTTGTGGGAGAACAGGACAAGTTTCTAGTAGTATATCTTGATGACATCACGGTATTCTCAAAAAGTGATGATGAGCATATTGCACATTTGAGAAGAACTTTTGAAAAATGCAAAAGGTACGGCCTTTCTCTGAACCCCCAAAAATCTTTGTTTGCATTAGACGAAGGAAAACTCTTAGGACATATTGTGACTAAGGATGGTGTAAAAATTGATCCTAAGAGAGTTGAAGTAATAAATAGCATTTCTCTGCCAAGAAATAAGAAAGAAGTACAGGTGTTTTTGGGCCGAATAAACTTTTTAAGGAGATTCATTCCTAACTATGCGGAGATAGTTAGGCACATAACCAATATGTTGAAAAAGGAAAGTGAAGTTAAGTGGTCCTAGGAGTCTAGAGATGCATTCACAAGGATAAAACAAGCTTTTGCTGAAGCTCCCGTGCTAGCAGGACCAGATTACAGTAAGCCATTTATGGTATTTTCATTTGCTTCACCTCACACAATTGCTGGAGTATTACTGCAGAAAAATGAAGAAGGATATGAACAGCCCATAACATTCTTCAGTCAGGTATTGTACGATGCTGAATTGAAATATAATATACTGGAGAAGCAAGCATATGCCCTAGTAAGGTCCCTTAAAGCTTTTAGAGTTTATATTTTTCAATCCCATATTACTGCTTATGTTCCCACAACAGCTGTAAAAGACATTCTAGTTCAGGGAGACAGTGAGGGCAGAAGGGGAAGATGGATTGCAAAAATTCAGGAATATGATCTAGACATAAAGCCTACCAAGTTGATCAAGGGACAGGGACTTGCCAAGATGTTATCTGAATCTAATCATCAAGCTCTGGGCATTAATTTATCCATAATGGCAAATGAAGAATCAGAAAAAGAAGAGGAGCAACATGGACTAGAAATGGCCATACAAAAGGTACATGTGAAGTATCTGACTAGTCCTTGGTATAAGAAAATAGTTCAATATCTGTTAACACTTAGCTGTCCTCTAGGATGTGACAAGGTAAAATACAGAGCTGTAAGGATGAGATCTCAGAAGTATGCCATTGCCAATGGACAGCTCTATTGGAGAGACCCTTTGGGTATATTGCTGTTATGCCTCACAGAAAATGAAGTGCAGAGTATAATGACAGAATTCCATAATGGAATATGTGGAGGACATTACAGCTGGAGGGCTACAACCAATAAAATCTTGAAGGCTGGTTTTTACTGGCCAAAATTGTATTCAGATACCTTTGCTTGGGTCAGAGTATGTGACAAGTGCCAAAGGTTTGCAGAAAGACAGAAGTTAGCATCTTTGCCCTTAATTCCCATTCATGTAAATGAACCCTTCCAGAAATGGGGATTAGACTTTATAGGAGAAATACACCCCCCATCAAGTGGCCAACATAAATGGATACTGACAGCCACAGACTATTTTACGAAATGGGTGGAAGCCATACCTACAAGAAGAGCTACAGATGCTGTAATCATGAATTTTATAGAAGATAATATCATATCTAGGTTTGGCTGTCCTGCAAGGATTGTAACTGATAATGCTCAAGCTTTTAAGTCTGCCAGATTTGTAAGTTTCTGCCAAAGGTATAATATTGTATTAACTCATTCCACGGCATATTACCCCCAGGGGAACGGTTTAGCAGAATCATCTAATAAAACCCTGGTGAGGGCCCTGAAGAAAACGATAGCTGAAAATCAGAAAAATTGGGACTCTCAATTGAAGTTTGCTCTATGGGAAAACAGGATAACCAGCAAAAGATCAACATGCAGGTCTCCATATGAGATGGTGTATGGGTGGGCTGCAGTGTTTCCTGTGCAATTGGCATTGCCAGTGGCACGATTCTTGCAGGAAAACCAGGATGAACCAGATGAGATGACTAGGAGAATTAATCAGCTGGTAGAATTGGAGGAAACCAGGAACCAGGTAGACCAGAGATTAATGGAATACCAGGAGAAAATGAAGAAGGTATTTGATCAGCATGCAAAGGGTAGAAATTTTCAAATTGGAGACCTGGTTCTTAGGTGGGATGTTCGCAGAGCAGAAAAGGGCAAGCACGCTAAGTTCGATCCATTATGGTTTGGTCCATTCAAAATCGTGAGTCAAGGGGGAAATAATACTTTTATGTTGGAGAATCTACAGGGTGATTTGCTAGATGCGCCCATGAATGGCCAATTCCTCAAGCCATATTTTAAATTCTGACCCAGGTGAAGAATGTCAGACTGTATATAATGTATATAAATTGCTTTCATTTTAATTTTTGCAAAGGAAAAAGAATGCTGAGAGTTACCGGAAGGCGAAGCGCAGAAGAAATTGAGCGACAGAATGGAAATTCTGAATGGTCTGCGTGTTCTCGACATGCCCGAAGTCGAGCATGCCGTCCCCAGATGGAGCCGATGTTGTACATTGTTCCCCTCCATTCATATTTAGCCATCGATCCCTTTCAAAGCTGTTTCCATTATATTTCATGGCTAAAAATCCCCCATGCCGCTCTAAAAAATACGCTGTTTAAATGTTCAAAATACATATTTTGTAACATAATAGAACTTTAGCTACCCCTTAGGCCTTAGCTAGCCTAGGTACATTAAAAACCAAGTCCAGGACCACAGGCCAGAAGAAAAAGGGGGCTTATCGTTTAAGTCCCGGGCGTCGTCGCAGCCGTCCGATTCAATTAAATCAACGGCGCGGCATCGAACTTATATGGAGGGCCCCGCATACATACCCCGCGCACAAGAAACCGGTGGTATCTTCCCCGCACCACCTTCATCGACAAGGCGGTATTGCCCACGAGAGCAGCGATCCCATCCAGGAGGTGCCACGTGTTTTGGGTACGAGCGGAAAACCGCTTTTTCCCCGCGCGCTAAAGGACGTCCCATCGCCGGGCAGCGGAACCCTCGGGAGCCGTTAGATCTACCAAGCCCAATATGACGGCGGGCTTTCCCTCGTGCTGTGATTCATTTACACACCTCGCATTAATCCCCCACTCGCCACGTACTATTGGCCCACGTATTTCTAACGTGTCTCCCTTCGTACATTATAATAATATATATATATATATATATATATATATATATGTATGTATGTATGTATATATATATATATATCTTCTTCGTATTTATATGTGTTTTATTAATTTCTATGCTGGTACTTTCTATATGATCCTTTATTGTGACGTTCGTTCCTTCTTTTGAAGGCCTCATTTGTTCGCCCCCAACCTACAAAAATTTATGTCACCGTTATCGATGCAATAGCCCCTATCATCCCCTCATTCTAGTCACCCACTTCACTCGTGAGCCAGTTTTTCCATGAGTGGGAACTGATTGATAGAAGAGGCGTCTAAACCCACCGCCTTCATTCCAGAGAAACAAGAATATATCAGAAGGTGATTTCCTACGGGCGAAATTTAATGGAAGAGACTGAGAGCAGATGCATGAAATGACAGCCATTAAAGAAAATACAGATGCAAATTCTCGGAACCCTCCAGAAAAGTTCACCTCGCATTTAAGGTCCGGGATTCCAGTTCAAAATCAAAAGCTAGGCGTACAGTACTGAATGGAAGATTTTCTCAGAACTCTCATGGTAGCAGATTTGCCTTCAGCCAGAAGCATCTCGATGTATATATTTTATTATTTCTATTTTGTACATAAAGAGATTTTTATCTCCCAGCATTAATTTCTGTATATAGGTGGTTAGGTATTTATTTATAGCTTGTCATTCATGAAAAAGGCGCGAGTGTTTTCCGCCATTGGATTGAAATGTAGCCATTAATTGCTCCTTTTCCTTTTCCCCCTCATCTAGAAGTTTCGGTCTTCTCTATAAATACCAAAAAAGAAGACATTGTTAGGGTTCCAGATTTCTGTAAGCAAGCGGTGCAGCGAGAAGACTATTGTATTCATCTTGTGACATTTCTGTATGACGTTTCAGAGCCCGTTGGGTCTCAGTGAGGAGGGGTTATGAATGTATTGAGGATTCTGGTCTTTGGTATATTACAGTATGTAACTTTTCTTATGTGTTAATACATCATTTCTTTCCAGCGAAATTCCTTCTTGTATCATGTTCTAGAATGCGAGTGGCTCACTAGTTTGCAGTAAGGATTCATCTTAAGTGGTGCCCTTTTAGATCGGACAAAGCGCTTTAAAATATTCAGTGATATCAACTTATTCCATATCCATATTTTCTATAATTTTTTTTATGACAATGAAACGAGGATTAAATGAAATTGATCCATATACACGGCATTAATATATTAACTATGTTTCTTCTTTTTTTACATTACGATATTGGATTTTGTGGTAATATTACTGAATCGGCCCTCTTCTGATAAAGCGGTCTCTTAGCGTACGATGCTTTCATCTGAAGTTTTACATGATTGTCTTTACTTTGCTCTATCTTTGTATCAGTTTCTGAGAGAGAATTTGGACCCATTAAATCTAATTTCATTTCCTTGTTTAGAA
>CM076571.1:168424631-168512131 GCA_034641835.2 Pinus albicaulis
AAAATTTCACAGCTTGGTTTGCAATATTTTCGGAAATATGATCTGTGGAAGTTAGGTCCTTTTTCAAGCTCCTAAACAGGTCATCGTGGAATTTGTGCTATAATTTTTTTATCTACGAAGGTTGAAAATATGAAATTTTTAGGGTACGAAGCTAAAATATTGAGGAAACTCGTGAAAAAATTTCAGAGCTTGGTTCAGAATATTTTTGGAGATATGGTCTATGGAAGATAGTACTTTTTCAGGCTCCCGAATTTCATCTCAAAGAGGTAATCGTGGGAAAAGTTCAATAAATCTCTCTTTGAGCATTGGATTGGAGTCACGTCCAAAAAGAGGTCCTTATCAAACGAGCACGTAGTTTCTTGGATGAAAATTTCAGAGACAAAGAACAAAGAAAACGTGACCTTGCGTGGCAAGTCGTACAAGTTCGCCTCTCTGAACCGATCCAAAATTAGGTCATTGTGGGAGATTGGACACAAATTTGTCTTGGAGAATCCAAATCAGGTCAGACCTGTGGCATTTGAAAGAAGCTTCAGAGGGCTACTACAGGGCTGAATTTGAGATATCGAAGATTTTCAATTACAGAGATAATTCAATTTCAATATCGAGCTCCTAAAAGCTAGTAAAAGGTGTGAATTTGTTTCCGAATTGCATAAGTCTTGTTTGAAGAATCAAGTTGAATTGATTGCAAGGGAATATTTTAGAATAGATATCAGTATTGGATTATAAAATGGCCCCTAAAAATAATTCAACACCCATTAAGCCTTTGGAAAGCTATACTATGACGCATGAAGAGGAAGAGTTGCAGTATGAGATATCAAAATTACGGTACCAAGTGCAACAAGTTTCGATCTTACGAAGAGCAATTGAAGATGAAATAGATGGTTTAAAAGCAGAAATGGAGGCTAATTTGGATGGTTTGAAGGATAAAATAATAGAAAATATGGATGATAAATTAGTGGAAGATCACATCGAGCATCAACAACAAGTTCTCCAACTCTCAAAGGATAACCCAACTTTGGTGCAGAATCTAATGAAACAACGGGAAGATCAACATGACATCGAAAGAAGTTATGAAGCAGTCATAGAAACAAGAACTCGACAAGTACGATAAATTTCAGAGTATCTCAGCAAGTGGAAGAACTTTCCTGTAGAATATTTCACATGGGAGGATGAGAATTTTATACAGAAGCATCAAGAAATAATCAAGCGTTGAGGACAACACTTGTTTGAAGGAAAGGGGCATGTTAAGTCCCTATATTAATAGTATAGCCCCTTATTATGTTAGTGTAGCCCCCCTTATTGTTATTATTGTACCCCTGTAACCCCCATATTGTTATTATTGTGCCCTTAAATTATTATTGTTAGGTCGGCTGGGATTACATTGTGGCCCACTAGGATTACATTATGGCCCCATGGACTCCTATATATAGAAAGGAGGTTTTGTAAATTGTATCATCCAAGAATTGTTCATTCATGTAATGTATTGGAGGTTGCCCCCTCGAAGTGGCTTATTTCTAAGGCGTTGATATCTCTTTTCTTCTCTTTTTGGAGTTGGTTACACAACATTCCCTTTTTTGTAGATTATTTCAAATTCATAACCCAACATCTTTGTGACCCATTTTGCTGCTCTTCTGATGATAGTCTTTGTTCCAAAAAGTGTTTAAGACTATCATGATCAAATTTTACCTTGAAGTGTCTTCCCATTAGGTAAGTTTGCCATTTATTTAGTGCATGCAGTATTTCTAACATTTCCTTCTCATAAATAGGTTTCTGTAAATACTTTCCTTTGATTGGATGACTTTCAAAAGCAATAGGTCTTCCTTCTTGCATTAAAACAACACCAATTCCATTTCCTGAGGCATCACATTCCACAATAAAGGTTTTTGTGAAGTTTGGTGTAGCTAAGACCAGTGCTAGGCACATTGCCTCTTTAAGATGTTCAAAGGCCTTAGTTGCTTCAGGAGTCCATGAAAATTCATCTTTCTTCAATAATGTTGTTAGAGGTGTTGCTATTCTCCCATAATTCTTAACAAAATTTCGATAATACCCTATTAACCCAAGAAATCCTTGCAACTGCTTTATGGTTGTGGGGACTTTCTATTCCTTAATGGCTTTAATTTTGTTAGGGTCTACCTTAACACCCTCGTGAGATACAATATGACCCAAA
The DNA here is from genome assembly GCA_034641835.2 of Pinus albicaulis. Classification (NCBI taxonomy): domain Eukaryota; kingdom Viridiplantae; phylum Streptophyta; class Pinopsida; order Pinales; family Pinaceae; genus Pinus; species Pinus albicaulis. The sequence goes on from CM076571.1 coordinate 168,426,799, forward strand.
TATTCCACCTCTTGTACTCCAAAGAAACATTTGGATGTTTTTGCATATAGTTGTTTCTCCTCCAATAGTTTGAGCACCCTGTCAACATGTTGACCATGATCCTTCCAAGACATGTTGTAGATTAGTGTATCATAAAAAAATACTAGCACAAATTTTCTAAGGAAGGGTTTGAAAATGGAATTCATCAACCCTTGAAATGTAGAAGGTGCATTGGTAAGGCCAAAAGGCATGACCAAACCCTCATGAGTTCAAAATGTTGTTTTTGGAATATCTTGAGTATTCATTCTAATTTGGTGATATCCTGAACGAAGATCGATTTGGTAAAATAAATTGCTCCATGTAATTCATCCAATAATTCATCGATCACGGGAATGGGAAATTTATCTTTAATGGTAGACTTATTGAGCTCCCCTATATCTGAACACATGCGTCATGATCCATCCTTCGCCCGCACCAATACTACAGGAGCAGAGAAAGAACTTTGACTAGGTTGAATTATACCTGCCTCTAACATTTATGCAATCATACGTTCAATTTTTCTCTTTTGGACATAAGGATATCTATAAGGCTTGATGTTTGGAGGAACACTCCCTGGAATCAAATGAATAGCATGATCATGATTACGAATAGGTGGGAGTCCTTTTGGAGTTTCAAAAACCTTGAAATTATTGTCCAATACTTTTTGGAGATCTGCAGAAATAGATGATTTTGATGTTCAAACTTCTAGTGAGCATAATTGTGCAATTATGCCTCGTTGTTCTTTCTTTAGAAGCTTTTTCATGACATTATAGCTTATTATCTTTCCCGGCTTCCCTATAATACCCCATAATTCGACTTCCTTTCCTTCTGAAAAAATTTTCAAAAAAAGTTCTTGAAAATTAAAAGCTACCGTCCCAAAAGATTGTAACCATTGTACTCCTAGTACAACATCAGCACCTCCCATAGGAATGGAAAGAATTGGACTATTCAATACATATTCCCCCATGGTTAGCTTGATATTATGGAATTTTCCAAAGCAATTTATAGTTCCTACATTTGCAACCATCATTTGACATTCTGGTGCTGGGTATAGGAAACAATTCAATTCCTTGGCTACCTTACAATGAATAGAATTATGGGTACTACCTTAATCAATCAACACTATTACCTTTTCTTCTTTATATGTCCTTCTATCTTGAGATTTTGAGGAGTGGTAATTCCTGCCAATGCATTACACGATATGGTCGGACTCATTTCTTCCTCTTCTTGGGTTGGTTCCTGGTGTATATCCTCTTCTTGTTCATTTTCTTCTTCCTCTTCACAATCTATGTAAAATAATTTCTTCTCAACACACTTATGACCTTTAGTATATTTGCTATCACAACTGTAGCAAAGCCCTTTTGCTCTTTTTTCTTCCAATTGTTGTGGTGTCAACCTTGTAGGTTGTGGAAATCTAGGCGTAGCCACACTTCCTTCTTTATAGAATTGAGTGGTAGGCTTCCTTGTTGCCATAATTTTACATTGAACTTTTCTTGCCAACCTGAATGCCTTCTCCAATGAATCAGGTTCCAGAACGCGAACTTCATGTTGAATGTTATCCTTTAAAGTGCCTATGAAGAGATCAATCATGTGTTCCTCTGGAATATCGGTTACCCTTATATTCAATTTTTGGAAGTCCTCAATGTGCTGCCCCACTAAACCCTTTTGTTTGAGATTTATCAATTGGCTAAAGAAAGTGTTTCTCTTTGTATCCTCATAATGTGCTATCATTTCCTCCGTAAAAATTGACCAAGTGACAATTTTTTTACGGGAGCAAAGCCATCGATACCATACGAATGTATTTTGTTCTAAATGTAAAGTTGCAATGCGTACCTTTTGTGTGTTTTGCACATTATGGAGATCAAAATATTGCTCCATCTGTAGTATCCATGTTACAGGATCCTTTCCATCAAACTTCCTCATATCCATTTTTGGAATATGGTGGTTCTTCCCGCCACCATTATATTTTATGAAATCGTGATTAACATTTATTTTGTTCTTATCATGAGTTTCCTTTACTATATTTTCACCATTAGGAAACATTTCTTGTATCAACTTTGTCAAACCTTCCATGTCTGCTTCTAGATCATTCTTCATGTTTTCCATTTTCTCATAGATCTTAGCTTCCATGTCATCCATCTTATATTCCATGCTAGCTTCCATGCCATCTATCTTAGATTCCATGCCATTCTTCAAACCATCCATATTATATTCCACGCCTTTCTTCAAACCATCCATCTTAGTTTCCATGCCTTTCTTCAAAACTTCCATGTCATTTTTTGTTGCTCTTTGCGAGAGCAAAATTTGTTGCACTTGCTCTTGTAATTTTTATATGTCGTGTTGCCATTCTTCATCTTCATGAGTCATAGTAGAGCTTTCTAAAGGCTTAATGGGTGTTGAATTATTTTTAGGGGCCATTTTAGAATCCAATACTAATATCTATTCTACAACATGCCCTTGGAATCAATTCAACTTGATTCTTCAAACAGGACTTATGCAATTCAGAAGAAAAAAATAATAATAATAAATAAATAAAAAATAAAAAATAAAAATACACACCTTTACTTGCTTTTGAGGAGCTCAATATTGAAATTGAATTATATCTATAATTGTGGATCCTCAATATCTGAAATTCAGCCCTGTAGTAGCTCTCTGAAGCTTCTTTCAAATGCCATAGGTCTGATCTGATTTGGATTCTTCAAGGCAAAGTTATGTCCAATATCCCACAATGACCGAATTTTGGACTGGTTCAGTAGATCGAACTTGTATGATTTGCCACGTGTCACTGTTTCCTCCTTTGGCTCTGAAATTGATAGATTGAAAACTATAGTCTATGTACTTGTGGCCACTTTTTACAACATTCCAATCTGATGCTCAGAGAGAGAGCTATGAAGATTTTCCCACAGTCACCTCTTTGAGATGAAATTTTGAAGCCTCAAAAAGCACTAACTTCCACAGATCATATCTCCAAAAATATTGCAAACCAATATCTGAAATTTTGCGACAATGTTCCTTAGGATTGTGGCTTCGCACTCGAAACATTTCAGCTTCTTAACCTTCGTAGAAAAAAGGTTATTACGAAAATACCATGATGACCTGTTTAGGTTAAATTCAGGAGCCTGCAAAATGACCTAAATTGCACAGATCATATCTCCAAAAATATTGCGAACCAAGCTCTGAAATTTTGCGAAAATTTTCCTCAGGATTTTGGATTTGCACTCTAAAAATTTTAGGTTTTGAACCTTCGTAGAAAAAAATTTATAGCGAAAATTCCATGATGACCTGTTTGGAGCAGTGAAACCCTAGAATCTCAAAGCCTCTGATACCAAATGTTGTGAAACTAGCTCCAAAAAGAGAAGAAAAGAGATATCAACACCTTAGAAATAAGCCACTTCAAGGGGGAAACCTCCAATACATTACATTAATGAACAATTCTTGGATGATTCAAATTACAAAACCTCCTTTCTATATATAGGAGTCCATGGGGCCACAATGTAATCCTAGCCGACCTAACAATAAAAATTTAAGGGCACAATAATAAAAATATGGGGGTTACAAGGGTACAATAATAACAATAAGGGGGTTACACTAACGACAATAAGGGATTATAATAGTAATATAGGGACCTAACAAAGAGTCTGTGAACCATGGTTTGCGGACCATTGGATGCATAGGGTAAAGTAGTATAAATAGTTGAACCTTTTTGAGTCGTAAAGTAGAAGAATGAATAGAGCTTGAAAGAAGTCTGAAGTCCTAAATCCATTTTTGTTTGTTTTGGGTTAGGACTCCTGCTGGTTGTGTGCACAGAGATCCTCTGTCCTGTCGTATGTGAACCCTGCTAGTTGTGTGCACAGGTGGTATTTGGGGAATGTATGAAGATTTTGATATATAATATATACGGAGTATTGCTGAACCTTCTGTTGTTGTCTAGACCTGACTAATGTGAACTAAGATTATTTGATTAAGCTGTGAACTTGTCTATTTGATCTCTGTGATAGGAACGTCCTTGCATTTGGTGTATTATTGAAATTGCACTTGTTGATTACGCCTCTGTTAATGAACGCGAACTGTCTATGTTGATGTTAATAGCTGCGATTAAGTTGTTTTATGGTTATAATTGATTATGCCCACGTGGTTGCGAGCCTGCTAGAATGATTCTGATAAGGAATATAGAATGGTTACATCTGGAGCCCTGTGAACATCCCATCTAAGTATATCATCTAGCAATGGTGAAGTCGAGCGCAACTCAGCTTGACTTACCTACCCTCTCCCAGGGTGCGGAAACCTAGTTCCAACGCCCTCCCATACTGTTTCAGGTGAGACTTTAGCCTGCGCAAGCAGGTCACTGCCGAAAGGGCTAGTAGTATAGGGGTTTGTTGGCAAACCTTAACCTCTGAACCTGGGTCAGGACCCCTCAAGCCAACAGATATGCAAGGGCGAAAAGAAAGTAATGGAACATAGTCAACTTCTCAAGAAGTTTAGCATAGTCATGACACACTTGATAAGTCAGAAAAGTCACAAACAAAGAATTTGAGTAGTGAATGGGATGAATTTTTTGAAGCAATAAAAACTCCTAAAGACAATCCCAATGTTGATCAAGTTACTACTTTTCAAACACCTAAAATTTTCTAGAAGATAGTGGAAATTCTTAATCCACTACAACAAGTTCCAGAGACTCATGATCGAGAGATCATACCGGCCTACCCAAAAAAACAAATATTTTTACAAGTTGAAGAAATTCCTTCGCTGGATATCTTCTACAGTCCTAGTTATAAGGCTGTAGTCAAGAGGAATACAAGGAGAAGAACTGATGAAATAGTCTCAAACCTCACAAACAAATCTGTTGACGTTTTGTGGAAGGATTCCTTAGCTAATCCTACTGAACATTTAACTAAATTATCATAGTATGCAAGGGCATATTCTACTGCCACTGTTGATAAAGCTACTGAATTTAGAATGTTGTTGTGGCAAAAGGAAGACAAAATACAAGAACTAGAGAGACTGTTAGATGAAGAAAAATCTAACTCCAGTGAGCAAATGAAGCAAAGATAGCCTAATTTCAAAAATATTTTGAGAGTCTTAAATTGCAGCACAAGCAGAAATCAATGAGAAACAAGCACAACTAGAAGCAGCAACGACCAAGTTACAAATTCAACCACAATTAGAGAAATTCATAAAATAAGCATTGGATGTAAATACTAAGTTAAAGCAACAACAGGAAGTATTTTTCCATCAAGCTTCTATTATTGACTCTTATTGTGACTCAAATAAAATATTGATCCAGCAAGTAGCTATCTGGAAACTTGAACGTGAAAGACTCGAGAAGAAAATCAACGAACACATTCAATGGAAAGCATCAAAATTAGGAAAGGAAGTTGATCTACCTCAGGTAGATAAGTTGCATAAGGAGATCCTATTCAAAGATTGGGAAGCACAAATACAATAGGCAGAGAAAGCAACAGCGAAAACATCAATATTATCAAAGGAAATTATTGAATATGTATGTGAACAACTAGTGAAAGCAGATCTTATCAAAGAATACACATTTGAAGTGTTCTCAAAAGTAAAATAGCTAGAAACACAATGGAAGCAAAAAGCAGACATGCAGGATGAAATAATTAAAAAGGTAAATAATTTTGATCAATAAAATTATTGGAATTTTCTGATCAAACCTTATCATCAGTATTAGATCTTGCAGTCCTTAACAGATTCAACAAGAATATCACAACCAATACTTTCAAACATCGTATTCAAGAGACAGGTTAAATCGAGGATATCACAGTCAGTTCAGCTCAAGCCTATGATAGATATTTGTCAACTTCGTGACCGAATCCAAAAGGAAGGACAGAATTCATAAATCAAATTGTTACTTTATTTTCCTAGATTGTAGTTTAAGTTAGTCTTACGAGGATGGTTGTTTGAAACCTCCTCTATATTTTTGTAATAATATATTTTAGAACATATTTAGTTTATTATTTAAACCCCTCTCATGCATTTAGAGAAGGGTCCATAAATTTGTCAAAAACATTTGCAAAGAATGCACTATTGTAAGTTTGTGAATGCTTTGATGAATTAATGGAAGAGATCTGTTATCTTTTGACAATTAAAGTTGTTTAATTAATGTTGCACTACTGTACTCTTTAAATTGCTTGAAAGTGAAGAGGAGCAGATCAATTACTGTCAGTTTACATGAGTATAACTTCGTACATATGGTATTTTTATTCATTTGTATTAAGTCTTACTTTATATATTGATAGTCATATTTTTATTGCATTATATATTTGAAACATTATTATAGATTAATGTTACATGCACTTATGTTCTAATATTTATCTGTGATTTCTTATTGAATATATAATTACACATATGAATGTGATATATTTTTCACAATTCTTCTAGCCAAACTACTTTGTTAGAAGAATCATATTACATAATTTTAATCTCTTTCAACTGTTAAATGATCTATATTACTAATAGTTGAAAGATTTCTCTTTAGATCGGATAAAGGAAGAAACACCCCGGGTATATAGTAGAATAAATAGTTTAGATAGATGCATATGATAGATTAAAATCATTCTCCATTTGCATGTTGTATAATCAAAACACGCCCTCAAAATCATCCTTATTGGGAAACTAGTCCCATTATCCCCAGTTGGAGCCACTACACCAAATGGAAAAGGATCTGCTTTAAGGTCTAAACTAGGTGGTTTTCCCCCATGTTTTGGCAACGGAATATCAAGGCCTTAATATTATATGTGTTCTATTATGGAATAGAGTCACTCTCTGACTTTAGGTTATGTTCAAGTTCACTTGTTTTGTAAAGTAGTATATCCCACATTCATAAGCGGAAATAATTTGTTTGGTGAACAATGATATATAACAAGGTAAATTTAATTGTAATATATGTTAGTTCATTGATAATAGCTTATTGTGTTAATGTAATCATCTTAAATATTATATAAGTTATGTAACTCAACAACCCTATCTATTCTCTTCTCATTCAATGATCTAGCTCCTTTTGTGATATGGTATCAGACTGCAAAGTTGAATGAGCCTAATAGTTAAAATAATGGGGGGTAGAGTTTGATCCAGGTGGATATTGGTGGTCACCCACCTATTCCACTTGGGGCTCCACCATTTTCTATTTCAGTTTTTCAGTTTCGGCACAGTTTACTATTTTTAGCAGTTTTTCGGGTCCTAAACTTCCGGAGCCGTTTTGAGGCCCTAAACGACGTTTTTTTGGAAAACGGAGGGCAACATGGGTCCATGGACCGATGTTGCCCATTCCAAATTTGTAGTCCTCGGATAGATCTTTCTAACGAGGTATGGTACGCGTCAAACGGAGATCGTATGCCAAAGTTACGCCCCTGGGAAGTTGAAACACCAATTTACCCAAGCGGGGCCCATAGTTTTGGCGCTTCATCTCCTAGGGTTAGGGTTTTGGCTGTTTAGGATTTCCCATTGTTTCTAAATGATAAATAGGCCCTCGAGCCTCATTGTAACTCAGTTCAGAGGCCTGTGGCCGCCACATCTCTTCTCAGAGATAGGCACGGGAAGTGTTATGATCGGTTATGCAGGAACGCAGCAGAATAAACATATAACCATAAATACAGAGATGCAGCGGAAATAACACTTCATTTCATTAATATCAAAGAACTGAAATTTTCTTACAGACAGAATGGAAATAAAACTAGCTAGGGCGCTGGTAGCTATCTCTGAGAAGAGATGTGGCGGCTACAGGCCTCTGAACTGAGTTACAATGAGGCTCGAGGGCCTATTTATCATTTAAAAACAATGGGAAATCCTAAACAGCCAAAACCCTAACCCTAGGAGATGAAGCGCCAAAACTATGGGCCCCGTTTGGGTAAATTGGTGTTTCAACTTCCCAGGGGAGTAACTTTGGCATACGATCTCCGTTTGACGCGTACCATACCTCGTTAGAAAGATCTATCCGAGGACTACAAATTTGGAACGGGCAACATCGGTCCATGGACCCATGTTGCCCTCCGTTTTCCCAAAACACGTCGTTTAGGGCCTCAAAACGGCTCCGGAAGTTTAGGACCCGAAAAACTGCTAAAAATAGTAAACTGTGCCGAAACTGAAAAACTGAAATAGACAATGGTGGAGCCCCAAGTGGAATAGGCGGGTGACCACCAATATCCACCTGGATCATTCCTCCCCTCTTAGGAAGCAATGGTCCCCATTGCGTTAAGTTCCTCCATGAGATGAGGAAATTTCTGCTGAACTTGGTCCCTGGTGAACCACTTTCCTTGATGCAGGAGTTGGCCAGCTTTGACAACCCGATATAGTTGGATCTTCTGCTGGCAAGTGTTCTTGATTTGCATGTCCATGATGCAATCTGTGGTGGCCTGTTCCATGCAATCTAGATTTAACTCAGTTGGTGTGAGTTGTTCTGCAATGTCCGAGGTGTCCAGTAGAGGTGGGAAGTAAGGACGAAGGCGATCCACATTGAAGACTGGGTGCAGACCAAGGAATGGTGGAATACTGAGCTCGAATGCATTGTTCCCTACGGCCTTGGTGATGGTGTACGGCCCGTATCGGAGCGGGCGAAGCTTGCGGTGGGGTCCAGTGAGGCGCTCCTTCTGCAAATGTAGCCATACTTTGTCGCCCACCTGGAAGTTGTGTGGCACCCGGTGTTGATCATGGCGTTGCTTGTACTTCGCATTGGCTCTGTCCAATATATCATGAACTTGTTGGCGGATGTGTTGAATGCGCTCGATGAAGCTACTTGCTTTGTCAACTTCAGACTGGACGTGCGCTGAATCGGCCTGAGCAGCTGCAAATGGCATGGCTACGTCAATGGGACATAGTGGCTGGAATCCCAAGCCCACGTGAAAGGGGCTATGGCCAATTGAACTGTGGAGAGCCCGGTTATAACTATGTTGTACATAAGGGAGGCTCTCGTCCCATGTGCGTGGATGCTTTGAATTGTACATGCGCAGAATGTGTACAATCATTATGTTGACGACCTCTGTCTGGCCATATGTTTGGGGATGGAAAGCTGTGGACTTGGTGAGCTTGGTATCCAACATCAACCAGAGGCTGGACCAAAATGTGCTGAGGAACCTGCTATCCCGATCTGATATGATAGACTGTGGGATCCAAAAGTGCACCCACACTCGTTCAAAGAAGAGTTTAGCAGTGGCTTCTGCTGTGATATTCTTCTTGCAGACCGCCATAATGGCCATCTTCGAGAATCTGTTGACGACCACAAAAACACAGTCATTTCCCTGCTTCGTAGAAGGCAGGCCCGACATGTAATCCATGGAAATGGATTCCCAAGGTCGACTAGGGGTAGGTAGAGGAGTATATAGGCCTTGCTTCTTGATGGTCGGTTTGGCAATGGCACAAGCAGTGCAGGATCTGATGTGCTTCTCGACATCCTTTTGAAGGTTCGGCCAATAGAAATACTTCTGTAGGATTGCTACTGTTTTCTCGACCCTGAAATGCCCAACGACTCGACTTTAGTGTGCTTCCCATATCATCTTGGCACGCTCGCTTGAAGGAACACAAAGGTGTCCCATGTGACATAAAAGTGCATCTTGGAGGTGAAAATTTGGAACTTGCGTACCCCCCAAGAGTGCCTTGTAAGTTTGGCGGAATTCTGGGTCACTCTCATAGAGAAGCGGCCAATCAGAAGTCTCGTGCCCACAAGAGTTGAGCACAGTGGTGAGCGCCACGATCGGTGGTCGGCTGAGGCAGTCTGCAACATGATTGGTGCTACCCTTCTTATACTTGATGTTCAAATGAAACTGTTGCAGATATGTAGACCACTTCTGATGGCGATCATTCTGCAACTTCCCTTGTGTCTGTATGAACTGCAGGGGCCTGTGGTCCGTATGGATGATTGTTTCCTTCCCCAAAATGTAATGCTTCCATTGTCGACAAGCTTGCACAATGGAGTACATTTCTTTGTCATATGTGGGGTACTTGCGAACTGTGTCAGACAATGTCTCACTGTGAAATGCCACTGGATGTCCCTGTTGAGTAAGAACTGCCCCAATAGCATAGTCGGAGGCATCTGTCTCGATCTCAAATGGCTGTTGCAAGTCTGGTAAAGTGAGCACTGGGGCAGAACAGAGGCGGTTTTTCAGTTCTGTGAACGCCTTCTGTTGAGGTTCCGACCAAAAAATTTTTTCTCTCTCTCCTCCCTTGGTGACTTGACTCAAGGGCCAAGTGATATGAGAGAATCCCAACACGAACCTCCGATAGAAATTAGCAAGACCCAGAAAGCTGCGAAGCTCTGTTATAATGGTTGGGGCTGGCCAATCCCGAATGACTTGGATCTTGGATGGATCCACATGCACCCCCCTTTCATCAATAATGTATCCCAGATATTGAACCTGGGTCATGCCAAAAGTGCACTTCTCCAAATTGGCACACAACTTGTGTTGCCGCGGTGTTTGGAGGACTTGTCGGATGTGGTGAAGGTGCTCTTCCCAAGTCTGGCTGAAGATCAGAATGTCATCCAAGTACACCACTACAAATGAGTTGGTGAATGGCCGCAAGATGTCGTCCATCATCCTCATGAAGGTGGCGGGAGCATTCGTCAACCCAAAAGGCATGACCAACCATTCGAAAAGGCCTTCCTTGGCTTTGAAGGCCGTCTTCCACACATCGGAGGGTTCAATTGGTACTTGGTGATGCCCAGACTTCAGGTCAATCTTGCTGAAATATTTTTCACCTTTGAGTTGGTCCAGAAGGTCATCAATCCATGGGATTGGGTACCTATTCTAAACAGTGATCTTGTTCAGCGCCCGATAGTCAATACAGAGTCTCCACGTCCCATCCTTCTTCTGTACCAACACGATCGGGCTCCCACAGGGCGATGAACTTGGTCTGATGTGACCTTTCTGCAACAGCTCCTGAATCTGCCTCTTGATTTCCTCATTCTCTAGAACAGAGCGCCGATAGATCGGTCCATTAGGTAGCGGCGCACCGGGGGTCAGATCAATCGGGTGCTTGACCTGACAGTGCAGAGGAACCCCTATGGGTGAGGTGAATATGTCCCCGTACTCCTCCACAACCTTATCCATTTGTTGTTTTTGTGCAGAGGAGCCCTGTCTGGAGGTCGTGGCCACAGTCTTCTTCTTGCCCTGGGGGCGGATCATCAGGAAAACGAATTTCCTGGTTTGGGAAATGAGCTTACTGCATTGTTTTGCAGTAACCAAAGAGATAGCAGCAGGAGGTGGTACTTCTGGTATCCTGTACAACTTATTTCCCAAAGTAACGATAACAGCACGAGGCCGAGACTCATACACAGCATGACGCTTCCACAAGTATGGTTGTCCTAATAATACATCAGAAACATCAATAGGAGCAACGTCACATAATACCTCATTCGTGAAGGGCTTGATGCTATAGGGAAGGCGACACTGCCAGCTGACGCGGAGATCTCGTCCTTGGTGAAGCCACCCGATGGTGTATGGATGTGGGTGAGCTGTGGTCGGCAAGCCCAACCGCTTCACGGCGTCTGCTGAAATGAGGTTCTTTTGGCTCCCATTGTCGGCAATGAACTGTACAGGGGAGTCCTTTACCCACATCTGGGAGTGGAAGAGACGTTCCTCCTCCTCTGGATCTTCCGGTTCCTCCTTTCCCTTTTGGATCTGCGATTGGAAATAACACTTCATTTCATTAATATCAAAGAACTGAAATTTGCTTACAGACAGAATGGAAATAAAGCTAGCTAGGGCGCTGGTAGCTATCTCTGAGAAGAGATGTGGCGGCTACAGGCCTCTGAACTGTGTTACAATGAGGCTCGAGGGCCTATTTATCATTTAGAAACAATGGGAAATCCTAAACGGCCAAAACCCTAACCCTAGGAGATGAAGCGCCAAAACTATGGGCCCCGTTTGGGTAAATTGGTGTTTCAACTTCCCAGGGGCGTAACTTTGGCATACGATCTCTGTTTGACGCGTACCATACCTCGTTAGAAAGATCTATCCGAGGACTACAGATTTGGAACGAGCAACATTGGTCCATGGACCCATGTTGCCCTCCGTTTTCCCAAAAAACGTCGTTTAGGGCCTCAAAACGGCTCCGGAAGTTTAGGACCCGAAAAACTGCTAAAAATAGTAAACTGTGCCGAAACTGAAAAACTGAAATAGACAATGGTGGAGCCCCAAGTGGAATAGGTGGGTGACCACCAATATCCACCTGGATCAGAGTTTTTACATGTAACTTAAATAACAATGGCATGTTTTTATGAGGCTCAAGGGGTATGTGTCCCCTTGGCCTGGGAACTCCAAAGTATCCTTGATGGGAATGTCTTGAGACATCTTAGCCCTTTCCAAGCCACAAGTTCCTGCTAGTATTGGTTGCGAACTATCAGTAATATCCTCACCCAAATTTTAATTATTAAAAAAAATATGGAATCAGAGAAAAGGAAGAGTCGTGTGATTCAAACCCATATCAAGTGTCTTGGGCCTTTGAAACATGAGGTTTTCACTCTAAAAATTCATAAGTTTTATCATGGGAAAATTGTACAGCCAATTGAACACATCAAGTCATGTTCAGTATCAAAAAATACATGTACAAGTTTACTAGTAGACTAGAAAATATAACCAACAAAAATCAAAGATTCATTTAGGCCTTTTTTTCCACACTCTTATTTTGGAGGTGTAGTTCGTAGAGTAGAACTCTATATGAAGTCACCAAAAGTTTTCTTCCCAATATCCATTCAACATGTTAAAAAAAAAGAAAAAATAAAAATTGGCATTATAGTATGGACTACTTCACATACTCCTATTTTCTTTATGAATTTAAATTCATTGTTGGTTTTAGGAGTTTCTTCTTTTCATTTATCCTCTAAAAAAAATATGGCATGTAACATGTCTCTTGCTTCTCCAACAAGATTCCACCCCATGGTCTTTCTTTCTATGGAATGGACATACCTATGAGTACCAGTGATTGGAAGCTTGATGTCCTTTCTTCTATGGTAGTGACAAATAATAGGCGTTATATCTGATGCTGACCTCTTGGTATTCTTACTCGTGTTTGGACTCATCTATTTTCCACTAATTCTAAGTGTTGGTGTAGGTTTAGTCTTTACATTTTCTACATCATTTTCTTTCTACAATCTACCACAAGAAGGATAAAATGGTGGTGTGATTCCCTCTTCATTTTTTATTGCTCTTTCTTCTAATGAGAAAGCCAATTTTTCCATATATTTTACCTTCACAAATGTGATCTTGTTCTTTGTGCATTTTTCCTCTCTGTCATTTAAACCTTTCCACTCATGTTTGATCCTCAATTAAGCTACAATGGGGCATACGAAGGTTCTTGAAATATGTCTAATGAAGATTCTTAATCATGGTATTAGATTCAACAATGGAAATGGAAGGTGAACTTGCTTCCCAATGCTCTTGTTTTGTTGCTTATATATTTGAAAACTCTTCTTCCTTCTATGTTAGATCTTATTCCCGCTAAGTCATTGATGGGCCTTAGAAATGTATCAAGAATGTTACCTTCCTTTGGCTATGCTACTTTAATTATCAACTCAACGTCAACATTGTATATGCAAGATTATTTCTCTCTTTACATTATATGAATCTCATCATGGATATATAATGTCATTTCAGGTCTGACTTTCAATGCTTAGCAAATAACATTCAAACCTCAACTTCACTAGCTTGAAGAATAAAACCAACTTAAAACTAAAATTTAAATGCCTTAGTGTACACTAACCAAGAGAGAAGGCTTCCTAAAAATCTCTTTTCACCTCATATAGTAACTTGCCACAATCCCACCTCCCTTAGGATATAAACCAACCCAAAAATTTAAAATTTACATTCATTGCAAGCATGAGCATGTGTGAGGAGATCTCAAGTCTCAACTTGTTTATTATACTACTTTGATAATAGGGCCAACACATAATTAGCATGTGGTTTATTAAATTGTTGGTACTTACCATTAAGTGCATGTGGATTTATTAGGTTATGATTTGGGATACCAATGAACCATTGGCCCCTAGTTCCCCATATTTAAACTAATAAAATCATATGTAAGAGATTTTTCATCATAATTGTTTTCCATAAAGACCCAAAATAATTATATATTTTGAAACTCAATAACTTTTTATTGAGTTCCAACCAAAACAAAATCAAGTTTATAATTAACAGAAGAAAAAAATAATAATAATAAATAAATAAATAAAATAAAATATATCTTATCTATCTACCAAATAATTATAATGGAGTCTCCCACCATTATAAAAATGTTATATCAGCAATCTAATAACATTCACAATCTTTAAAATAAAACATGCACTTTAACTTGGTTATGAGAAAGAATTCATAATATTATACGTAAAATAATAATATTTTACCATTCCTAAATTTATTATACAACTTACTTCAACTTATTTTATTTTTATATTACACTATATAAAACTCTCATGAATATACCATCTTTAGTGAAAAAAAATGAGGAAATAAGCCAATAAATATCATCATAAATATGCTATTTTTAATATAGATATTTTAAAAATGAAAATTAAAAATGCTATAACCATATGATAATTTAGTGAAGATATTTTTTTATAACCAATGAGCACATTTTTTTATAATCATCAATTACATCATTAATTACCTCATGAATCATATATAATTATCTTATATATCATTTTTTGTTTTATGTATTTATAGAATGTGCATTGGTGCAACAATATCTATTTTAATGTTTATTGCATCAATATCTAGAATGGAGTGTTTATCACTCCATTCATGAATATTGTTGTGTTTATCGATGTACATATCAATTGTACCACGAAGCCTTGAACCTACCTTGATTTATTGTTTAAAACTTGGTTTGATACTCCACCTGGAATCAACATTTGGGAAGTGTGTCGAATGTGAAACAACCTTCATATGGCATTTGAATGACCTTAAGAGATATCTCAAAGGTCACATAGCTAAGATTCATAAGATATCTCAACTCTACATGGCTTACTTATGGGCTTAGAGAAGGTTCCAAAATTCAATTCCACATTATAATCTTACGTCTTTATTTATTTCATTTTTATGGCTTACTTATGGTTTTAAGAAGGTTCCAAAATTCAATTCCACATTATAATCCTAGGTCTTTATTTCTTTCATCTTTATGTTTTTTTAGTTTGTGCACCGTCGGGATTGCAGGGATTATTGTAATCGTTTTTGTTTATGTTACAAGTTTTGGAATGAAACAAAGTTAATTAATTTAATGTTTTTAATTTGTATTTTATTATTATTTTTTTCTTCTAATCGTCATTTTAGCCAATACGAAATTTCGAAGTCTTATTGGCCTTTTATGGTAGAAAGAAGCATGGAAAATTTGGATAAGTTAAGATAAATCTCAAATCGATATAAAAAAGTTCAATTTCAATCCACTAATGCTAACATTATTTAACAAACATTTTATGCTTAAGAACATATATTTTCATTCTGCATCTCATTTCTTAGTTTATAGGGTGACAGTTGTTTTCTCCATAGAAATCATACTTGCATGCTTTTTTTTCAATTTAAAAGTATTTTTATAATATTTTTTCAAATTATGTATAATTTTTTTTTTTAATAATTTTTAAAATATATGATTCTTTGTATTCTCATAATGGTTTAATAACAATTTACTCAATTCTTACTTTCATGCATCTCAATTGTAAAATAAAATAAATTCAATGTTTCTTGAATACAATGCTACTTGAAATTTTTTTCCTAAATTTATATTCTATTCCATATTAATTGCGAAATAGAATAAGTTCAATTCTCTAAATACAATGTTATTTGTGAGATTTTTCTTATTTATGCTTTTTTTATAACAAACATGTCATAGTTTCTATTAATACTTTTCTCTCTCAACTTTCAATATTTATTATATCAATTTTTTTAAAGTAAGGAGGACAACTAATGACTTTATTCTATTTATCGCTTCTCTTATATAAAGTGATATGCATTTATTCAAACACTTTAGTTTTAATAAGGGTGTGGTTGTAGCCTCAAGGGTTAGCTCAATTGGTCACCTTTGCTATTGAGAGAGCATAGGTTTGATTCTCTCGACAATCTTGGGGACAAATAATAAGCTTTGTGGTTGAGCCAAGTGATCCCTTTGGGTGGATCTGCCTAGTACAAATATTTTTGTGGATGTAGTTTCCGCTAATCTCTAAGATCTTTGAACCACATAGAAGAAAATAAAAAAATTTGCATGCAAAAATCCCAATTACATGAATGTTGAGGGTTGCATTCCACTTTATTAGAAGGGGTGTACCCCCAATTATAATAGAAATTGGGACAATTCCCTTTTAATATAAATTGTGATAAATAATAAGTGAAGTGGATAATGTGTCATATGTGTGTGTAAACAAGTTTCCCCATTCAATATACTCATCATTTCATCAATCACTAATAATGCGCTAATCACGCTAAGTTTTTAAAAAACTTGAGTGCTCTCCAACGGGGGAGGTTTGCAATTCCAAAAGAATATTTTGTTTGAGCTGGGAATTCTTACAAATATATAAGCGATCTTTGTACCATAATGAATCATTTTTCTATATAAATGTATTAGATGCACTAGGACCTTGTTGTAACTTTTGAATGAGTGTCCACACCTCTTCGTCATTCTTTTATTCATCTCTTGCTTCAGTTATCCAATTAGTTTGGATATTAGAAATGGCACAAAGCAATGTTTCCACATCCTCATTCTTTCTTGAGCGTGTATCTGCAACAACATTTTTCTTCCCTTTTATGTAGATGATTTCAAATTCATAACCTAACATCTTTGTGACCCATTTTTGCTACTCTTATGGAGATCATATTTGTTCCAAGAAGTATTTAAGACTATCATGATCTATTTTTATCTTGAAGTGTCTTCTCATTAGGTAAGGTCATCATTTCTTTAGTGCATGTAGTATTGCCATCATTTTCTTCTCATAAATAGGTTTGCATAAATATTTTCCCTTGATTGGTTGACTTTAAAAAGCAATGGGTCTTCCTTCTTGCATTAAAACAACACCAATTAATCCATTTCCTAAGGCATCACATTCCACAATAAAAATTTTGTGAAGTATGGCGTAGCTAAGACCAGTGCTTGGCACATTGCCTCTTTAAGATGTTCAAAGGCCCTAGTTGCTTTGTGTTTAAAATTTGGGTTTCAAGCCTTCGTCTTGAAGTGTTTGACTGTTCTTTGCTTTTGGGACAACGAGTTGGTTTTCAACTTATTTATAATCCAATCTTTCCATTGCTTTGCTTTGCTTTGCATTCTTGAAGTTGACCTATTTGAGTTATTTTTGGTAGTTTGAGAAGGATCTTTGCAATCTTGGTTCAATGAAGGGTTTTTGGTTCCCTGAAATCTTTCTTGTTTTCTGAATATTTTATGCTTCTTGTCATATTAATTTAGTCAATTTTTTTGGTCTATTTTTCACTTTTCTCTTATCATCTTGGTGATTGTTTATGGCTTGTGAAGTTTGGAGCCTTTTTTCTTGATTTTGGTCTGGAAGCAATTAGTTGCTTTGTCTTCTTCAAACTTTTGTTATAAGTCCTTAAAAAGAAAAGATAAAATCATTTGTTTTTGTGCCTTTCTTTTCTTTAGTTTTAGTTTTTTGGTTTTTTGGCTTTTCAACAAATTTGCAAATCTTCGCTTAAAGCTGAAATTTGTTGCGTTTGGAAGATTTTCTTCTTGGTATTTGTTTTCTCCTTGATTGTCATATTTTGGCTTTTGGTTTATTAAAGAACACATTTGATTGATTAAGAGTAGTCCATATAATCTTGCATTTAAGCACTTTATTATACATTAAGGTATTTTTCATTGTAGGCATTGTAATATTTTTTGATAGATTTTGAATGTGTGAGTGTGTTTTAAAAATAAAAGAAAAGAGTTTTTTCTTTCATAGTTTTCTCATAGACCCTTGTAGAGATCACTTTTCATCAAAGAAAAAAAAAATTCATTTCATGTATCCAAGTTTTCTATTGGTTTCTTTTCACGTCAAAAACATCACAATTTGTACTTCCATTACTCGTGACTTAAGTAACAACCAATAAAATCAAGCTCTTAATATAAAATGAGCTAGATTTTGTTTTTGTATTAGATACATCAATTAGTCTAGGGAATTTATGGCCTTGGAATAGGTGTGTGGAGATTAAACTCTCCAAGGCCACTCAAAACTGAAACATAGAAGTTGATTAAAGAGTGAAAAACCAGTATCGTTAATTTGTCCAGGAAAGCTCCTCTAACACATGAGTTAAGCACGAGGAGGAGTGAATACAGGGAAAGAGAGATATCCCCCCTCCTACTTGTTGGATCTTGCGCCCACGACTGCTCCGCCCAGCCTCTAATCACGAGCTGGTGACCATAGTTTCCTATCCTAGGGACCGCATAAGTGACTGTGGGGGGGAATTCCCATGGTACCCGAGACAAACATTGCACCACTTTCATAGTACTTCTAGAGGGTTCCCTTCCAAAACTCGGGTACTTGCACTAGCAAAGGCTATTGTCTGGAGGCCAACGTAATTGTTTCTGATACCTTCACTGGTAGGCTTGGGCCGTAATTATCCCAAAATATCTTAGGAAGGTCCTTATTTTCAATTTCTTGTATTTTGGTGTCCGGTAATAATAACCCAGAGAGGAAATACCTGGAAGCTTCTTGTTTGGTTGTATCATTAGGGACTTTTTAGTGAGTTATCTTTGCTCCTAGATTGCCAGATATTTTTATTTCTTGAGTCTTTAAAAATTTATCTTAATATTTAAAAGTGGTCAATCGACCAGTTCGTCGATCTGGGAGGCTTCGTGGGCTTTCACCTGCGAGTGTTTAGCCTTCATCTAGAAAGCATAGGAGCAATTCTACTGGTGATTTTCAACTAGTAGAAGCTAACGCATCAGATATTTATCCTTCTCCATGGGCTATCATTTCATAGGGTGAACCTAGTTCAGTGCATAATTGGGACATAAACGCTTTAGGTCCTTGCTAGGGTGCTCTTCCAATTGGAAGACGAAGTTGAGATTGAAGATGTCCCTAAGTCCCCCGTGACTCCTATGGAACCTCTTCCTTCTAATCTTTATTACGTTGTAGAATATGTGGGTACCTCGACTCACAAGATGGCAAGCTTGTTCACTCTCCTTTTTTTTCGATGGCCAATGTTAGTGGCGTAAGTATGGATACTAATACTTTTGGTGTGCACACCCCTCCTTCAGTTGTAGGAGGGTATAATATTACTATCCCTACTATTACACCTAGTACAATAGTCGTTGGCTCTAACTCCATTACGGGTTTGAGTGGGGGAACCCAACCTTGTGCCCCTTTCACTGGTGCATATTCTTTCGGGATGCCATCCAATGGAATTCCTTTGGTGCCTTCAACCTTCCCATCTATTGTTTCCACATCAATGAATTCTATGCCAAGTGGTTCAACATCTTTTCAGGGTTTCGCTTTTGGAAGTGGTCATATCCCTCCTTCTAATCCATATTTGAACATATGATCAGCACCTTTCTCTGAACATGATCAGAATTATAACCCTTTCCAAGGGAGTCAAGGATGGCAAAATCATTCTATTAGTGGTTTAGGCACTAGGAAATTATCCCATCTATTTGGTCAACGGGGGAGTATGCCCTTCCCATATGTTGGGACCTCAGAGGTCTTTCCTCCTCTAGCTAATGCATGGAATCCTTATCAAAGGTGTTCCCCATCTTTCAATGTTTCTCTAAGAGGAAACTACCCTATGTATGGTTACTCTGCGGGAGGGGGTGGATACCCTCCGAATACTTTTGGGCCACAAGGGTTTCCTTAACGTTCAGTTACATGTACAAGAAATCTGGTTTAGCCTGGTGCCTCTTCAAATCCATGATACTCTTTTCCTAAATTTGAAAATTCTACTCATGGTGAATGTAATCATCCTATTCCTCCACACTTATTGTTTTTGGAAACCTTAAATTTGCCAAATATTTCGAAGTTGACAAACGATCTAATCCGATATAATCTAGTTTGGCCTTCAGTCCCCACCAAACTTCCATATGATATTCTGAAATTTAAAGGGAATTCTAGAGAGGATATGGTTGATCATATGATCCAGGTGGATTAAATAGGTACAAGTACAAGTGGCTCAGCACAGACGGCTCAAAAATCAAAGTGTTCAAAAATCTCTCGAACCAAGTTCATGTTGTAGATCTCGTCTTTCTCATTCCAATGGCGTAGACGGCACTCAATTTTGAGTCTGTATGAAGGAGTTAGGAGCGGTCAAAGTTTTGGGTTTACTTGGTGACTGGACAGCCTTAAGGAGGACGCAAATTGGACCAAACCCGGCCACTGGATTCTGGCACACTCAGGTCTGATTCCGGGTGAAATTGTTGCCTAGTTAATTTGCCTCCTACGGTGAAAAATCAGATTTTCCAAAAATGTCTGTTTTGTTTGAACAAAACAAAAATTATTTAAAAAAAGAGGTGGCAGGCCACCACCCCTGCCACCCCACCCGACCGCATGTCCCAACATATTAAAAAATATATATATATTTATGGGCTGGCGGGCCATGACCCCCACCGAACCCCACGGAGCCTCCACCTTAAACAAGTACGTTTAACATATATCATATATATGTTATAACGTATATATAACATATATGTCGAAACATATATCATTCATTGCAGAAATAGCTAGCGGGGAGTTGGGGCGAGCCGCCCAATGCGGGCCCGAGCCCAAAAAAAAAAACATTTAACTATTCAGTTTTGAAAAACATGTGTGGATTTTGTGAAGATGCGGGATTTGATCCCTCGACCTCTCCTTAACAAATCGCCTATTTTACCACTAGGCCAACGGCCTTTAAGTTGTAAAGGACGCCCACAATTTTTAATATAAACCCATCATTCGCACAGTGTGCCAAGGGCCATGGAGAAGCAAAGCGTGCACGTAGATCAAAGTTTAATACTTTTTATTGCAGGTCATGTGGAACCATGAGCCAGAAAAGAGGCAGGCAGAACCTTGATTGAGGCCAACTTTCAGGAGGGCGAAATTTTGAATTTGTCCAAATGGGACAAATTTTATGTCATTTCAGTACTACTCGACGCCACGAGTCTGATGGCGTGCTCAGTTTCTTCATCTAATTTTTTTATTTTTCAGCCACTTTTGGAAGTGGGTTATGCAGGTGTCAGATTTCTGCATGTGAGCAATCGTTTTCACCTTTTTCGACGCCACAAGATTGATGGTGTTTTCAGATTCAGCCGCAGAGCAGCTTGGCCTTCAGAAAATGGCAGCATGAGGTATATGATGTGATTTCCATGTACTTCTTCATTTATTTCTCTTTAGATGCATTATGTCTTGCAGATCCCGGTTGATACATGAGTCGTGGGATCTTGCTTTGTGTTGTTATTGATGTACTTTCAGCTATGGATTTGTGTCATGTATGAGTCCCTTTTATGCCACATTGGGGGGATGCTCCTTTTCATATGTGTATTGTTGAGATCTCTTTTTTTCCAGGATTGGCGGGATACTCTTATTTACTACATGTCAGCTATGGTCATACTGATAGGAGTCTTTCTTTATGTATGAGAGTTCTGCAGTGGAATATCTCTTGAAGTCAAGCCACTCCTGCGTGAGGGAAATTTTTTTTCCTTGTATGTCATAGGAAAGCACATCCATGTACATCTTCTTCTTACAACACATAATGCAGCGGCCTACGCCATCTTGACACCAAGGCTCGGAGATGTAGTCCCTCCTGGGCGAACTCCGTCATCAAACAACGTGTTCTTATGATTGTTGATCTTGTTCATTTATGTTCCTCTTATTTATAGCCACAATTGTTCATTTATGTTCTTTAACGTTTTAATTAAATGTAATTCTAATTATCAGCCGAAGTAAAAGGTCTTGGTTAAGGGGTATCAAGATTTTACCCTGGATCATCATATAAACGCGTTCCCCTAATGATGTTCATCTAACTCTTTGATCAATGATTCGATCATATTGAAAGTATTCCAATGCGATTCCAACGCACCCTAACTGGAAACGCTGCAAAACATTATATTGAGCTAAGAGGGGGTACATTTTCTACGTTTGGTTATTTGGCTACTATTTTTCTAAACCATTTTCAGTTGCTTGTCCGATATGACGTTGGAACTGAGCTTCTAGCCAATTTTGAGCAGGACAAGACAACTTATACTTCTGACCACATCCAAGAGTGGCGCAAAATAAAAAGGCTTATCAAGGCATATATCCCTGATGAATTCTTTTGGAATGGTTTTTGAAATATTTACAGGTGTATATTTGTAAGGACATGTCTCTCTCCGAAGTATTGACTAAAGAACATGCTATCTTAAGAGCCCACCAATTACAAGTTATCTATTCTCAATTTGGAGTCCTTCTCACGATTCTACTTGATGCTACACGGTCAAAAATAAACCTAGCCAAACCCAAGCCAAGACCCCATGCGGACGGAATTATTAGATCAATCAATATTAGTACGGATAACATGTTGAATCAATTGCGGCAGTTGTCTTTACAATCTGCTTCTCTAGTGCAGGCTACACTGTCAGTGTCTATTCCTTCCCTACCTTTAGCAATTAATGTTGTCCAATCTTCAAATCCCAAAATAAACCAATAATTTGATGGTAAGAAGAAGGGACGTGGTAAGAAGAAAGATAAGGGTGGGAAGGAGAATGCGAACAAGACCAGTAATGATACTGGAGAGGGCAAGAAGGAATTGAAAAATAAAGTCAAATTTCCATGCAACTTATGTAGTGGAGATCATTTAACTCATCTTTTCCCTAAGATTCAGGATGTTCAACGCTTGTTAGCTCAACAGGGTTCTTCCAGTTCCCAGGTTGTCCTAACTAACCCTTTTCCAAAAGGGAAGCAATTTTCTTGTTGGCGCGAATGTTAATACTGGAGCCCCCTCAAGGGGAAACCGGGATGGGGAATCCACATCGAATGTGTACATGGTGATATCTAATGTTGATATTTCTACAAGAGCACGTGATTACCTTCAAAGACTAAGGCTACTTCTGATACCTCAAAGCCACTCCATATCGAGAGGCCTGTAGTTGAGCCCATACCTGGGATGCCAAAAGGCTCTACAAAACGTTCAACTTACAATCCCAACATTAAGGTTACTCGGAATTATTATATTGTCTAAGATATGGCTCAAATCCCTTGTGCGATGTCAGCGTTAGAGGAACTCCAATCGTGTCCTGCACAAAGAATTTCATTTCTCACTGTGATCTAGGAAGTAGATACAAAGAACTCTCTCATTATTACATTTGATATGTCAAGTGTTAAGAAGAGACTCCCTCATCATATAGATTTCCAGATTAAATATACGTATCGGAAGAAGACTATCTTTCGAACTGTAGATGATGAATGGGCTTCTACATGTGTCATGTCATTATCATGTTGGAAGGCTATCGGATCCCAAAAAATTGTTCCTTCCCCTACTCTCCTTACTGCATTTGATGGTCATTCTCATAGACCTCATGGAATTATTCCAGCCTTTCTCGTCTGTGTCGGGGGAAAGGTTGTCAATATTGAGGTAGAGATAGTTGATGCCAACCTTGACTATAATATTTTATTGGGTCGAAATTGGGTTTATGCAATGGATGCCATTTGTTCATCATTATTTTGCATCCTATGCTTCTCCCATGAAGTGAGAATTGTTAAAGTTGCTAAAATGACTTATTCTCCCAACGATCCCAACGCATCTTCAGACTCTATAATTCCCTTGATGAGGAACACCAAGCAGACTATAGAGAATTTGGGAGTTGGAATGTATTCCTCGTTGATGGGTGCTTTTTATCTTCCTCCTCCTACCGCTCATATTAATGTTATTTTTTCCTCCAAGGTCGTTCCTTTTAAAGTTTTGTTTAGAACTCATTATTTCTCTGATCCTTGGCCCTTTCCCCCTCATACTGCCACATTAGAGGAAGGGCATGTAGGCGGAATGGCATATCATATATCTGCAGAAGAAATCACAAATCAATCTATCATGCATTCTACATATTCTGAGCCCATTCCTCTCCCATCATAGGATTTGGATGGTGATGTGGCTTTGGTATGGACTATTGACTCTACCTCAATTATGTATTGCCTTGATATTGTCTTACCATTCGAAGAAGCAATGACTGGTGCAGAAATATTGTTTGATGATTTGTATCATCGGTCATATTTTCTCCCTGATTTGCATGAGGTTGAATCAAATTTGGCCAGTCCTTATTCAACTGGAAGTGTTCATAAAATTATAAATCCTTTGGCTCCAGCACAGATTTTTTCCAAAGGTAATATGTATAATATATCAAAAATAGTTTCGGTGAACATTTCCATGAATCCCAATATCATCGAAAACATCTTCATCTGAGCTTAATGTTCCCCTAAAAAAATCAAAATTTATATTGACATTTTTAAGTAATTTCGAGATTTAATTGCTTGGTTTTATGATGAAATGTATGGAATTGATCCATCGATAGTTCAGCATGACATCAATACATATGAAAATGTTAAAGCTCTATGGAAAAATCTTCTACTGGGAAATCCTAGGATAACTACGAATATTAAATCTAAGGTTGAAAAGATGCTTAAGTCAGGTTTCATATACCCCATTCCTTTGACTAAGTGGGTCTCTAATCTAATCCCAATTGATAAAAATCAAGGAACGATCTGGATATGCATTGAGTTTAGGGATTTAGATAAGGCTTGTCCGAAAGATAATTTACCCACTCCTTTTATCGATCAGATCATTGATGAGTGTCTGGGAAATGAGATATTCTCCTTCATGGATGGTTTCTCGAGATATAACAAAATACCTATTCGTCCTGAAGATCAACACAAGACAACTTTAATTTTCCCCTGGAGTACATTTGCGTACAAGAAGATGCCTTTTAGCCTCAAAAATTTTGGAGCTACCCTTTAGCGGGCTATTTCTTATTATTTCCACGACATTAAGCACACTATAGAGTCCTATTTGGATGACCTAGTTGCTCATTCTCTAAAGAGAATGGATCATCCAAAGCACCTTTGTTTTCTTTTTGAACGATGTCATTATTATAAGATCTGGTTGAACCCTAACAAGTGTGTTTTAGTTGTCACATATGGTTAGTTATTGGGATTCATAGTTTCAAATGAAGTGATTCATGTTGATCTCTTCAAGGTTGAGGCAATACTTCAGTTGCCTCCCCCATCAATTATTCGCCAACTTCAGACTCTCCAAGGAAAATCCAATTTCATAAGAATATTTATCGTAATTGTCATCTTAGAAAGATTTGTGATTACTAAAGAAAATGGTTATTTGGCTATGGGGCCGATTTAGATTTGTGGTTGATCCAGGCACAACGTTGACCTCACAATCATACTGAGTCACCGATTGCTGATTTCTCTTGTATCTGTTCAGAAACATAATCCTTAGCTAGTATCCAGATTATCATTCAGAAGATGATATCTTAATAGCATATGGTTTATTATCAGCGCAGAAGTAGTGATGACGGCATATATATATTCTCATGGCTTTAGCAGCAGTTCCAAAAGTTGTGCTTGACTCAAACAATATATATTATGGAAAATATTTTGTGTTAGTTGACGTCAACCCATTTCAGTTTGTCCTCAGTAGGCGAGTGATTGGGGGCAAATATAATAAATGGATTGTCACCGTAAAAGAATTTGACCTCAAATTTATGTCATCCACATCTAAAAAATCTTTAGTATTCGCAAAATTGATCTCACAGATGCCTTGTGATGAGGATATTGTTTATGAAGAGACATTTCATGATGAACATCTCTTCCTAATCTCTTCGCAGTATCCTTGGTATGGAGATATCATTATATATCTCCAAAATTCGAAATTCCCTCAGACTTTTTCGAAGGATGAACATAGAAAAGTACGTCACCTAGCAAAAAATTATATTATTATATATGATACTTTATATTGTCGTGATATTGACTCAATTCTTAGGCATTGTTTAACCTTCGAAGAAGCTGAGTCTGTTCTAAATGACTACCACATTAGATATTGTGGAGTTCATCTATCTAGGATTTCTACAGCCTAAAAAATCTTGCATGCGGGCTATTCTTGGCCCTCTATCTTTAAAGATTGCATTGAATTGGTCAAGAAATGCCATACTTGTCAGGTATATACTCGTAAAATGCGCTCTCATCTAGCTCCGCTTTTCCTTGTCATCACTGTCATACCTTTTACTAAGTGGAGTATTGAATTTACTACTTGTAATACAGCTTCAGCTAACGGTCATAACTACATCATTGTAGCAGTAGACTATTTTATAAAGTGGGTCGAATATATGCCTACTTTCAAAGAAGACGGTGAGACGACAACTCTTTTTGTATTCAACCAAATCATTACATGTTTCAGTATTCCAAGAGAGATTTTCACTTACCATGGCAGTCATTTTCAGAATAAGATAATGTCTGAATTAGCTTTAAAATTGGGATTTTGGCAAGAGAATTCATCTATGTATTATTTTCAAGACAATGGGAACGTGAATAAATCCCTCCAAACTATCCTGCAAAGTGCAATCAATAAAGCTAAATCTAATTGGCACATCATGGTATATCATGTGCTTTGGGTATACTGAATGTATGTCAAGACTGTTATCATTTTTATTCCTTTTCAACTAGTTTACGGTTTAGAATCAATCTTCCTTGTGGAATGTGAGATTCCATCCCTTAAGCTAGCAGTCCAACTTATTCCAGACACTTCTAGTCTCGAATAATACCTCATTCATTTGGAACATCTCAATGAGCAACGTAGAGATGCAGCCAGAGTGAATGAAGCTCATAAAAAGCAAGTAAAAGCCTAATATTATAAGATTATGCATCCTAGGGTTTTCTCTAAAGGTGACCTTGACCTGGTCTATGACCAAGATAAGGACACCTTGGGGGCAGGCAAGTTTAAACCCATGGGGTATGATCCGTTTATTATCAAGAAGGTCTTGAATAAAGGTGCATACGATTTGGTTGACTTTGATGGAAATATGTTGTCGGAGCCCATAAATGGGCTCTATATTAAGAAGTATTATGCATAGGTTTTTGCCTATCTTCTGCTTTGTTTTGTAGATATTGTACCAAGTTTTTGTTTTTTTTCTATGGGTATCATGATCATATTGGTATCTTTGGTTTTCTTTGGCAATTTTTGATGGATGATCTGGTGTATCTAGGATTCATTGATGGTGCTAGTAGACATACTTGGAACTTAGCTTCCATCGTTTGGGTTATATGTTATCCATCTGGTCAATTGCTAGTCTCAAGAGGCATATGTATTGGTCCTGCCTCCAAAAATATGGTTGAATAAAATGTTGTCATTAATTTATTATCTGAGGAAACCTCGTTTGGTATTTAATCATTATTGGTTTATTTAGATTCGCAGTTGGTGGTGTATCAATTAAATAACATCTACCGTGCGAGAGATCCTTTATTACATCTCCAATTTTTGAGAGTACAACTATTACAAAGATCGTTTAAGTTTATTACTTTTATTCATATTCCACGATCAAAAACTTCATTTGTTGATTCTATAACTAATCAAGCATTAGATTGGCAGATTAATCATTCATATTATTAAATCAAAAATACCATAAAATCATATGTATATATGATCAAAACATCATGAAACCGTCTGTATATAGATAGGAATTATATGTCCAAAATATTACAAAATGTGGAAAAATGTCCTACAAAATTATGGCTTAAGCACGATCATGTCCATAAAAATACCAGTCATCTATAGTCTAAGCCTATGGACCCTACCCCGGATGAGCATCACGGAAAAATACGATGGCATTTGCCACCTGTCATAAAAGTTGCACCCACTCTCATGGTACTCCTACCACTCGCCTTTGAATATCCTCAGGGAGATCCTCTATGAATTCCATGGGGACTTGGAGAGTAAAACTCTCCAAGTTCCTTTAGACTGCATGAAGGAATCTCTCAGACTCAGTTTCTCTCTTTGCATCTTTTCCCCGATGCTTGTGCCTAGGCAAGCCCTCGTGTCTCACTAGTCCAACACCTGCATCATGATCAAACAATCTTGTAATATTTTTGTTTCACTAAAATTTTTTTATAACTTCTTAAGATCATATAAAAATCCCAAAAAATCAAATAATATAAAAATATTTTACTGATATCACCCCATGCAGCCCCTGCAGGAAGTACCAGATTCGAGTCCTCTCTCTAGTATATGCCTGCATAGGGATAGTCATCTATAACTATGACTTTTTGTTCCCACCAAAGGAAAAACTCTTCATCAAATGTTGCTCGAGTGGCTTCACCTCCGCCAAGTCGCTTGATCAAGTCTTCCCATTTAGCCATCCTCAGATTCCTAGGAGTGCTAATGGTTGTAGACACTTTGGGTCGAAGTGTTGGTACTCTCTCGAAGAAGAATGAACAAAGTATGATACCATAGCCGAAATTATTCATTTTCCCTTGTCTCACTAAAGACAGTTGCTTCATCATGCATACCAAGAGAGTTGTGCACCAGTCAAATAATTTCGAGGTAAGGCACTCTACTACTAAGAACATGGTAGGACGAGAGGCATGATGTAGTGATGTCGAGCCTACATTGCTGACTATGGTAAATAGAATGATTTTGATCGGAAAACTCATTACATTTTTTATCAGAATCTGAGATTTGATCTTGTCCATCTCCGGTGTGCAGTAGATTCCACATTGAGGCCTCCTCGGGCCCTCCCTTTCATATCAAATGTTTCTCATCTTCGGGAAATTCTTGTGATGAAGTATATATCTTCCACCTCAATCTGAAAGGGCATCCGATCAATCATAAACAACTCTTGCTCTGGATCACGGTAATGAATAAGCATCTTTAGCACCCGAGTTTTGGTTTTCATATTTGGCATCATGAAAATTTTGAGTAATCCACATCCTCTCAATGCTTCCAATGCTAATGGATCATTTAGAACCTCATTTTCAACATCACTATGCTCCCCTTTTCTCCAAATGACTAACATTATGAAAAATCAAAGAGTTTCATCCATTAGAAATTGTTCTTTTCATTTCTCTTGCGCCTACACGACCTTCTCAAGAGACAATCGAGTATACATGCCACTTTTACCTTTAAAATACGCGTGTAGAGATTTTTTTACACA
Source organism: Pinus albicaulis (assembly GCA_034641835.2). Taxonomy (NCBI): domain Eukaryota; kingdom Viridiplantae; phylum Streptophyta; class Pinopsida; order Pinales; family Pinaceae; genus Pinus; species Pinus albicaulis. The sequence goes on from CM076571.1 coordinate 168,455,884, forward strand.
GTATAGCAAGATTCAACCCGCATACACGCAAAGGCAAGTTTTAAAACAAAATCCTACAGTGAAAATTTGATTAAATTCGCTTAAAATCAATCAAATCAATGAGAATATGGATCTAGAATTACCTGTATGGTACAGTTGAGAGAATTGGTGGAATTAGGTTGTCTAAATTTGTTCCCAAGCTCTCAAATTCTCAACACTTACAAGAACAAATGAATTTTTGGTAAGTCAAAAGGTCTTTTATATTAATTTTTAAAACCCACTTTTATAAAGTTCATATTTTTTACTTTATTATTTTGTAATTTTTTTGACATTTTGGCTTGAAGTGTGGGGAAGGTTGTTTTTCAGGGTAAATGAAGACATTGTGATATTTTTTCAAAATTTCAAATCCATGATCGCGGACCTATTGTGGAAAGTATCTTTTTCTTTACTAGCATATGGGCTAGGACATATCACATTTTCCATTGCATTTTGCATCTTAACCTCGTACTACGATACTTTGTGATAGTGTTGACCCCATTGTGTTGTTATTTTCAAACCACTCTCACTCGCCATCTTATAAAATTGTAACATAATGGTATAGCCATTCCTTCCATGGGCTTCCTGGTTAGACCCTCGCTAGCATATGTTGCCCATGCTACAAGAATTATGTAGGCTCGGGAGTCCTCTTTAGTCCTGCCATGACTTTGCGATGAAGCTTGATTCCTCTACTTCTTCGTTATTTTTCTAGATTTATACCCTAGAGGGTCCCACTTGTTAGGTTGTGTTGTTGCATTGCATATTGACTTGTACCCTTTTTCCCTCAAGCCGAATTCACTTGGACTCGTGCATAAGCCACATTTTTACCATGACTTTTCTGCAAGTTCAAACCATGCACTCACTAACCTCTTAAACTTGATACCCTTTACATGTGGAAAGAACATTCCTTTGAGTGTTGATGACCAGTTTATGCCACCTTGCATTGAGCATAGGAATGTTCCAGTATGAGGAACTAGTGCATCTGCCCTTAACTTCTTTCCATTGTACTATAGGCATTCTTTTATTCTTTTTTCAAGCTTTAAATATGAAAAAGACAAAAAAATTTATATATTCCAAAAAGAGAGGGAACGAGACATTTACTTCCATATTTGATGGAAACAAGAGTCAATTATGTCACCCTTGAACAAAGCAATCAAAAAAAATATTTCCTCCATTGGGATGGGACTTAGCTTGACTTTAGGAAAGTCGTAACCTTGTTTTTGAGTGCGTCCTCCTCTAGTTAGTTATAGTTTCCAATCATATGGAGAGTTTGTTAATTCCTCCTGCATTACAAACTTATACAAAGTTTTTATATGTTGCTATAGAGTCATATTTGAGTCGTGCTTTTGTTCAAGGGAATTCAACCTGTGTCGCCCATTCTGTGGTGTCTCTTGACTCATTTTCAGTTGGCCATACCTGATCTATCAAGTTCTTTTCAGTATCACATTAGCTATTTGGTCCTTTGCTCGTGCTAGTTAAGAAAGTCCCCATTGATTTCTTACTGGCGGGTCTGCTCATATCAACTTCCAAAAAGTTCTCTACGAATAGGCCTAGAGTCGCACCTTGTCCCTATTTACATCATTTATAGGTGACCTTGTGCTCAACATCGATTTGTATCATGGGTCTTTGACTGAGTGGTTTCCCTTGTGTTCGACGTCAATTTACATTATCACACATTAGGATTCGTACAATACCTTGGTTTCCATTTGACCCTATTGATGGATTGCTCACATTTGTTTCATCTTTCATTATTGGTTGGTTTAGAGGGTTTCTATCGTGCGCTAGTCACATCTTGTGTATACCAAAAACGTACTTCAGAATGGTTATTTCATCTCTTTTCGTCCGATTTCTTCCAAATTATTGGCCTGTGGGTTATGTTGGAGTTCCCATGTTTTGGCCAGGTTGACAAAGACCAAAAGATGAGACAACATAGAACCACTTTGGGACCTTAGGATCTAGCCCTCCTAGGTCCAGAGAGGGATCTCTCTATATGAGTCAAAGGATACGTCTTTGAGGCTTAAATTATAAGATTTTAGGCTAGTTATAGGCTCGAGGTTGTTTGTTTGATTGTTTGTGTTTGGTTGGAGGGAATCAGGAAAAGAAGGACCAATACGAGACAAAGACGAGAAAAGGTGAAGCTTAGGCAGAGGCAGATAACTCAAAGAACATCAAAGCCATTGGGCTATGGAGTCAAGAAAGGATTTATTTGTGTTCAATGTGCAAGCTTTCAGTTGGGCTAGTCATCTAGAGCATTTGGATCTTAAAGGATGATTGGTGGGATGGGACATTAAGGATTGAAAATGAGTGAAGGGGAACCATCCAACTCTGTCTATAGATCAGGCCATAGGTCATTTAACTCCAGGCCTGCTTGGACAGAATTAGAGGTAAAACAAGGGATCTTGGAAAGGTTTAATTGGGATGGAAAGCTCCTAGTGAGGCAAATACAGGATTCTAGACCTCCCAGGTTCTCAACACATTCAACTAAATCCTACCAAGAACATCTAAACACAGATTTCATTAATTCATACATCAGAGAGCAGGCAATGTCATCCACTACACTGGTTAAATCAATTGAAATCAACATTCAGATACACATATAAGCAGAAAACATTGAGGTAGGGAGAGCAGGAAACATAGGGCACCTATCAAGGGTGAATCCTATATTATACTTCTGTTTCCTACCAGCAGAAATGAAATGAAATGAAATGGAATTAAACACAGAGAAAAGAAAACATCACCAGCTGCTTTAGATCAGGATCCAAAGAAACATGCTTGTCATATTAAAAACAACACCAATTAGGTACACCATAGCCCATAGCTTGAACATTAAGCCTGAATACATCATATCTCAGCCTATCTTACAATATACACAGAGAACTTGTCTCAAGAGGAACAATGCTTGCATTTCACTGATATCTCATCAACAACCATTACAGTAGTTTCCTTCTGTGTTTTATAGCAGGAGAGACACAGAAGACCGACCCAGAGGGTAGGTGAACACTCAATGCAATATTAATCACAGAAAAGAAATGAGGGCCGAAACCCAATCTGTTTCAGATCTCTGCATTTATCTCGGTTATGGCTTTGGTGTTCGGCTTACAGTACTGCGTGGTGCATTTGGAAAACTAAAATAAAACATAACAGAAATAAAACAAAGAGCAGTGCGATCTGCCCTGTTCGTGCAACGAAGTTTCTGATCATGTAGGACTATTGTTAGGACGTGAGACCTTCCCAAAACAAGGCATGGAATGAAAACTGCATGGGCAGTTTGTCCTTTGATGAAGAAAAACATTTCTGTTGATATGACAACCCTGATATTCTGATTTTCTCATGCTGTACCTTCTGCGTGATGGGCAGGTCTTTGAACTGGTTCCTTTGCTTTCTAAAATCCTTGAGAGGGTGCAAGAAATCTTCTATTTATTGCCTCGAGCCCTATCCTGCTCCCGTACTGGCTTCGTTCATGCATTTTGAGCTTTAATGGCACTGGAGAGGGCTTGCAAATTTTAAATCTGTCCTTTTCTAGAGAGAACCAATCTGCTGATGTGAAAACCTGATATCCATTAACTCCTTCGTTTCTGTCAGTGAGGACCTTTCTGCTGCCTCCATACTGTGTATTAATGGTGGAGTTTCTCTCCTGTGCCGTGCGGATCCTGCATCAAACTCCAAATAACCATGCAATGGGGGGTGGATGAAATGGTAGTGCGGCGGTGGCAGAGCGATGGCCTTTTACTACAATGGTAACAAAATGCAATAAAGCGGTGAAAACGTATGAGTAATAGGGTTCGGTGATAATATGCAGCGCAGATCGTCAGATCACGGTCTGGGAAAAGAAATCAATGGTGGAGATTGAGCGGAATAATATGCGGAAATGGGTGGAACAACTATGCGATAAACTTTGAACAAAATACCAAGAAATGCAACGGAAATGCAATGGAATGCGATGGAGTGGGGCCCAGCCAGAGGCGGAGGGCGATTAAACCTGGGCTGTCAGATCTTGGGTGGAGGGACGGTCATGATCAAGTCGGAGGGTCGCGATCGGGGGAAGCAGGGGTGACACATTGAGAAAATTCCGATTGCGATCAGAGCAAAGTTGCGATTAAGTGCTAACCGTAGGATCTGGGACGAGATCAACGACTCTCATTCAATCGGGGGGAGAACAGAGAGGGACAATGTAAGGGGAGCGGGATGAATCTGCACCGTTGAATTTGGCGGGACGGACGGACGGGATTAAATCGGGAGACGGAGGGAAGGGGTTGCGATTGCGACCAGGCGGAGGGTGCGATTAATGCTGGACCGTCGGATCTGCAGGGAGAATGGACGGTCGGGATTAAGTCGGGAGATTGCAATCGGAGCACGGAGAAGAAGGCATGCGATTGGGTTATGCGATTGCGATGGAGCGATTGGCGCAGGGCCGTTGGATCGGCGGGATAGATCAACGGTCAAGAATAGATCGGAGGGTCGCAATCGGAGCTTGGACGGAAGAACTCGCGATCAATCGCATCGCAATCACTTGCGACGGACCGATCGGAGGGTGCACATAACAAGTTGCGATTGCGATTGGGCGGGGGGCTGCGATTAGCGCTCCGCCGTCAGATCTCCGCGGAAGATCAACGGTGCGGAACGCATCGCCAGACTTATTGTTATAAATAAATCGCATCGGAGTTTTGACTATTACAAAGGATTTGTGCACCCGCTTGACTTCCGATTGCGATTAGCGCTTGGGACTTAAGCGCTTGGTCCCAACGCACGGGCATGTGTGGGAAGTGGTTAAGGGGCTAGGCCTTATAATAAGGTCGGGAAGTGGGTTTTGGCCCATTTAAATGGAATTTGAAGGTTGGGGGAGGGTAACGATAGAAGAAGATAAGGGGGATGAGGGGAAATTTAGCCAAGCAAAGGGTAAGGGAAGAATTTGAAGGGGATTTCGAGGAGATTTAGGCGGTAAGAAAGGGGATGGAAAAGGAGACAGGGGGGGAATAAAAGAGGTTAAGTGGGGATGAAATGAGCGGAACAAGGAGGCCTTTTGAGAAACGGATCAGCAGATAGGATTTATACAAGGCAAAGCACTCAGAGACTTCAAGGAGAATGGTTTTTCAGGGAAAGGCATCCCTTGAAGGCTCAACAATCAATTCAGCCCCCAGCTTGCTTGTCAAGAATTTCATATGGGGGCTAACAGGTTACACTCGAGCTAGTTGATGTGGGATGCCTTAATTCCTTCCTTCCAACAGATATTTTCCCATCGACTTCATCTCATTTCTCTAGGAACAAGCTAAAGAGTCCTTTTCGGTACCTTAGTTTTTCGGTACCTTAGGGTTTCGATCATGATGGTATACTGTGGTATAATCCTTCGCTATCAATGGTAAGAATACATCAATGTCTCTAGATTTATAAATTCTCTCAAGTGTTCCACTTCAACAAATTTATTCGCACTTGTTAGATTGTACTGGGGTACCTTGACTCTCGTCATCATTATCGGTGAGTTGTCTCGCGTTTTCTAACAGTATACATCAATGACCAGTAATCAAACTGTTTCTCACATGGTTGACTTCAACTCATTTATTCATGTAGTGTAGTAATGTACCATCCGTGGTCAGTGAAGATCTCAGGTTGTGTCAGCATCTTGGTTCAATTGAAAACTCTTTCATTTTTTGTCAGCGATTCCATCCACCTTATATGTTGCAGTCCATCAAAACAAAATTCTATATGTTGGCACCCGAGTTTTTGCAGTACCATTATTCCACCTATATGACTTGGTACTTTGAGGATCAGTTGAAAAACATTTGTGATTATACATTCTTTGAGAATCATTGATCACAATTTATTCTACATGTGATATTGAGACACAACCCCATTGTGTTACTTTGTGGCTATGATAATATGATCCACTATGTATTCTTCAGTTCTCTTTTTACACTTGTATATACATGTTGGATCCTCTTTATACCTGATCAACAGACATGCTATAATATCTCTGAGCATGGGTATGCATGCCTTAGACATGAGCCTTCTTTCTAATTTCTTCCATAGGTTTTCAGCGAGCTGGAATCTGGTGATATCCTCTCAGGTCCTCAAATTATCTCTCTTTATACTTAATATATTTTGGCCATCATGTACCCCTTATGACCTCATATATTAGGGGGAATTTTTTATAGCATCATTCAACACTCATGTAGTTCTAACTCTCTTATATGGCCTTGGGAAGCCCTTTCCCATATGGACATGATCATTTATTAAAAACAATATTTTGAATTACATACGCAACTATGCCCTTCAAAAAGCACGTACACACACGGGTACTTCCATATAGAACCTGTGTATATAATTTAAAATTATATATATATATTATCCTATTTTTGGGGCAGGGTTTATGGGTATCATCGAAATACCACCTACAAGAGCCCATGGCCTAACTGAATCAACCGATTTACGGTAGTATTTATACGCCTCATAGGAAGGCCTAATTATAGCAAGGAGATAGGATAATGACATCATAGTCATTTCAGTTCCCGATCAAGTCTAATTTCCTTTCGTTTCCTGCACTCCCAGTCATAGGAAACCCTTGTTTCCTTGTATAGATGTTCATCCTTCCTTATATGACATCCTATTTCTTATGATCGAGAGGTGATATTTGAGGCTTGGGCTGGATGAATCCAGGGGAAGGTTTCGTTGGTGTCATGGTCAGATCAGGTTGTATCTCTCCACTATAATTTGTTGATATCAATAAAGAAGCTCTGTCTTGTTCTTGAAATGCTTTGATCTCATGTTTTTATGATTCATGTTTAACATTTCATGATTTATATATTTATGCTTGATGATCTAACATTCATATTATACACACGCTTTGAACTATATTCTATATATATGCTTCTCTTAATGTCATTGTAGGTCTGATTGTTTTGGAGGAAGTAGAGAGTTTGAACCTTATGGGATCGACATTAGATGTAGGACCTACAGTTACTTCTCTCAATCCCAAATTTAGTAGTTTGTAAATTTTTCTTGCAAGATGTATGCTTCTCATTTATTTTCTACCTTCGATCTGTTGAGGTTCTCAACCCTGACCTTATTGAAATTTTTTGCGCCAAAAAGCGTGAATCCCATTGCAACATGTGCAATATGTCGAACGGTTTGTTAGGTGTTGCGGGCCCAACTACCTCCCCTTTTCGCAGTCATGTGGAAACCATATGGCTAGAGGTGCGGGCTAGAGGCCATGCACCCACTGGCACTCTGACCCTGGTTGCTTTAGTTTCCATGTGGTCGTAGACTAAAGCCATGCGCTATCACTGACCTCTGTAAGCCCCATCGTCTATTGCGCCAAGTCACATTCGAGTGTATGAGACCGGGGGTCGGGAAAATCACTCGCCCCTATCACCTCGGTGCTTGGTTGTATGTAGTCTTGTGTATCTAGGGGTTGGGGCCATGTGCCCCACCCCCTCTGCCAATGCAAAAATACATATTATTCTAGTATAATCGGCCCCCATGTTATAATAAGAACTAAAGGCATGGTATGGTGGTAAGACTATTGGTTATTTGTAGAGAGGTCATGGGTTCGATTCCCTGTTAGGTCAGTTGGTCGACCCAACAAATTTTTGTCATAAATCCTAGGGGCCACGTGATGCCTCATGATTGGTCCAACCCAAATCTCAATAACCAATGAAATTGTGCCAATTGTCCCCATACGGTCATGTCACATGTAAGCATGTGATTGGTCCATAATGTGCATCATACTACCTATTCAACATGCCAACGTCATTGCCATGTCATTGTATGACTTGCCTAGTAAACAACCCAGTCAAATCTACAAGTTGAATTTTTAGTTGTTTTCCCAAAACTTCAAAACACGATAAATTTTATATGTAGTGTCGGATTGAGGTGATTCAAGTGTCATTGGAATAAAAACAACGAGATATATGAATTGGCACTTGTTTCGAGCGATTTTGAGCACTTTTATTTTTGAGCATTTTTTTGATCCCCTAGATCACCTTCACTTATAGTTTAGATTATTAATTTTTTTGTTACTGTAGAATTTCTCTTATGTTTGTCTCTAGGATCAATATTTTGAATTTTAAGGTTTATAGATTTAATATGTTTTGTTCTTGAGTTTTTTGGTGAATTAAAGGAATCCCCCACAAGCCTAGGTTAATGTAAGATCAAGAGGGAGTTCCCCCCCCCCCCCCCCCTTTTCACAAAAAATAAGTATCCTGTCCTTTATTTCTTTTCATTATCAATTCCCTATATTTGTATAAGTTTCATTTTTGCTTGTTTATAATCATCTCTCTTTTTTTTTCCTTTGAAGGAAAGGTTACAAGAATATTCTAAAATCAAGAGGAAGGTTGCAAAAATTATTATAACTAGTTTCAGGGGGAGACTCCAATAAAAAGAAGACAAAATATTTGTTTCAAAGGGAGCAATTCAATAAGAAAGTCCTACAAGTTTTGTAAAAGGAGGGACTCAAGGTATCTTTAAATACCACATGATTTATAGCTATTATTCTTTATATAAGAAGGTACGATCTTTTTGAAATATGCTTTACATTACTAACTCTCTCATGTCTAGGGTTCTTGAATCATAACATATTCCTACTTGTTAGGGTGATTAATATCTAGATTAAATCAGCCCTTTTCATATTCTTTATCTTTTGTTCACTTTTGTAAAACCCTAATCTTTAGGGTTCACTGCAAAACCCTAGCCCTTTCGATGTTAGGGTTGGTTGATGTTTCTTAGGTTTTGTTGTTGATATATGATGAAATCCTAGGTTTTTAGGGTTTGATAAATTAGGGTTTACGATAAAACTCTTTAAGAGTTAATGTAAAATCCTAACCCTAGGTGTATATGTTTTTGTGTGGTTGAAATCTTATCTCAATCTAGTTGTTGTATTTCTAATATTAAAGTTTTGATGATTATATCTAAGGTTTACAACAAACCCTAGTAAAGAATTATATAAGATTCTAGAAACCCTAGATGTAAGATTATTTAGCTATGATTGAAATCCTGAATTGATTTGGTTATTGATATCTAAGGTTTAATGATGAAATCTAGGGATTGTGACCAAAACCCCAGCAAAAATAGATGTGAAGGTCTAGGGCATTAAATGTGTACCCCTTGTTGATTGTAAACCTAACTATGTTTAGGTTTTAAATATTTAAAGTTGGATTTCTTACTGAAGGTTTGGTAAAAATATATGTTCTCTTTATGCTAACCCTGGTTTGATAAAATTTTACTTCATTCTCTTGTATATATATGTGTGTTCTTGGTTGTACTTGTTAAATATTGGCAGGTACATAATCTTTAAGATGTTAAAGATGCTTACCTATCTCATACTTGATGATGACTTGATAATGATGTTGAACATGATGGAAAAATGAAGCTGTAAGAATCTTAATGGCATTGAATTTTACATTGTTGATTAATAAATGACATGGTTACCATGAAATGGAATAATTTTCTAAAATATTGAGGTTCTCTGATCACATTTTGATGCAAAAGAAAGAGTCTGTGCGGTCGAGCAATTTATTCTTTAGAAGAAAGAAGCCTGGATAAAGAAGGTGTGTATCATCTCCCTAGTTTAGAGGAAGAACATATTGTGACAGTTACAATGAGGAACATAAAGATAAAATGAATATTTCAAAATGGCTAAAGTACTACAGATGGTTATTCATGATTGATGAAGCTTTGAACAAGAATTATATGTTTTGGAAAGTGTTGCTAAAAAAGTTAAAGAAGAAAGATTCTATAGAAATCTGTTTGGATATTATAAAACCTAAGGAAACATCAGAATAATTGAATACCTCGAAGATTGTGATAGCATACAACAATATATACATTAAAATGTTTGATACTTATTGGGGTCATGAAGCTACAATATTTTCCAAAAAATTAACAAGTAGTTGATATATTTACGAAATATTTTTTGAACAAGAAGTTGGTTTATTTGAGGAGCATGCTCGAATTGGCAGATGTATATTTGATTTGGTTAAGAGGGAGAGAGATGAAGTAGCATAAAATTCTCTGTATGATGGCACATGGGAAGACATCAAGGCCTGGTTAGTATTAAGATCTTAGTTAGCATCTAGATTTATAACCACCCTTCCCACATTTACCCAATTTCACAAGCCTTCCAAGGTAAACATGAGACAAGTGTCATTATAACATAACCCAAAGTGGGGCCTACAAACTTACCACAAACTGATATCTTACAGTGACTACAGATCACCTGGGGGCTGAATAAACGCACCAGGTTTTCAATGCCTAAGATGGAACTTTGTTTAGTGACCTAGACCTATAACCACACCCTTGAGAATACCTGCATGGTTGTGAGCCTCCAACTTCACTCACAAACCTTGCTCCTTGCGGTTATGACCCTAGATATCTAGTTTTGTGCCTGTGATCTTAGGATCTAAGCCACTTTTCTACGCTAGTCTCCATACCATTACCCAAAAATTCCTGTAACTTTATAGAAACGTATTTATCATAATGAAAATGCTAATGATTCGAACTTGAAGAAACAAATCGACCTAGACTGGCTGGAACACACTAAACATTTCATCAAATACATGGAAAACATGTAAGCTATAGGTCATGAATGCATACACGTTCACAAGAGCCTGAGATTCATCTAATAATCACCAAGAAGGCTTCAATCGCTCTCCACATAGTTGCAACAACACTTATTAGTCCTTATATTCATTAACCATTTGATAACTAAACAAATCATGACAAGAGCCATGTATAATATAAATCATGTAACCAACAAATAACTAGCAAATATCCAACATAGAAACCATGGCAACTCAACCATAATATCACCAACATAATCACTACAAGTATACATGAATCACAATAGAAGAGTATTCTTATTAATATATGAAAATAACAACCAATTCACATACTTTCATGTACCACTCGACCATAGATTGGGTTGAACCAAATATCTCTTTTAAACTATCACCCCTGCGCCATATTCCAAGCATGAATGTGGGGTCTCATGAATTAAACCAAAAAAAAACCAAACTAGGGCTTCCAGAGGCCAAACCACCTCAACCCTCAACAACAATGATTCAACCTCTATGGTTCGGTGATCCGGATTTATGCAGGAACGCAACAGAATACAGAAATAATCATAAACAAGAAATACAACGGAAATAAGGCTTCATTTCATTAATATCAAATCACATAAATATGCTTACAAACATGATGGAAATAAAATAGCTAGGGTGTTGGTAGCGAATCTCTGAGAAGAGATGTGGCGACTACAGACCTCTGAACTGTATTACAATGGGGACCAAGGGCCTATTTATTATGGAGAAACAATGGAGAATTCTAAACGTCCAAAAACCTAACCCTAGGAGATGAAGCGGAAAAACTATGGGCCCCGTTTGGGTAAACTGGTGTTTCAACTTCCCAGGGACGTAACTTCGGCATACTATCTCTATTTAGGGCTTAAAAATGGCTTCGGAATTTCAGGACTCAAAAAACTGCTAAAAATAGTAAGTTGTGAAAAAACTGAAAGAGACAATGGTGGGGCCCCAAGTGGAATAGGCGGGGGGCCACCAATATCCACCTAGATCATTCCTCCCCCCTTAGGAAGTAATGTTCCCCATTGCGTTGAGTTCCTTCATGAGATGAGGAAACCTCTGTTGAACTTGGTCACTGGTGGACCACTTGCCTTGGTGCAGGATTTGGCCAGCTTTGACAACCCAATACAGTTGGATCTTCTGTTGGCGAGTGTTCTTGATTTGCATGTCCATGATACAGTCTGTGGTGGCCTGTTCCATGCAGTCTGGGTTTAACTCTTTTGGTGTGAGTTCTTCTACAATGTCAGAGGTGTCCAATAGAGGTGGGAAGTAGGGACGAAGGTGGTCTACATTGAATCCTGGGTGTAGACCAAGGAATGGTGGAATACTAAGCTCGAAAGCATTATTCCCTACAGCCTTGGTGATGGTGTACGGCCCATATCGGAGCGAGAGAATCTTGCGATGGGGTCTAGTGAGGTGCTCCTTCTGCAAATGTAGCCACACTTTTTCACCCACCTAGAAGTTGTGTGGCACCCGATGTTGATCATGTCGTTGCTTGTACTTAGCATTGGCTCTCTCCAATATGTCATGAACCTGTTGGTGGATGTGTTGAATGTGCTCGATGAGGTTGTTTGCTTTGTCAGCTTCAGACTGGACATGAGTCGAATCAGCCTGAGTAGCTGCAAATGACATGGCTACGTCAATGGGACATAGTGGCTGGAATCCCAAGCCCACCTGAAAGGGGTTGTGGCTGATTGAGTTGTGGAGAGCCCGATTATAACTGTGTTGTACATAGGGAAGGCTCTCATCCCATGTGCATGGATGCTTTAAATTTTACATGTGTAGAACGTGTACAATCATCCTATTGACGACCTTTGTCTGGCCATCAATTTGGGGATGGAAAGTTGTGGACTTGGTGAGCTTGGTGTCCAACATTGACCAGAGGCTGGACCAAAATGTGTTGAGGAAGCTGCTGCCACAATATGATATGATAGACTGTGGGATCCCAAAGTGCACCTACACTCGTTCAAAGAAGAGTTTAGCAGTGGCTTCTGCTGTGATATTCTTCTTGCAGGCCGCCATAATGGCCATCTTTGAGAATCTGTCGATGACCATGAAAACACAGTCATTTCTATGCTTAGTAGAAGGAAGGCCTAACATGTAATCCATGGAGATGGATTCCCAAGGTCGACTAGGGGTAGGTAGCAGAGTATAGAGCCCTTGCTTCTTGATGGTTGGTTTGGTAATGGCGCAAGTAGTGCAGGATCTGATGTACTTCCCGACATCATGTCGAAGTTTCGGCCAATAGAAATATTTCTGCAGTACTGCCACTGTTTTCTCGACCCCAAAATTCCTAGTGACTCGACTATAGTGTGTTTCCCATATCATCTTGGCACGCTCGCTTGAAGGAACACAAAGGTATCCCAGGTGACATAATAGTGCATCTTGGAGGTGAAAATTTGGAACTTTCATACCCCCCAAGAGTGCCTTGTATGTGGATCTGAATTCTGGGTCGCTCTTGTAGAGAAGCGGCTAATCAGAAGTCTCATGCCCACAAGAGTTGAGAACGGTGGTTATGGCCACGATCGGTGGTCGGCTGAGGCAATCTGCAACATTATTGGTGCTACCCTTCTTGTACTTGATGTTCAAATGAAATTTTTGTAGATATGTGGACCACTTCTGATGCCGATCTTTCTGCAACTTCCCTTGTGTCTGTATGAACTGCAGGGGTCGGTGGTCAGTGTGGATGATTGTCTCCTTCCCCAAAATGTAATGTTTCCATTGTCGACAAGCCTGCACAATGAAATACATTTCTTTGTCATAAGTGGGATACTTTCGAACTGTATCGGAAAATGTCTCACTGTGATATGCCACTGGATGCCCCTATTGAGTAAGAACTGCCCCAATAGCATAGTCAGAGCCATATGTCTTGATCTCAAATGGTTGTTGCAAGTCTGGTAATGTGAGCACTGGGGCAGAATAGAGGCGATGTTTCAATTCTAAGAACGCCTTCTGTTGAGATTCTGACCAACAAAATTTTGCTTTCGCTCCTCCCTTGGTGACTTGACTCAAGGGCCAAGTGATATGAGAGAATCCCAACACGAACCTGCGGTAGAAATTAGCAAGACCTAGAAAGCTGTGAAGCTCTGTTAGGATGGTTGGGGCTGGCCAATCCCGAATGACTTGGATCTTTGCTGGATCCACATGCACCCCCCTTTCATCAATAATGTATCCTAGATATTGAACCTGGGTCATGCCAAAAGTGCACTTCTCCAAATTGGCACACAACTTGTGTTGCCGCAGTGTTTGGAGGACTTATCAAATGTGGTGGAGGTGCTCTTCCCAAGTCTGGCTGAAGATAAGAATGTCATCCAAGTATACCACTACAAATGAGTTGTTGAATGGACGCAAGATGTCATCCATCAACCTCATGAATGTTGCAGGAGCATTTGTCAATCTGAAAGGCATGACGAGCCATTCGAAAATTCCCTCCTTGGCTTTGAAGGCAGTCTTCCACACATCAGAGGGTTCGATTGGTACCTGGTGATACCCAGACTTTAAGCTGATCTTGCTGAAATGTTTTGCCCCTTTGAGTTGGTCCAGAAGGTCATCAATATGTGGGATCGTGTACCTATTCTCGACAGTGATCTTGTTCAGCGCCCGATAATCAATACAGAGTCTCCAAGTCCCATCCTTCTTCTGTACCAACACGATCGGGCTCCCACAGGGCGATGAACTTGGCCGGATGTGACCTTTCTGCAGCAGCTCCTAAATCTGCCTCTTGATTTCATCACTATCCATAACAGAGCACCTATAGATCGATCCATTGGGTAGTGGCGCACCTGGAGTTAGGTAAATGGGGTGCTTTACCTGACAGTGTAGAGGCACCCCTGTGGGTGAGGTGAACATGTCCCCGTACTCCTCCACAACCTTTTCCATTTGTTGTCGCAACGTGGTCCATTGTATGTACTTGTCCTCATAGCTCCCCACAGGATAGTATTGTTCCTTGATGGCATCTCGGAAAGAATTCCAAGTGGGTACGGCTGAGAACAGAGAGGGTTCTGTCTCGTCTGTTTTCTGACAGTAGGTTTCCCACCAGTCCTTGACATGGGGGGTAGCTTTGAGGAGTGCAAAAATAATCTTCTCCCGGTCAGAAAAATCATGAACCGAGAAATATCCTTCTAATAGATTCAATCATCTATCTACGACATCTGCATCTATTTGACCCTCAAATATGGGAATGTCAAATTTTACTTGTACCTTAAAGGGAGTCGCGCTTCTAGAGTGGCTGTTGGATGCAAATGCGCCACCGGTGGGAAATCGTTGAAGGATCTAGGCAAAGTTATCCATCATCGCGCTCCTTTGTTTTTCGAGGGCCTCCTCGAGAAATATTTTGATAGGATCTCCTGCTCCCTCATCTTTCTTTTCGTCCCCCATGGGCGTCCGTCGGGGTTTGTGAGGTTGATCTTGCAAAGGTTCCACCAGATCGAGCCCTAACTCCTTATGCCCCGACCTCGTTGGGGACATGCAAAGAAGGATCGAGAAAAAGCAGACCGCTCTGATACCATGGATCCGGATTTATGCAGGAATGCAACAGAATACAGAAATAATCATAAACATAGAAATACAGCGGAAATAAGGCTTCATTTCATTAATATCAAATCACAGAAATATTCTTACAAACATAATGGAAATAAAATAGCTAGGGTGCTGGTAGCGAATCTCTGAGAAGAGATGTGGCGACTACAGACCTCTGAACTGTATTACAGTGAGGCTCGAGGGCCTATTTATTATGGAGAAACAATGGATAATTCTAAACGTCCAAAAACCTAACCCTAGGAGATGAAGCGGAAAAACTATGGGCCCCATTTGGGTAAATTGGTTTTCAACTTCCCAGGGACGTAACTTCGGCATACTATCTCCGTTTAGGGCTTCAAAACAGCTTCGGAAGTTTAGGACTCAAAAAACTGCTAAAAATAGTAAGTTGTGAAAAAAACTGAAAGAGACAATGGTGGGGCCCCAAGTGGAATAGGCGGGTGGCCACCAATATCCACCTGGATCATTTGGACATCACTAACATCACCCAAATCGGTCTCTACCCAAGTTGTCCAGGGCTCAAGGAATTAGTAACTCAACCCACAAGCTCCCAGGGCTCTAGAGCATTTATCTAACTCGACTCTAGGGACTAATAACTCAACCCACCAGGTTCTCTAGAGTGTTTGTCCCAACCTAGGCTCCAAGACTAGTAAATCAACCCAAGTTGTTCCAAGGCTCCCAGAGCATTTGTACTAACCCACAACCATAACAAAAATGAACACTAACCAAGAAAAAATAAAAAACAAGTGGAAGAAACTCACCACACCATGGTTATCCAAGAAATGTCAAGGTAAAGCTAAAACTATTATCAATCTAGGCAAATATCCATGCCAATGACAACACATAGCTAGAGAATCACATGAATATACCATGAATCCAGAAATCAGCAAACAAATCAAACATGCAACTTGTTACTTGCAAAGCAATCCAACTATAGTTTTTGATCCAATTGTTCCCTTGTGCTTTCCTACTTTCCCATGTCTTCTTTCTCCAATCTGTGTGAATGCTCAAGTGTGAAAGAGTATGAGAGAATGAAATGAGAGCTCCAAAACTAAACTATCAAAAAGCTCCACTAAACAAAGCTACACCAGCAAAAAGATGTGAACTGGTCCCCATAAGCCTTTTTATCATTGAGGCATCTATTTTCTTCATTTTCCTTCATTTTTGCTTCAATTTCCCTCTCATGCAAATCTATGTCTCTTCACCTTCCTTTTCTCCTATTTTCGTTTATTTCAGAAATAAAATGTCAATCATTGCCTCTTTGCCTTTGCCAATGCCTTTTTCAATTTCCTTAGCCATAAATAAACCAAAAGTGATCCCCACTATACTATCTACCCACCATTCAACGTGGAATACATGTCCCGTGACCTTGACCTCATATTTTTTACATGGAAAATCAACCAGGGGTTGTTACAAGATCCCATGGGGGGGGGTATCATGTGGAGCTCTAGTTTAGTGTTGATACCTGGATCACTGTAAGGGTTGGTGTGATGGAATGGATTCCTAGATGGTATCTATATCCTATTGGATGGATACCAGGGTTGTAGCCTGATGGTACCTATAGTTCAAATTGGCTAGATGACATCTTAGTCCTTGTTAAAGGATATTTTGGTAGTGAGGTAATCCCTAGCATTATGTATGTTGTTCTACTCTTCTTAATAACATTTAAAATTGAGATCAACCTTGTACCAATTGAACAATTATGAATACCTCCCTAGTTAAGAGGGAGCATTGAAAAATGTAACTAGTATCGGTCTTCATAATGGTATTTGAGTTGTGATGTAATGTATTTATCAAAAAGAAAGAAAATACATTTTATTGTAAAAAAAAAAATATTTATAAGCATGGGTTTCATGCTTTATTTATTTTATTTCTAGGTAAAAGCCTCCACTGAAGGATTAAAGGTTTGTTTCATAAGTCCTTTTCCATGTCATCATGCAATGGACCCTTCTTGGGCTTTGTATGTCAGGAAATAAATTTATTTTTGAGTCAAAATTGGATGTTATGCCTCCTCCACCAAGTCGGCTTGCCCTCCAATCAAGTCCGTCTCATTGAAGGAATTTAACCTCACAGAAAGACTATAAAAGCATTGTCATTCGACCTATTTTAGGATCCATCCAATCTACAAGTTTGATCTGTAGTTGCAAGAGGAAGAAGGAAGTGTGAAATACCTAGAAAAGAAGGAGAAACCTAGCGAAGAAGAAGGATACACTTGTCAAGCAGAAGAAACCCATAATTCTTTATTTTTTACCACACATGTGAGTTTCTGGGCTATTGCAGGAGGGCCAAAATTTTGAAGTAGGAGGGCCAAAATCTGAGTTTGTTGCAAGATTGAAGCAATTTGACTAGAGTTGACTATTGAATTTTGAATAACCATTTTGGGAGGTTAACTTGGTGGATTGGAGGAGATATTTTGGTTTGGTCAAAAGTCTTTGTTGTCTCATTTGATTTGGTTCTAAAGAAAGATAAGAGATTTTTTGGGTTTTCCCCTAGAAGAGGGGTTTTAGCCCTAGATGAGAGCCTACATTCCGTGTCTTAGTTGTGTTGAGCTTCATGTACTTATTTTTTTGGTAGCTGCTTGATGATAAGATGATAAAAGAATATAACAAGAGTTCAAAGATAATAACAAGTAACTATCAAGATAAGAAAATGTTTTTGTCTTTATGATTTTCTAACACAAAGAGAGAGAGAGAGAGAGAGAGAGAGAGAGAGAGAGAGAGACGGGGGGACAGAGAGGGAGGTGGTAAAGAGAGGGAGAGAGCGGAAGGAAGAGAGATAAGAGGGGAGAGAGAGAAGGAGAGTGTAACACCCTCATCCCACATCTACCCAAGTAATAGGCCAATCGGGGTAAATATGCGACGAGAGGCCACTATAATGGGATTCAACCTCCTAGGTGACCTTAAGGAAGTGGAATCAATGAAAACAAATCACACAGACCTTCCACATCAACAACAAAAAACTCCTAGGAGCCATCCCAACCACTCAGGTAATCAACCCCTAGATCCCACTGAATTTTTAGACCATTAAACCCCTGGAGGCTCCCTTGATATGGACAAGGGTGCATCTGGGAGGCTATGGATGCTCCCACAACATGGGTATGCATCCATCTGGGGAATTTTCTCCTCAGATCTGTGCCCGTGTCTCTGAGATTTGTGCCACTTTTTTAGGCCCAAATCCAAGGCCACTACCTAAAACTCAATGACATGTTCATAAATGAATTTACACAATAGAATAATGATACACTTTCAAAAACATTGACAAGGTCTAAACTGGACCCCCACTAGACATGAAAGGCATTTCGTCAAACATGTCAAAAATATGAATTCTACAGGTTTAAACAATAGTTCTAAGCATAGGGGTCTCATACTTATCTGAGAGTCACTAGGAAGCATTGTTGCCTCATCACATTAGTTGCAATATCATCTATTAGACCGTAGATTCATTGTTCATTCAATAACTAATCAAAATATGATGAGATCCATACATCATCACTGTCATGAAACACATTCATAACCAACATATAAACAACATAAATGACAAGCATATAACAACCCTATAATCCACATAATAATAAGTATATTTACCCATCAATAAAATATGATAGAGCTCTTATTGTCATAAGAAAAATGCAACTAGGTTTGGGACTTCTACGTTCCACCTGACCATATACGTGGTTGAGCCAAATCTCTCTTCATCTAGTCACCCCCATGCCATATTCCAAGCATGAATGTGGTATCTCATAAAATGCAACAACAAAAACCATACCAGGGCTTCCAAAGGCCAAACCACCTCAACCCTCAACCAGTGATTCTACCTCACGGTCGGACATCACTAACCATCACCAGATTGGTCTCCACCAAAGTTTCCCAAGGCTCTAGAGCTTTTGTTCCAACCACGGCTTCTAGGACTAGTAACTCAACCCACAGAGGCAACCGTGATTCCAGATCATTTGTCTAACCAGGGCTTCTAGGACTAGTAACTCAACCCACCAAGGGCTTCCAAAGTGTTTGTCAAACCAAGGCTTCCAAGACTACTAAATCAACCTAAGCTGTTACAGGGATTCCGAAGAAATTTTCCATCCAAGGCTTCCAGGAACTAATAACTCAACCCAAGCTAAAGGAACATGAGAACCAATCAGAAAACAACAATGAAATGATTCCACAACTCCATGGCTATCCAGGAAATGGCAAGGCTAGAAAAAAAAAATTGTCAATACAAGAAATCCTCCATGCTAATGACAAATCATGACCAAGAAACCACATGCATATGCCATGCATGCCAAAACTAGTGAAGGATCATATATGCAACTCGATACCTGCAAGAAAAACCCATTGTAGCTACTGATCGCGATGTCCTCTTGTGATTTCCTGTGCTTCCTTTGCCTTCTTGCTCCAAAACTTGAGGTATGCCACACTCTCCAAGAGTGCTCCAAGAATACTCTAAGTGTCTAAGAGTATGAGAGAGAGAAAGATAATAGAATGAGAGCTCCAAAACTGAATTGACAAAAGTTTATGAACTGATCCTCGTAAACCTTTTTATTAATGATTCCTCTATTTTCTTCATTTTCCATTATTTTCCTTCATTTTCCTCCTCACATGCAACGTGTGACCTTTCCAGAGCATTTGTCTAACCAGGGCTTCTATGACTAGTAACTCAACCCACCAAGGGCTTCCAGAGTGTTTGTCAAACCAAAGCTTCCAAGACTAGTAACTCAACCTAAGCTGTTACTGGGATTCCAAAGCATTTTTCCAACCAAGGCTTCCGGGAACTAATAACTCAACCCAAGCTAAAGGAACATGAGAACCAATCAAAAAACAACAATGAAATGAATCCATAACTCCATGGCTATCCAGGAAATGGAAAGGCTAGAAAAAGCATTTGTCAATACAGGCAATCCTCCATGCTAATGACAATTCATGACCAAGAAACTACATGCATATGCCATGCATGCCAAAACTAGTGAGGAAAGCATATATGAAACTTGATACCTGCAAGAAAAACCAATTGTAGTTGCTAATCGCGATGTCCTCTTGTGCTTTCCTGCGCTTCCTTTTCCTTCTTGCTCCAAATCTTCAGGTATGCCACACTCTCCAAGAGTGCTCCAAGAATACTCTGTGTCCAAGTGTATGAGAGAGAGAAAGATAATAGAATAAGAGCTCCAAAACTGAATTGAAAAAAGTCTGTGAACTGATCCTCGTAAACCTTTTTATTAATGATGCCTCTATTTTCTTCATTTTCCATTATTTTCCTTCATTTTCCTCCTCACATGCAACGTGTGGCCTTCCACCTTCCTTTTCTCCTATTTTCCATTGTTTTCATAAATAAATTCCAGTAAATGCCACTTTTCCTTTCTAAAGCCTTAGCCATTGCCTTTGTAAATTTCCATGTCCATAATAAACCAAATGAACACCCACACTAGGATGTTTTTCCCAACATTCAACTTGGAATACGTGTCCCATAACTATGGTTATTATTTAACTTTTATTTCATGGTTTTTTCACCAGGGTTGTTACAGAGAAAGAGAGAGAGAGAGAGAGAAGAACAAAGACAGAGAGATAGAGGTGGTGAGAGAAATGGAATAAAAAAGGAGTGATGGGGAGAGAGTGAGGAATAGAGGAGAGAGTTAGGGAGAGAAGGGGAAGAGAGAGAGAGGGAGACACAAATATGGAGGGGAGAGAGAGAAGGAGGGGGGGAGGGAGATAGTGACAAAGTTAGAGGGAAGAGAGAGAGTGAGAGTGATGAGGGGGGTAGAGACAAACGGAGGTGGGAGAGAATCACAAAGAGAGGAAGGAAGAGAGGGAGGACTCAAGAAAGATAAGGAGAAAGAGAGAGGGAGAGAGATAGATTGCGTTGGAAGGGGAGAGAGGGAGGGAAGAAGAAAGACATAGAGGGAGATAGGTGGAGGGAGAGAGGGAGTGCCAAGGGAGAGATGGAGAGAGAGTGAGGGAGAGAGGAGATTGGGAGGGGAAAGAGAGAGAGGATAGAGAGAGGGAGAGAGAAGGGGAAGAGATAGAGAGAGAAAGGGAGAGGAAGAGGGAGGGAGAGAGAGAGAGAGAAGGGGAAGAGAGAGAGAGGGAGAGGAAGAGGGAGGGGGAGATAGAGAGAAATATAAATATGGAGAGAGAGTGTGAATATTTGGGGGCTAAGATAGAGAGAAGAAACAATAAAGAGACACATAAATACAAATATAGATATTGTATAACCAATCTAGATCCATCTTAACCCCAAATCTATTAAGCGTCGAGAGGGATCAAATCTCTTAAGGTGAAAAACCTTTCCTCAAGTTTTGCACTAAAAAAATAGGTTTGCACCTTGAGAGATTTGATCCCTCTTGGTGCTTGATAGATCTTAAATTAAGATGGATCTAGGCTGGTGTTGTTTAGGTAAATCCTCTCTACGGACAGAGACGATCCCTCTAGCCCTAGGGTGGGTCTCAACTCTCTCCTTTTATGCCTATAACAATCTTCAAACCTTTCTCTACTATACTTCTCTTCTATTATGTTCTAACTAGCAGAGGCATTGGAAGGTGATCAATTTATAGTGATGGAGGAGGGGACATGGATCCACTTAAGGTGGTAAAAAGGCTTATCTCCTTAGGTGGTTCTTCTTTTGTAGGAACAAGATTCCCAAGGGAGGGAGCTCGACCATATCTTAATCAAAAAACATCTAACTCTCTACCCTTGAAGATTCTAGGCCATGAAGCTTCATTTCCATTTAAAAAAATCTTCAAGAAGTAGATCGATGCGGTTATGAGGTCCATACTAGCGTCGATCGATGCTATTCACAGGCTAAGGATGGGTCATCAGCACCGGTGAGACATAGAAGGGTCGCACTGCTCCAAAAAAAGTGGGTTTTTAGGGAGGTGCTCTAGGAATGATTAAAAGAGAGATTGCTCTTCAGAATGTAAGGGATCCAAAGGCATGTTTTCATGATAGAAAAAGTACACAAGGATCACTATATGGGTTCTCCAAGATCTAGGAACAGGGATTACAAGGACAGTGACGAACTTTTGTGTAACATATGCCCCCTAAAGCATGAAGGCAGAACGAGAGTGAGGGGTGAAATGCTTTACGAGTACGTGCCAAGACCAAGACGTCGTCATCAAAAAACCTGCAAATCAAGTACATATATACAACTAAAATCTCTAATATAAATACATGAGTATAAGGCATGGACGCAGCCATCCGTAAAATAGATCATCTAATAGGATCCATGGTATGGACATAACCATCCAGCAATAAGAAGGATCACAAATATGGACTCAGGCATGGTCGCAACCATCCATAAAAAAGAGTCATGTATACAATCATGAATAACTCATACTGCCTCGCAACCTGGACTTTATAGGAAAAAATCTAGGCTCTTGTGCTCTGTCATGACCCAATCAAGTACAAATTCAGGCATGCAAATGAGTGAGTTGAATTCGAACATGCAAGAAAATCGCTTGATTACTAGTCAATGATGTAAATTGTTAATAGGCGTGAGAGAGACCACCAATAATGACAATGGCCCTCAAGGTACTAGCAGTACAATCCACGAGATGTGAATAAGGAACTGAAGTCGAACACTCATGAAATCACCTGATCTAAGTTCAATGAGGTGAACCTGTCATCAAATGTGAAAAACCTGCCATTAGGGCATGCAAGCTCTAAGGTACTAGAAAAGAGTCTTTAGATCAGCTTCCCGGAAAATGAGTTGAAGTCAATAGGAAGTGATCCATCGAAGGAGGGCCATAATGAATCCCACATCATCGACACGAAACAGAGAATGTAGTATGAGTGTAGTGTAGTAGAGAAACAAACAATGTATAGAGGGTAAAGAAATACATATAGGACTTCTCTTGAACATATCGACGGCACGACTCTGGATTTTGGCAGCATTTGACATAACATAGGATCAGAGGTCATGGTGACAAGGTAAATATCAAATGAGAGGCAAATATGGATAACCCAAACCCATGGAGGAAAAGTGACGAATGTAGGTTATCCCCAACCCGACACGAACTGCAGATAAGTGTCATGTTCAAGAGTGACATACTATCGACACAGCTAATAATACTTCCATTTTTCCCCCACCATTTATGGAGAGTACCCCAATTATTTTTTAATACAAGCTTGAAGGGCATAGAATATGCTTGTCATATATGTTTTACCTTCGGACAAATCCATCCTAGTACATTTTACGAGCCCTAGGAAGGAGGAACTCGGTAGCATCATGGCGACGAGTCCAATGTTGTTAAATTTTAACGAGTTTGACAAAGGTGAAACTCAACGCCTTTTCATGTTTAGAGAGTTTGAAAAGAGGCTGAAAAGAAAACTCCATAGGGCCCTTTTTGTAGATAGTCCCTCGAATTAGAAATGGTAGAAAAAAAAATTCAAGAGAATATCTTAGTCAGGATTGATTAAGGTATTCCTTTTTCGTAAATATTTTATCCCAGCCCGAAATAGGGGTAAACATATACTGGGTAAATGACAAATACTCAACAATATTTTCATATTTCGAGAGTCAGAAAAGGGCTTAAAGATGACTCCAAGGAGGTGACTTTTTCATTTGTTTTTACCGAGTCTAAAAAAGTAATAAACCAGAACTCGTTCTCGCATCGTCCATCAAAATTTTACCCTGTTACTGCACAAGAGTGAACATATTATCTGTTTCCAAGGAAAAATAATTAAAATATTGAAAAAACCCTAACAATGACTTAAACATTTATAAAAAACCAAAAAGTAAAAATATTTTTCACTTTTCACTTTCACAAGCCATTGTAGAAGTTTTTTACCCTTTTTTACCTTGATCTTCAGGAGCTGACTGCGGCTGATCCAGGAAGCCATCCTATGAACCATCTGCGCCAGTAAGAGCTATGCCCATTATCTTTGATTTCATACATGTTTTAGAAATTTTCATTATGTATTTTGAATTTTTGGGAAGAAGTTTTAAACTCATTTTTTCTGCGGATCAGTGCGGGTACCGGTTTCGAGCACGCACCGATCTCTGTTTTTTTCCAAAGGTTGCGCGCCAGATGGAAAAAGTATAGAAAACAAT
Source organism: Pinus albicaulis (assembly GCA_034641835.2). Lineage (NCBI taxonomy): Eukaryota > Viridiplantae > Streptophyta > Pinopsida > Pinales > Pinaceae > Pinus > Pinus albicaulis. The sequence continues at coordinate 168,480,042 of CM076571.1, forward strand.
AAATCTTTCCAAAAATAACCATTGAAAATGGATTTCTAAGCTCAAAATTTTAATAGTGATTTGAATAATTGTTGTTGGTAGGAAAAAATCAGCAAAAATGGCTATTGAATGGAGGGAGAGAGAGCATGAGAAGAGGACAAAGAAGCCATGGAAGATCCAGAATGTTTGGCTGCCTTGAGGAATTGTGGACTCCTCAAGTTCTTCTTAACCCCAGGCCTAATATCTCAGCGTGAATTGCTACAATATCTGGAAATCATATGGGACACTGGACGAGAAAGATTCATAATCGGTGACCAAGAGTTAGAAATCGAGGTCTTCGACATCTATTTCGTCACTGGCTTGCCACGGAGGAGGGAACAAGCTCATCTAGTAGGAAGTAAAATTATGGGTGAGATCATGTACATGTTGATAGGGAGACAGTGCCCAAAAGCAAACAAGTCTCAAGCGAGAACATTGACATAAGAACCATAAACAACCTGCCTTTAAAGGTAGTCCTGCATACTATAACACGTGTTGCTGGGGCACAAGCTCCACATGAGGCTACCAAGTCTCAACTTCAGACTTCCATAGACTACATGGCACCCACAATCTTCAACTGGTCAGAAGAATTTTTGGCCAACATGAAGAAACACCTCACCAAATGCAAAAACAATTGACTCAAACAATTCGGGTATGGTTCGATTCTGGCATCTTTCTTCTTGGAACGAGTGCCATTGTTCCAGTTTCAGTGGGTGGAAGTGGCTATGACGGCACCATGAGATCCTCGTATGATCCGATGGAGTGAGTTGATCCCTTGCTTAGGAGGCGGGCAACATATGTCGTAAAAACCAACTTTCTTCGTATGGTTGAGGCACTAACTCATTATAGTGGAGGATTGGCCATATTTCGGAACTGATTTTAGAGGTGACCCAGACCTTCCACATCCAGAGGATGATCATTGGGATGATAGACGTAAAACATGTTTTTTTTGGGTTAAGTTTTGCATGTTTATATTTTTTTTTGGTATATGTGTTCTAATGTTTTAAACTTATATTTTACAGATGTTGGACCGCGAAGACTTGTTGGGATGTCCCCCATAATGAGAAGAGTGGTGAGGGAATTTGAGGGTGCTCCTTATGAGGAAGGAGCAGATAATGAAGAGGAAATAGCTCGGAACTTGGACGCATTGACCAGTGGGATTCTGGAGTATATCCACGTCCATGATATCCCTCGCTGCTACTAGAGGCACACTGTGGGGGTCTCAAACCATAGTCACCGGCTGTTGACCCGAGTTATTTGAGCAGTGACTTGTTATCATGAGCATCATGCTAACTAGTCTACTTTAGTTTTTATTTCGGCAGTTATTGTTTTTGGGACTTGCGAGTCACTTGTGTACCAGAACACATATTTTTTGGATCATGATGTACTGAAATTTTTTTTCAAACATTATCGACACACACACACACATATATATATATTTTCCTCTTTAATGTATGATGATGATTCATGTTTTTACAAATTCCGCAAATGTCTATCTAAAACATAATTATCCAATGCATCTGTTAATGTATTCATGTGTCTTGGAATATGTTGATATGTGATGTAATCAAAATTTATTTCTAAGAGACAAACACACAGATACATTCTCAAAATTTGAGGGTTTCTAACGAAATATTTCCCATTTATTTAAAGGACAACAAGCTGTGAAGCAAGGTTTACAACCAGTTCTCTATTGCCAAAAGTAATACCTTCTAACAGAATTTCAATGACTGCACTATACTCTGCAATATTGTTGGTTGTACGACCTAAACAGATACCTTATAGATCCACTAACTCACCATTGGGATCATATATTGCCCATGTCACAGAGGATAAGTTTCGAGTACTACAGAAAGCACCATCAACAAAACTGACCTAAGGAGTTAAAGACATCTGCAAACCAAGTAAAACAAGATAAGCAGAAAAATTGCTCACAAAAAGCACACCAAAACTAAACTGTACAAAATTGAAAACACACTAATGTACAAAAGTAATTATACAAAAGAAATTACACATAATAATTTTTGAGGTAAAGCCCATTCCGAGGCTTATCCAGAGGGTTTCCTTCATAATCAATTAACTCATCGGCCCCTTTTTGCAAAACACGTTTGATAATGTATGACACATGCCACATAGGTTCAAATTTCCTTGCCCTCAGCTTATCGTGAGCTTGGTCATATAGAGGAACCAAGTCTCCTTCAGAGAAAGCATGCGGCGAAACAGTTTGATCGAAATGGGCTTTCACCCATTTCTTCTGAGCTTCAGTGAATAAAGCGGTGAAGCGACGAGTTTCGTCAAGCCTTTCCAGATATAGAAGAAGTTCCTCTTCTAGTGAGGTATTTGGGAGTAATTCAACAACTAACTTGAGTGAAAGGATCTCACATTCAATCAATAAAGTTTCTTCCATACCATATACTAACTAAAAAAAAAAAAATAATAATAATAATAATAATAATCCGGGAGCATTTTTGGCCGAGGTTCTGTAAGCCCAAAGAGCTGAAAAAAGCATGAGATGCCAGTTTGACTTGTGCATCCCAATGGTGCGTTGAAGCATGGTAACTAAAACTTTGTTGACCGCTTCAACTTGGCCATTAGCCTGAGGGTAATAAGGAGTCGATTTGTCGTGTCACAGACCCAACTAAGTGGTCAGCTCAGCCATCATGTAATGGCAGAAATAGAAGCCATGGTCGATGAGGATGGCTTGAGGAATTCCAAACCGAGCTATAACGTGATTAAATAGAAATTGAGTAGTAGTTTTACCGCCAGCGACATATGTAGGCATCACTTCGGCCCATTTGGTAAAGTAATCGACAACGACGATAATATGGCCATGCCCCCCAACTGAGCAAAGGTTACATGTCATAAAATCAATGCCCCATTTAGCGAAAGGGCCGACGGTAATAACTGGGTGTAAGGGTGTGAGTGGGGTGCACATTTTTCGTTGATAAATCTGGCAGAAATGACATTTTCGAATGGAAAGAATGCAATCCTCGAAGATGGAAGGTTAGAAATACCTAGCGTGAAGGATCTTCTGAGCACTGGCATATCTAGACATATGACCGCCACACGCCCCAGAGTGGCAATCATTGAGTGCTCTCTCAGGCTCTTTGAAAGTTAAACATCGACGAAGAATCAAGTCGATGCCGACACGGTACAAAGTATCTCCTATGATTCCATAGATATGAGAGTGATTTCAAATGCGTTGACAACTAGCTTTAGTCAACTTAGATCGAAAATTTTGAGTTTGAAGTTACACGATGATATCACCGTACCAAGGGTCGATAGTGCTAATAAGAAAGAGAGTATCATCTAAAATATGCTCATCAAAACTGGAAGAGATAGATGCAGAGGGAAGGGAGCATATTAACTTGACAAAGACTAGTGATTTTTTAGATTTGGCAACAGTAAATTCCAAATCGAATTCTTGTAGGATGACAATCCATTTAGAATACTTGCCCCACAGTAACTGACGAGTCAAAATGTAGGTCATGGGGTTGAAATCGAAGATCACTATAGTCGTACGAAGTAAAATGTAATTTAGAAAACATTGAACAACGTGAACCACAGCTAAAGATAATTTCTTGACATGGGCATATTGAGTCTTAGTATCCATGAGATTGTGGTTGAGGTAGTAAACAACGTGTTTAGTGCCATCATCGTCATCTTGGGCCAGTACCATACCAATTGTAATGGAAGCAGCTGCCATGTAAAGGAAATAATCACGATTGTAATTCGGGGGATGTAATAAAGGAGCATTGATAAGAATAACCTTTAAGGCATCAAAGGAATTTTGAGCGACCTCATCCCTTAGGAATGGGATGCCTTTCTCTAGCAACTGTGTAAAACCTTTAGCTAACTCAGCGTAGTTAGGTACAAAACAACGAAGGAAATTGGCTTTCCATTGTAAGCTTTGCAGCTGATGTAAATATGAAGGAGGGGGTAAGTTAACAATAGCCTCGACTTTCAGAGGATCGAGACAAATACCTTCCTTGGAGATGACAAACCTAAAAGTCTACCAGATTCAACGCAAAAGACACATTTATGTAGATAAAATTGGATGTTATAATGCCTATAGCGGAGAAAAATATCTCGAAGGTGAGTAGGATGGTCACGTCGCTTAGCTGAATGGGCGGGTTAATCATCCAGGTGTTGAGATTGCAACAAGATGATGAGCTTAGTGGAAAGAAGTCACCTTCACTAAGTGGGTCCGCAGGCTATTTTTGGCGCAAAGTCTATTTTTAGACTATGTCTATTTTTAGACATGTCGATCATGATTCTATGAGTTGCAGGATGATATTTGTGGATGGTTGGTCAAGTTGGAAAAATAGATGGACTTCTATTTTTAGACATACTGGGCATAATCTATTTTTAGATTGCCAGTCTAAAAATAGATATGTCGAATATTATTAGCTCTTAATAATATTTGGACTATAAACATTATCTTATTCTCTTGGAGCACTTTAGTTAAGTGCACATATGTGGCACAGGAGCTGACAAAAGGAATTACGCTATTCTTGAGGGTTAAGTGGAGCTATTGCATGGATACTTCAGTTAGAACTCATGTGACAGATTTTGGTGGAGTTATTGAGCCAGTTGATGGAGTTGTGTTCAGTTTAACTGAGTTAAACATAGTTGAGTTAGTTGTATCTAGTCTAACTGATTGATACACTAGTGAGAGTGGTGTGGATTAATTATTAATTAATTCACTAATTATTAACTCATTAATCAACTAAAGAATACATTAGTTAACTACAGTGCATGGACAGTTTCAATGGAGACCAATGAAAAGGTAGGTGAAAGAGCAGTGTGACTATCAGTTGTGACTATACTGTTGCATGATTTGCAACACACAGTGATTAGAGATTCCAATGAGGATTGCGTAGTCAAGGCTGGACCAATTTGATTTCATTCAAAGCCATTCTTCAGTAGTGATTGTGCAGTAGAGACAGGCTATCAGGTGGCAGAGATTGGAGCATGTGATTTGCTAGATCGGGCTTGATTAGTGTGTAGCAATTGGAGATTGTACTGAGAGCTTGTGAGGAGCTTTGTATAATGATTGTTACATGATCTCTATGAAATATAATATACAGATAGTTGGGGGTTTTTAGCTTTAATCTTTCCCATAAAATACTGTGTTCATATGTGTGATTGTTTATGGTTTTAATGTGCGCATGCGATTGTTTTTATTTCCGCAATTAATGATCAATGGTAGAAGAGATTCTTTATTGTGCATGAAGTTAAAATAGTGTGTGATCAGGAGAATATCGGTGAATATTATATTATTTATTCAAATTTCTACATGGTATCGGAGCGATATTGATCATTGGAGCAATTGCATAACATTAAAGCGATTAAGTTTTGAGCTGGTGGAATTCGAATTTGCAACAGTGTTTTCTTGGTGTCGAAGTTGAGATGTCTTTCAACTGATTGCGATTGGAGTATGCCCTTGAGGGCAGCTCAAATTATATTGCATGGAAGGACAGGATGGAGGCGGTGCTGGATGACAATGGGTTGAAGGAGTTCATAGATGCAGAAATTCCAAAACCTGCTTCTAGCGAGGCTGTCGCACTTGACGCATGGCAAAAGAAGACAGCAAAGTGTCGAAGAATTCTGTTGGAAGCTGTAAAGGATCACATAGTGTCCAGCCTTCATGGTAAGGCTTCTCCATTCTTGATGTGGAAAGCGTTGACAGACTTATTCCAAAGCAAGAGTGACAAGAGGAAGTTGGCACTCAAGGATAAACTCAGGAACATAAAAATGGAGAAAGGCGACAGTATGCCCAAGTACCTCACGAAGTTCATCCAATGCAGGGATGAGCTGGGAAGTGTGGGGGTGACTGTAGATGACGAGGACTTGGTGAGCTTAGCTCTCCTTGGGCTTCCGAAGATTTGGCATTCCTATCAGGACTATGCCAATGGTCGGGAGAAATTGCCAAGATGGGAGCGACTTTGGTCGGATCTTGTGCAAGAGGAGATAAGGCGAAGTACCAGGGACGAATCTTCATCAAAGAACTCAGATGAAGAAAATTTCACTTTGTCTGCCAAAGCAAGGAAGGGGAAGAGCAAGAAGAATGCTTCTCAATCTGGTGTGAAAGGCAAGAAGCAGGACATGTCCAAAGTGAAGTGCTTTCACTGTCACCAACAAGGACATTACGCCACTAATTGTCCACAGAAGAAGAAAAATAAGCAGGCTGCTGGATCTGCAGCTGGAGAGGCCTTAGCCTCGCAGTTTGAGCTATATTTTTCGCTGATCGCATGCTTGGTCTCAAGTATGATGGGTTCAGTGTGGTTTCTTGATAGTGGTGTGTCTTTTCATATGACCGAAGATAAAGATTTGTTTACTGATCTGGATGAGAAAGATCTTGGAGTGCACATCGAGATGGGCGATGATGGTAGATACAGTGCGACCGGTATCGGTACCATTTCCTTTGAGAGGGAGTCTGGTAAACCCTTCGTATTGAAGGAAGTGATGCATGTTCCAGAATTGAAGAAGAATCTTATCTCTGTGGCGATGTTAGAAGACAAGGGATATGATGTTGTCTTTAGCGAGGGAAAGGCTTTCCTGCGCAGTAAGGCAACTGGTGAGACCCGGAGGATAGGGGTTCGAATTAAGAACCTTTATCAATTGCAGGTAGATGGCTGCGCAGCAATGGCAGGCAAGGCAGAAGGAGTGGTGAGCCGGGATGATGGCGAGTTGTGGCACCGGATATTGGGCCACCTTCACCATGGAGCTTTGAAGATACTACAACAGATTTCTACTGGGCTTCCTAAGGGTACTCTTGCGCAGTCAGATCAATGCAAGGGATGTACCTTGGGAAAATTTGTGAAAGCCACCTTTCACGAGCAGGATAGTCGCGCCACGACGATCCTTGAGATAATTCACACAAACGTGTGTGGACCTTTCTCCGTAGCTTCGATAGCAAACCACATGTACTATGTGATATTTGTTGATGATTTTTCTCGGAAGTGCTGGATCTTCTTCATGCAGAAGAAGAGCGAGACATACTCAAAGTTTTGTGAGTTCACGGCACTGGTTGAGAAAGAATCGGGGAAGTAGGTGAAGGCTCTTAGGAGCGAAATGGTGGTGAATTCATCTCTGGCGAATTCAAGGACTTTTGCAGCACAGAAGGAATTCGAAGAGAGCTCATAGCACCTCATAACCCACAGCAGAATGGGGTTGTTGAGTGGAAGAACAGAACGATCGTGATTGCTACACGGGCGATGTTGCATGATCAGGGCCTTCCCATACACTTGTGGGCTGAGGCATGCAATACTGCAGTATATGTGCAGAACTGTTGTCCTCACAGGATACTTGGCATGAGTACACCCGAGGAGGCGTTTTCTGGTAAGAAGCGTGATATTTCCCATTTGAGGATTTTTGGTTCACATGTTTACATTCATGTGACTAAGGATGCCAAGAAGAAGCTTGAGCTGACCATAGAGGTTGGGATATTTGTGGGGTACACTAATACGCCCCACAACTAATGTGTGTATTTGCCAGACAGTCGCAAGACTGTGGTGCGACGAGATATCAAATTTCATGAGGAGAAAGCCATGAAGTGTTCACTTGAGAGGGAGCCACACTTGCACGTAGATGAGGAGCTATTAGTTCCTAAGGATGAGCCTCAGGATGTGGATTAGCCACAAGAGGAGGTTCATGGAGTGGAAGAGACCACTCATGCAGCGCCAACCATCAGAGGGCGAAAGCGCACTACAGAAGCTGAGCGACTAGCTCAAGATGCAGAGAGGATTGTAGGAGCACCTACATCACAGCGCAGACAGAGACAGTCACCTAATCGGTAGACTGGATACATGGCTCTTATGAGCAAGTGTATCGTGACAAAGACATCCTCTTTCGAGGAAGCTGTGGAGGATCCCGCATGGGTAGATGCCATGGTGGAAGAGTATGATTCGATTGTCAGAAATAGTGCATGGGAGATTGTCCCAAGGCCGGAAGGGAAATCAGTGGTGGGTTTGAGATGGATCTATAAAGTGAAGCAAGCAGCTGACAGGAGTGTGGAGAAGTACAAGGCAATATTTTTTGCCCGAGGCTTCTCACAGATTGAGGGGATCGATTATGAGGAAACCTTTGCACCTGTCACAAGGTATTCTTCCATACAGACGATTCTTGCTCTCTCAGCGCAGATGGGGTGGCACATTCATCAGATGGATGTGAAGACTGTGTTCCTCAATTGAGTGATTGAGGAGGAGGTGTATTACAGAGCACACTCGAAGGTTTCTTTTGTGATCTTCGTGAATACGAGTCACATGTGTGTGCAAAGCTCAAGAGAGCGCTGTATGGGTTGAAACAAGCACCCGTGCTTCGGTACACACGGATAGATGCTTTATTTCACCGACTTGGATTCTCCAAGAGTGAGGCGGATCCGAACCTATACCAGATCAGTGGTGGAGGGTAAGTTGGTCATCATTGTACTTTATGTAGATGATTTTATTTTTGATAGGTGATGAACTGTCGATACTCTCATAAGGATGATCTTGCAAAGGAGTTTGAGATGAAGGATTTGGGCCTCCTTCATTATTTCCTTGGATTGGAAATATGGCAGCGGGAAGGTGAACTATTTGTGTCTCAAGGCAAGTATGCCCCGGAGATACTGGAGAAGTTTCACATGCAAGGCTGCAAGCCTATCGACACTCCTCTTCCAGGAAATTGGAAGAAAGAGGATGCTACATCGGCAGAGGCAGTGGATGCCACTGTTTATTGACAGTTGGTGGGTTCGCTCATGTATTTAGTCAATACAAGACCGGACATATGCTATGCGGTGAACCAGCTTTCACAAGTGATGGTTAAGCCTACCAAGCTCTTTTGGAAGGCAGGCAAGCATGTATTGAGATATTTTAGAGGCACATCGGGATATGGATTATGGTACAGACAAATGGAGGAGGTGGTTGTGTAGTTTACTGACAGACAGGGGATTGTGAATGACTACGTAAAGAGAACATTTGGGGGGATTTCTTGACGGTCGACAACAGCTGGGCACATCGTAGCGTAGATCCGTGGCACCCGCCCGCCAGGCCGGCATGGCGGCGCCGTCGTCGCATGCGAGGCTATATGGATGATATTGATCCTGCTCCAAGTTGTTCTGCCTACACTTAGATCCTACTGTGATATATTGTGATCATCAGAGTTGCATCAAAATCTTGCTTAATATAGTATTTCATGATAGATCTAGACACATTGACATCCGGTATCATCATATCAGAGATTGTGTGCAGCATAAGATTATGTTACTTTCATACATTCCCACAGAGGATCAGGATGCCGATATCTTGACGAAGGCGCTCACCAGGTACAAAAATACCACTTGGGGGAAAGAAGTAGAGTGGCGCATAATCCCATCTCGTTGAGAGGAGTGTTGATATCGCAACAAGATGATGGAGCTTAGTGAAAAGAAGTCGCCTTCACTAAGTGGGCCCGCAGGCTATTTTGGCACAAAGTCTATTTTTAGACATATGGATCATGGTCTATGAGTTGCAGGATGCTATTTATGGATGATTGGTCAAGTTGGTAAAAATAGATGGATCTCTATTTTTAGACATTGGGCGAAGTCTATTTTTAGACTGCCAGTCTAAAAATAGATCAATCAAATATTATTAGCCCTTAATAATATTTGGACTATAAACATTATCTTATCCTCTTGGAGCACTTCAATTAAGTGGCAGATGTGGCATAAAGAGCCTATTTTATAAGGACCTACGCTTATTCCCGAGGGTTATGGAGCTATTTGGCTGGATATCGCTTAGATCATGTGACAAGAGTTTGGTGGAGTTATTGAGCTAGTCGATGGAGTTGTGTTCGCTTAACCGAGTTAAACATAGTTGAGTCAGTTGTATCTAGTCTAACCGATTGATACACTAGTGAGAGTGGTGTGAATTAATTATTAATTAATTCACTAATTATTAACTCATTAATCAACTAAAGAATACATCGGCTAACCTACAAAGCATGGATGGGCCAAAGGAGACAAAGAAGAGGTAGTGAAAGAGCAAAGGTGGACTACTTGGCCAGACTATATTGTTGCATGATTTGCAACACACAAGTGATTGGAGATGCAATAGCTTTTGCACAACAAGGCTGGACCAATTCCGAGTTCATTCCCGTAGCCATTCTTCACAGTTGGATTTGCATTAAGAGAGGCAAAGATCAAGTGGCAGAGATTGGAGCATGTGATTTGCTAGATCGGGCTTGATTAGTGTGTAGCAATTGGAGATTGTACTGAGAGCTTGTGAGGAGCTTTGTATAATGATTGTTACATGATCTCTATGCAATATAATATATAGATAGTTGGGGGTTTTCAGCTTTAAGCTTTCCCATAAAATACTATGTTCATATGTATGATTGTTTATGGTTTTAATGTGTGCATGCGATTGTTTTTATTTTCGCAATTAATGATCAATGGTAGAAGAGATTTTGTATTGTGCATGAAGTTAAAATAGTGTGTGATAAGGAGAATCTTGGTGAATAATATATCAGTTATTCAAATTTCTACACCAAGTAAGGTTGAACGATGTGTTTGATATCATGAAATGCATATCACATCGCTCGTTGAAAAGTGGCACCGACAGTTTTTAGGCCGAAAGGGAGTTTATTGTAGGCAAAAGTTCCCCAAGGACAAATGAAAGCAGTCTTATGTTGATTAGCCGACAGGATGTTAATCTGGTTATACCCAGAAAAACCATCTATAAAATAAAATATCTCGCTCCCAACAAATTCATCAATTATTTAGTCAATGAAAGGAGTGGGATAGTTATCTTGGACTATTGATTGTTTAAGGTACGGTGATGATTCTGAGCCGTTATATGTTTTTTTTGGGTGTGTTGTTGGATGAGCGACATGTGGCAAGCCTACAGGCTGCCACATGTCATCAGATTTTTGGTGTAAAATTATGTGGAGTCGACGGGGGTCGAACACACGACCACCTATCCGCCCGCAAGACCAATTTCCAATCCGCCTATACGATGTTACTTGACATATAATGGAGGCCGCATCATTTTATTGTTTAAACATTTTAATGTTGGGGGTTTGGGAGGCCAGCCTCGAAGGGCCAGCATGCCCCCTCCCCCCTCACGTGACCATACGCCAAAGCGCCAAGAACCGTGGGCCTCCCACTCCAACTGGAAGATACAAAACCGTAACCCCGACGGGCAATGTTTGTTTGTTCACATGCGTTTTCAAAACATGACATAAAACTTCAGTTGGCAGCAACCAAATTCGTAACCTCTGACAGTGTAGCATGTTCACATGTCGCAGTGGAATTTAATATTACAGTTTGGTTAACGTAAATCAGCGGGTTTCTAACGAATGTTCACATGGCAGGATTAACATTTAACGTTGCGGATAAGGTTTAGGAACTTTAATTCCCGGTTCCATCGAATGCCACAGAGTTCAAACGGTTAACCTAGCGGAAGTATGGAAGACTGTCACATGGGGCGATATAATGACAGTTAACGTCAAGGGTTGCGGAATGCTGTCCATTCTCCAGGTTCTGCCAACTGTGCAGAGATTTAAATTATTAAACCACGACTTCAAATTTATTGTAACCGGGTTTCGGGGTTGGCATGTGGCCACCCCACCCCTCCAACGGTTAATGTAAATGGTCCATAATGGCAAAAATTATAGCACCAACCCTATTTTTAGGGTTTAATTTAAATTTAGTGACAGTTAACTGCAGTTCTCCACAGTTAGTGGATATTTTCTAACTGACATTGGGAAAAAGGCATGGAGAGGTCAATTTTCCACCAATTTTGGTGAAATAAGAGTCTACCTAGACTAATTTGAGCGTTTTGGAGCCATTGGTGTAGAGAAAACAGCCATTAGAGGCCTAAAAACATATGTAATTTACAATTTTGAGCATAATGGCAAGGAGGGACATGCCATTGGGACCTGGACCAGCAGATGTAGCCCAGGAGGGGTGAACTGCTTCATCATGCCTACTGTGTAAAACTTATGTGTGAATGTTTTTCTCTGTTATGCACTATTGTTCAGTGTTTTTAAGGCTTATTTACATGGTCTAAGTTCATTAATTCATCAATATTTCATGGGTAAATGTATCATTCCTTAAGAAAACATATGAAGACAAATTGTACATGTTTATCTTATTGATTGGACACTTAGAAAAACAAAACTAATACACTCCATTCAAATCAAGTTGGTATCGGAGCTAGAGTTTTATCTCTGGTGTTTTTATGTGCAAGGATTTGTTAACTGTTTGCAAGGTTTTTCATGCTTACTAGGCTCAATCTTAAGAGAGGAGAAGGCAAATTGGTGGAAGCAAGAGGTTCTCAAAATGAGCCACAACAAAGGAGGGAAAGATTGCCACATTCTCCACCACCTAGTTCACCTCCAAGAGAAGCAAAAGCAGCATCAAGCATGCCTCCAAGAGAGGAATAAACCCATTAAGAGATGGATCCCAAAGAGGAAGAAAGAGTGTTCAGGAAAGTATTCATTGACATGAATGAAATGGTGAGAGTCCTTTATCAAGAAAGGAATGAAATACTAGAAGGAGAAGGATCCAAACTTCACAAGGAAGGTCAGGGATCATCAGGAGGTCCCAATGATGAAGACAAATCAAAGAAGGGAAATGGAGGAAATGGAGGCAGTGGAAAGTCACCATCCTCACCCTCATCATCATCATCCTCTACTTCATCTTCAGTACACCAGTCACACAAGTCAAAGAACACTGGTAAAAGTCCTTTTCTAAAACTTGATGTTAAGTTTGAATTTCCAATGTTTGATGGTGAAGTTAATGCAGAAAATCTAGATAATTGGATTAGGAAATTAAAGGTCTATTTGAGAATCCAAAATTTTCATGATGATGACACCAAAATCCAACTAGCTTCATTGAGAATGGAAGGTGCAGTACTTGTTTGGTGGGAATCCAAGACAAAGGAGGAGATCAAGAAATATGGTAGGATTATTTTATCATGGACTGATTTCATTTCTGCAATAAAACAATAGTTTTATCCATTAGCTCACATGCAGAAACCCATAATGAATTGGTAAAATTTTAAACAATTGAAAGGAAAAAATGTACAAGTGTATACTCAAGAATTTAGAAGAAAAGCTCTTTTACTAGGAGTAGATTTGCATAGCCAATACACTTTGCTCAAGTATATTGGAGGATTACATACCTACCTAAGACATACAATCCTCATGTTTAACCCTACAAGCCTAGATGAGGTTTGTGTTCAAGCCACACATTTAGAGGCAAGGGGAAAAAAAAAATTAGATGGGAATGAGGAAAATGATTTTAAAGGAGAATGGAAGAAAAAATAAATGCAAATACTAGAAAAGAGAAGGGAAAATTATTTTGCAAACATTTTTCTAAAACTAGCCATGATTAGGACTTTTACACCATTTTTTGGTCATCTAGCCTATTATTATTAGATGAACCCAAGTACACCATGTAAGACCAATTTTACCCTAAGTAAAATTGCTTTCACAACATTTGTCTATATTGCATGGTCATATTTAACCCAAAACAAGGAAATCAATTAAATAAATCATTATTTATTTATTTGATTATTTCCTAAGAATAAGTTATTTAAACCATTATTTAAATAATATTCTTAGTTAAATTTGACTAAATCAAATATAAATAATTAAATAAACCATTATTTATTTAATTATATTCCCCTCATTTCCCTTAAATAATAAATAAATCATTTATTTATTTGTTATTTACAAATAAAGGATTTGACCCAAGTCAAAAACCCTTTTCCCTCCAACAAATATAATAAAATATTCCTAAAGGGTGATTGTAGAATTTGATTAATAATATTTTATTCATGCACCGAGTTCTAGAACACCCCAATATTTTGTTATAAATAGAAGGGTTTTCCCCATTCATTAGTCACCTCCATTGCATTAGATCCCACTAGATCTATTCTTGGTCACCATTTTCCATTTTGCCTTTTGAACTCCCATTGAGTTCCATATTTGTCTGGGTTTTCCATATCAATAGAAGAGAGGAATTTTAGATCTGAAACACTGAGGACTTCCAAGAACCCATCCCACTGAGGAGAACTGGAAAACACCTTTCTTGTTTTCCTCTCAGGTGCCCCATTCTTTGATATAATATAAAATTTTTTCAAATACATTTTTCTTGTCTTGTCCATTGGATGCATGGAGCCATTTTGTATTTTATCTGCTTAATGTCGTTTGCGCTTAGATCTAACTTTATGCAACAAACTTAAAGATATTTTGCAGCCATAATTGATGTTAGGGCTACTTGGTATGCGTAGCTAAAGTGATATTTTACGACGAAAGAATCATATTAACAATTGGCGACTCCACACGGGTTTTCTTTTGCGACCACTGTCGTTTTCTATTTTCCTGCATATCCAGCTGTTTCAGACCCTAGGGTTTCTCTTCAATTTTCTGTTTTTCCTATTTTTATGCTAGTTTTTACCTCTAAAACCCTCAAACATTCAAATTTATAACTTCTGTGTGTTTCTGGCCCTATTGCGCACGTAACAGACATCAGCCGCAGCTGAGACGACAAAATTTTTCTGAAATCTACCGCTGAGAGAACCGGATCTGGAGGTCGCACTTATCGGCCCAAAAAGTGCGACCTGAGCCTGAGGACGCACTTTTCTGCCCTAAAACTGTGACCTGGACTGCACACAGGTCAAAAAACTGCGACCTGCACTTTTTTCTGCAATTTTCCAGCACTTGTTCTGGGTTTGTCTGAAGCTTCTGCCAGGGTTTTCCAGCCTTTGTCTCTGCCCGTTTAGACCTGTTTCTGATCTTCTTCACTCAAATAAGAGGGAATCTTGCCCCTTAGGGCTCTAGTACCCTCCACTTTTTGTGGGAGAGTCTTTGTTGTTTCAGAAGTCTAAATTTTCAGAGTTTCAGCCTTATTTCTCTCAGATCTGATACCTCCTTTTCAGATCCCTTTAGATCAGCACTTCTCCCTCTCAAATCACCTCATATCGTTTTGTTTGGGTCCCTTTCTAAGGCCACTGCCTTGTCTCTTCTACTGTTAGCTGATCTCCTCCTTTTTAGCAGCAACCTTGCCTCTGCTTATTTGCTGTTCTCTGCACCTCTTTTCAGCAGAGTTCTCCTTTAGATCCCTGTCCCTCCCGACTTTAGATCTATTGGACTCTTTTTGCGTGCTTGTCCTCTTATTGACTAGTTTTGAGAGACCCGCCTCCTTGGGTTAGATTAATGCCTTGTTAGCTGTTAATTTTCTGTTTTTTTCCGTCTTATTTACTACAGATTGATTTTCAGTTACGCAGCACACTTTTTTTTTTTTTTAACTCTCAAAACGTCTGGGTTTAAACAATTAAAATTAACGCACGCCACACACTGACCCTAAGTGAAGAAGCGCCTGGTTACCACCACCTGGCAAATACTTTAAAATTAATTGACATTGCACCTCCTTGCCCCTGTCACATCTTGCCTTTGCACCTTGCTGCCCTTGTCGGTCTTCCTTCTTCTGGTCATCATTCCCCCCCAAAGACATTTATCCCGGAGACTTCTTGGCCTTCACCCTCCGTTTCCAGATGGTCGACTTCCTCCTTCCCGTCGTCGTCAAATTAGTTCTCCCCCGAGTCTGCACTCTGACTCATCTTCTGATCCTTTGGTTCCTCGCCCTACTTTTGGTTCTCCCTATTACCTTCACCATGTCTGGTCCAGGGCCTAACGCTAGTGGCAACCCTGACCCTAATGCTGGGACTATTACTAGCGGAACCGCCACAAGAACTCCCTCGACTGCTCCCTTACTCACCTTCATGGCAGGCCTCAGTCTTCCCGATTTCAATCAATTAATCAATGATCCTATCTACCACGATGTTAGTTGGCCTGCTATGCCAACCAAGCTCCCCTCCGACATTCCCAAGTTCGAAGGCCTTGCTAGAGAGGATCCCTCCAACCATATCCGATCTTTCCACATGTGGTGTTCCTCCCATTCCATTACTGATGATTCCATCCATCTTAGATTGTTCCAACGCACGCTTACAGGCGAAGCTTCTAAGTGGTACGTTGATCAGCCCACTTCCTCCCATACCACCTTTGCGACTCTTGCCCGGGCTTTTTTATCTTACTTCCAGCTTCCCCTTCGTTATGACACTGGTATGGAACTTTTGACTTCTTTTCGTCAATCATCTGCGACTCGCCTATCCGATCATGTACAGGAATGGCGAAGAAGAAAGAGCCTATGTCAATCTCCTCCCTTCGAAGACCGTGTCTACATGGACTGGTTCCTTAGATCTCTCTTGCCACCTATCGGGAAAGATGTCGCATCGCATTTTCCTCAAATTGAAGAAGACACCCTCCAAATGGCGTTAAAATATGACCTGATCTACGCTCAGACGGGTTATTTTTATACTATTCTACCTGATCTCCCCAGACCCGGTAATGCCCATGCACCGGAGGCACCTCCTACCGCCGACAGTATCGTTGGAGGTATCTCTCATCCATCTTCTCAACCTTCCATGAGCTATGTTTTTTCTGGGGGAGGGGGTACCACTTCCCGCACTTCTCCCCCTCTTGATAGCACGCGTCCAGGATCCGGCATGCCTCCTCTTTCTGCCCAACCCCCTGTTTACCACACTGTTACCCAACCTCATTCTCATCCACATCCGCAGCCTAGTGCTCCAACTCCTCCAGCATTAGCACCCCCACCTCCTTTGTCTTCTCAACCCCCGCACCAGTAGCCACCACCCCCTCAGGGGCAGGTGTATGCTCAGCAGAGCGCGACCAATCCTTTCCCGCAGCACAACTTTGTGGCTACCCACCCACCTCACGGACCCGTAACCACTTAACCTCCTCCATCTGGTCCCTCTGACTACCAGATCCTCATGATGAACTCTAACCAACCTATAACCGTCGACCTCAACCATCACACTCAGTCCCGTCCGTACCCCCAGCCCCCTACTCCATCTGTCCCCGAGTCACCTTCTTCAGGGTCTACAGAGCCTCTTTCGACAACTAATGGTCCCGTACATATCGCTCCACCCAAAGCTGAGGTTCATACCAAGATTCCTAAGGGCCCATTACGCCGCAATGCTGCTTTTGACCAAGCCACCCATTCGTTTAGCATAGTAGATGTGCTGGCCCAATCTCCTGTTGCCATTTCAACGTTGGAACTCCTCCAGTCGTGCCCCTCCCAAAGAAAAGCTCTATTATCAACCCTGGGCGTTGTAGATCCAGTCGATGACCAATTGATTGTTTTCGATGCCCATCAGTCAGAGTCTCCTCCTCTTCCTGCTTCCGTAGCTTTCCAAATCTCAGTCAAAATCTGGAACGCTAACATTTCTCGGTGCATCATTGACGAGGGGGCATCCACCTGTGTGATGTCTGCTTCGGTTTGGAAACAACTCAGGTCTCCTGAGTTGGCCCCTTCCACGATCACTCTTCGAGCGTGGGATGGCCACGCCTCCCAACCCATTGGCCTGTTCCGTAATTGTCCTATCACCCTTGCAGGCAAGACTGTTTGTGTCGACGTTGAATTTATCAACGCCCCTCTTGACTACAACATTCTTTTGGGGCGTAGTTACACCTATGCCATGTCTGCTGTCCCCTCCGCAGTCCACCGCAAGATGTTTTTCCCCCATAATGGAAAAATTGTCACCATCGACCAGTTAACTTATCATGAAACAAAATCTCAGTCTTCCCCTAAGTCCACTATTTCTACTGTCACTAACAAGCCAACCATTGATTCTTGGCCCAGTGTTTCCCCCGGCGTCTATAAAGACTCCCCCTTTCTTGGAACCTTTCTAGACCCTCCTGATCCTAGCCTGGAAAATGTTTACATGATGCAATCATCTTGGGCTAACCTTACACCGCCCACTTTGGCTAGTAAGCAACCTCAACCCCACCCACCCCCACCGGCTCCTAGCCCCTCGCCCCCGCTAGCTAACCCTCTTCCTCCGGAATCATCTTCCCCAACTAATCCTCACAGGCCCCTCTACCCTCCTAGGTCGATTCCGCCCGATTTCAACCCCCTTGGCCCCGTCCCTCCTAGCCATTTCCATATTGGTCAGATTCCTTTCCTCGCTCCCCCTCCCGGAGCTTCTTCCATCCCTATCTTGGCCACCCTCTCCCTACCCAACTTGACCTTGGGTGTACCCGTCTGGTACCTTAGCCCCCCAGCCACTACCCCGCCTGGTCAACCCAAACCATATCTTGCTTTAACCCCGGTTCAACCGATACTCGTGACATCTACCGCTGCCCCAGTGCCTCATTCACCCCATCCGACACCTCCTCATGTTGCAACTGTGTCGGGTAACAATGACAAAGCTCACAGGGGGGCACCAAAGAACAAGGTTACCCCGACCACCTCTACCCCTCCTCGACCTTCAAATCATACCATCACGTGTGCTTTGTGTGATGTTGTCGGTCACGCCACCCATACCTGTCCTGAATTACCTCATCTCAAGCCCATGGTTAATGTTGCGTTCCCTAAGTCCATGGTCCCGGAAGCCTCTGTTCCTTCCACGACCGTGGCCAAGAACCCCAAGACTATTCACACTAACCACCCTTGTGCTTTGTGTGATCTCCATGGCCATTACACCCACCTTTGTTCCCGCCTCGAGGACTTTTGCTCCTCTTTAGCAGCAGTCCGCCAATTCGAGACCAAGCGCAACGAGTCCACCTCTCCCCAATTTGCGCGTTTTGCTTCGGCAGAACTACCAAACATGACTGCTCCCATTGACATTCCCCCTCCTGATGTCGAGATGACGGAGCCTTCATCTACCATTTACTACCTATCATCATCCATGAGACCCTCGGGGAACATTCCCTCTAAATCCTCCCCGGTTGTTTCGCTTGACCTTCCTTCAGCAATCACCCTGGGCTCACGATCAATAGATCCTTTATCTGCTTACTCTTCTGTCACCCCTTGTGACGATGCACATGTGAACCTCTCTTCTCATGATGATGAGTCAGGTAGCTTCACCGTGTCCGGTGGTCTTTCTTCCACCAGTCACCCCATATCCTATCACGATGACAACATTATGGAAGAAATCATCTCCCCTAATTTTCCCTATTCCCCCTTACATCGGAACCATGCATTCGAACCACATACACCTTGTGGCCATTACATTGCAACCCAATGTTTGGGTAAGGGGGCACCCATATTTGAGAGACCAGGAGAAGTAATTCTCCCCACCTCTCCTAGTGTATCTCGTCACGTCGACTCTAGTACCATTATCCTTCCACATCTAGAAGAACCTCTAGAGTCCCATACAACTTCAGATCACTCTCGGGATGATAACCCTTATCGTTCCTTCATTTTACATCAACAACCAATCTCTTAGACATTGTGGTTGACCAACCTATGGGTTTTCTAGGAGAACATCAGTTCATTATCTCCAAATCCTCTCTTTGGGATAGTGACACCAAGTATGCCAACCCAAAAACTTAAAGGCCATTTGATTCATATATGCAGTCTTAACAAGAGATTGGTAATCCTCCATTTCCTTTCTCAAACTGCATAACCATAACGAAACCAAATAGGCACACTATATCCTTAAAATGTGTTTAGATTTGCCTTTTTCTAAATACATTTTGGCATGACCACAACATGCTTGGGGGAACCTATAACCCTCAACCATAACCCTCCTTAAAATTGGATTTTCTCACTTACAACACATTTTAGTGGGGGCACCCCTTTGCCCCCACACTCATTTCTATTCGTGATCATTTCTGTGATGAGATACCCATTTGTACTCATGATCTGTATGGTCCCCATTGGAACTATCCCTCATTCCAGCATCATCATTACTGCCTATTTTGTTCGTCGCTCTACTATCTTCTCTCGGGCCTTAGTTGGGGTCCCTTTATTGCCTCACCTATGGCAGACCTACTTCTGTCGACATCAACTCACTTACTCCAAAAGTCAGGTCCAGGGGGCAATATACTTTGGTTCGAGCTCTTTTCAGCATGATCGTGATCTATACACTTGATGGTTCAGTGATGCAGCAACAGCTATTGGTGATACCTGGGTGTGTGTGAGATGTCTCAACCCTCATGAGGGGGTGGCCCTCTAGGTAGCCCCCCACATGCCCGGACGACTTCGTCATTTCAGTCCTTGACGCAACTCCTCTCATTTGATGATATCAGCCTCAGTCGCTTACCACACCTCTTCGATTTTCTTGTATCAGTCAGATTTTGCGAGCCCTTCCCCGTGTGTAGGGGGCATTTGGGTATATTTGTATCTCATGTACTACACAATTATTGTATAAGTCCTGACGATTATTCCAGGCATAGCATGTATGTGGGATTCATCATTCTCATTTTCTGGCTCATGTTTAGGCCAGCACTTGTTTTACTATTTGCGTTCCGTGGTTTTCCGGGCGCTTTATTGTGTGTACTATTGTCTCGGCGGGCATAGGTATGCCTCCCCCGCCGCCTTTAGCACAGGTACCACTTCATACACTAGAGACTTGTTGCACCTGTAAGTCTCATCTCCTCCGGGTCTAGTCCTTTAGCACTTTCGACTACATTACATTCCTCTCTCTCACTTTCCTCTCGTCATCTAGTGATTGAGTTCTTACAACATACTTCGGTCATACAATTTGCTCCTAACACTCGTACATTGGGGGGCAATCTGTTACACCATTTTTTGGTCATCTAACCTATTATTATTAGATGAACCGAAGTACACCATGTAAGACCAATTTTACCCTAAGTAAAATTGCTTTCACCACATTTGTCTATATTGCATGGTCATA
Organism: Pinus albicaulis; assembly: GCA_034641835.2. Taxonomy (NCBI): domain Eukaryota; kingdom Viridiplantae; phylum Streptophyta; class Pinopsida; order Pinales; family Pinaceae; genus Pinus; species Pinus albicaulis. Next base: position 168,500,756 of record CM076571.1, read on the forward strand.
TTTAACCCAAAACAAGGAAATCAATTAAATAAATCATTATTTATTTATTTGATTATTTCCTAAGAATAAGTTATTTAAACCATTATTTAAATAATATTCTTAGTTAAATTTGACTAAATCAAATATAAATAATTAAATAAACCATTATTTATTTAATTAAATTCCCCTCATTTCCCTTAAATAATAAATAAATCATTTATTTATTTGTTATTTATAAATAAAGGAATTGACCCAAGTCAAAAACCCTTTTCCCTCCAATAAATATAATAAAATATTCCTAAAGGGTGATTCTAGAATATGATTAATAATATTTTATTCATGCACCAAGTTCTAGAACACCCCAATATTTTGTTATAAATAGAAGGGTTTTCCCCATTCATTAGTCACCTCCATTGCATTAGATCACACTAGATCTATTCTTGGTCACCAATTTCATTTGTTTGCATTTTGAACTCCCATTGAGTTCCATGTTTGTTAGGGTTTTCCACATTAACCAAAGAGAGGAATTTTAGATCTGAAACACCGAGGACTTCCAAGAACCCATCCCACTGAGGAGAACTGGAAAACACCTTTCTTGTTTTCCTCTCAGGTGCCCCATTCTTTAATATAATATAAAATTCTTTCAAATACATCGTTCTTGTCTTGTCCATTGGATGCATGGAGCCATTTTGTATTTTATCTGCTTAATGTCGTTTGTGCTTAGATCTAACTTTATGCAGCAAACTTAAAGATATTTTGCAGCCATAATTGATGTTAGGGCTACTTGGTATGCGTAGCTAAAGTGATCTTTTACGACGAAAGAATCATACTAACAAGGACCATTGTTGGAAATGGAAACTTCATCCAGAGTTGAAACCAAAAAGTTTTAAAGCCAAGGAAAAAGGCAAGACAATTGTAATAGTTGAACAAGACCTAGGGTCATATTCAGGAGATGAAACAAAGATCATAGCTATGGGAATAAATAACATAAAGGGGAAAGAGATTGAAATTAAACCCAATTCTAGTATTTCTAGCTATCACATAGAAGCTCCAAGTGAAGAATAGAGAATTGAACTGTTTCATGTGAGGGTCATTTCCAAAAATACCAAGGTTGACACATTGTTTGAGAGTGGGTCACAAGAAAATTTAATCTATGAAGACTTGGTCAAGAAACTTAATCTTGAGACCATTCCACATCCGAAACCATATCCACTTGGTTGGATTTGTAAGGATGCAAATTTACAGGTTTCATAGAAGTGCATGTTGCACTTTGCAATAACTACACATTTCATTGACACAATGGAATTAGATGTTGTTTCGCTTGATATAACAAGTATGGTGTTGGGCAGTCCTTACTTGTATGATAGGAAAGCTATCTTCCATCACCATGAGAAAAAATACCATTTATTCAAAGATGGCAAGGAGTACATTATGAGAGCTCATCGCAAAAAACTAGACTATTCTTTAGTTAATGCAGGGTAGATGAAGAGGCTTGTCAATGCAAGTCAAAACTTGACATTGATGATGACTAAGCAAAGAGAATTTTACACAATAATTTTCATACAAATACTGATGTATATGATGAGTTGTTTCAGTTTGAAAGCAGGTTGTCTTTGAAAGAAGATGACAAGCAGTTGCAGCAGTCGACATTGGTGTTGATCGGTGCTGAAAACAAAGTGTCAATGAAAGAAGTTGCAAAGGTCCAAGAGAGGGAAAAGCAACCTAACAAAGAAGGCACAAGATTCAGAAATGATCAATGCTAGTTTCAAAAAGGCATGGTACAATGACGAAGAAACTTGGTCAGGAATCGACACAAGTTCGAGGCTAATTCAATAAAAAATCACCATAAGGACAAGATGCAAGGTGAAAGTAAATTTCACTTTCCTTTGATTATAGACCAATGTAGAAACCATATGTTTACTACAAAGTTAGGTTGTTGTTCTACAAGTTTAGAAAATTTGCAGCATGACAATGTCAAAATCAGCAATGGTTGGTCAACAGAATCAAGGAAATATTTGTCTTTTCATGAAAAGCTCCAATTAATGAAATTAGGGAAATTTCAGTGGATTAGGATTGGAAGAGTGGGGAAACAATCTCCTCATCTTCATGTTCAGTAGTCCAGAGAGATTTTGGGGTCCAAAATCTTCCCAGTGGGGAGGTGCGATCAGGAGATCAAGTCATATGCTCAAAAATGAAAGTGCTCGAAACAGGTCTGAACCTCAGCGAGCGGAAATGTCTTGTCGTTGCGATTCCAACACCGTGAATGGTTCGAAAAACCGATGTTGTATGAGGAGATATCGTGTTCTGTTCGTTTTCCCAAACAACAAAATTTTGGTGACTGGATGCCCAGTTATCTTGTAGGTACAGTCAGTAGAATATTCTGGGAATATTCCATTTTCTTCAGAGCTAATGTGTTGGCACCACATGGCACATCGTGGACCATTGATTGTTTAAGGTATGGTGATGATTTTGAGCCGTTGGATGTTTTTTTTGGGTGTGTCGTTGGATGAGTGACACGTGGCAAGCCCGCATGCCACCACATGTCCTCAAATTTTTGGTGTAAAATTATGTGGAGTCAACGGGGGTCGAACCCACAACCACCTATCCGCCTGCAAGACCAATTGCCAATCTGCCTATACGATGTTAATTGACATATAATGGAGGACACATCATTTTATTGTTTAAATGTTTTAATGTTGAGGGTTTGGGAGGCTAGCCCCTCGCCCCCACCTCACGTGACCATACACCCAAGTGCCAAGAACCGTGGGCCTCCCACTCCAATTAGCGGATACAAAACTGTAACCCTGGCGGGCAACGTTTGTTTGTTCACATGCGTTTTCAAAACGCGACATAAAACTTCAGTTGGCGGCAACCAAATCCGTAACCTCCGACGGTGTAGCATGTTCACATGTCACAGTGGCATTTATTATTACGGTTTGGTTAACGTAAACCGGCGGGTTTCTAACAAAATTTCACATGGCAGGATTAACATTTAATGTGGCAGATAAGGTTTAGGAACCTTAACTCCCGGTTTCATCGAATGCGACGGAGTTCAAACGGTTAACCCGACGGAAGTATGGAAGACTGTCACATCGGGCGATATAATGACAGTTAACGTCAAGGGTTGCGGAATGTTGTCCATTCTCCAGGTTCTGCCAACTGTGCGGAGATTTAAACTATTAAACCATAGCTTCAAATTTATTGTAACCGGGTTTCGGGGTTGGCATGTGGCCACCCCACCCCTCCAACGGTTAATGTAAACGGTCCATAACAACGAAAATTATAGCGTTAGCCCTATTTTTAGGGTTTAATTTAAATTTAGTGACAGTTAACTGTAGTTCTCCATAGTTAGTGGATATTTTCTAGCTGACATTGGGAAAAAGGCATGGAGAGGTCACTTTTCGACCAATTTTGGTGAAACAAGAGTCTACCTAGACTAATTTGAGCATTCTGGAGCCATTGGTGCAGAGAAAATAGCCATTAGAGGCCTGAAAAAATATGTAATTTACAATTTTGAGCTTAATGAAAAGGAGGGACATGCCATTGGAAGATGGGCCAACAAATGTAGCCCAGAAGGGGTGAATTGCTTCATCATGTCTACTATGTAAAACTTATGTGTGAATGTTTTTCTCTATTATGCACTACTGTTCAGTGTTTTTAAGGCTTAATTATGTGCCTTAAGTTCACTAATTCATCAATATTTCATGGGTAAATGTATCATTCCTTAAGCAAACATATGAAGACAAATTGTGCATGTTTATCTTACTGATTGGACACTTAGCACAACAAAACTAATACACTCCTTTCAGATCAAGAAGAATCTAAAGAACCAAGCCAAGGAGATTGAGCATACGCGTCGAAGCGCATACTAGGAGTAGTATGATCAGGATCGGGAACCGAAGCCAAGATATCAGAATAATTGATTGCAACAGGGCTTAACGGCATAACATTGCTGAATGAATCAATTTGATTGAGAGAAGGAATGATCCAAGGATCAGATGAGGTAGAGATCATGTTGATTTGAGCGGCGTTCGGCGGTGGGAGAGAAAAAGGACCCATTAAGGCAGAATCTTTAAAAATTCCTTCCCCCGCACTCTCATATGGTGAAGTGGTATGCTCTACATACAACACATTGCTTTCCAAGGAAGTGGAAGCAAAAAAGGACAATTGGCCGATAGTGACGATCTTCCCTTGATGTGGGAAATGGAGGACATGAAACAGAGTGGACGTCACACAAAGCATAACGTAGGTCCATTTGCGACCGAGTAGAATATTGTAATTGAGTTTAGCGTCAACAACCTCTACTTCTACATTGATCGTTTTTCCTTCCAAAGTGATAAGCAAGTTAGGGAGAGTACTGTTGTGTAGGAAAATCCCCTCTGCGGATAGAGGCGATCCCTCTAGCCCTAGGGTGGGTCTAGCAGCAAGAGGACATGCTAATGTGTCGATTCCTAATTAATGAATGAAATGAGTTGGGATAGATTGTCCTACATGTGATCCAACGTGTTTGTTGTGGCTATAGCAGTGGTCTCTTGATCTTCGCCCTGACACGTCGTGGTCCTTCAATAATGGTACTCGAGTGCCTGCACAAATATCAAAGGACGAAAGTATCATACAAGACAATAATTGCATTCATAACTAGCTAATTAGTCAAGGAGAATTAAATGTATGTGTAAGATAAATCACATCAACACAAGACGGGAACCAAAAAATCAGTCATGTATATATTAAGAGAAAGAAAGAGATTAAAACTGGAGCCTTGATGTCGCAACCTCCTTCAATGGGTCCAGTCAAAACGCATCTCGAGCATTCGTCGGGGAATTTGGACGTGGTGAGGCAATAAGCCTAAGCTCTCTCTCTCGACAAAGGTCTCTCTCTGCTCTATCTCTCACCAGCTATATCAGACTGTCTCAACAATTCCTATTCAGCTAGCTGCATCTATGTGTGAGAGGTGTATTTATAGAATGAGAGGAGGAGGTTGGGATCCCTCAAATGGTGGAAGGGTGGCCTTATCCTTTGGGAGGTTGCCCCAAAAAGAGGAAACAAGAAGCCAAAGGAAGGTGCTCGACGTAATTCAGTCGAACAACCCAAGCTGACTCGCTCACGAAGTAGTTAGCTTGGAAACTTCGGTTCTATATTTAAAAAAATTTCCAAAAATAGCTCGGTGCGGGCAGCTCACTGAAACAGAGGGCTAATGGGCGCGGTGCCCAGTGTTAATTTCCTTTATTGGCGCGAGGCCATAACTGCCTACCAGTGCCAACCCAAAAACATGTGTTTTTGATGGTTTGTTCTAGGAATAATCAACAAAGGAAATGTTCTTCTCATGGAAAGGGATGCAATGACACTTTTTTCAAGGCATGACACTTCATATAAGTGACAGAAATGGTCCTCCAATGTGCGGGATGGGGATTGCAAGGACGATGACAAAATGGTGTGTAACAAGTACCAAAAGGACTGGAATCTCTTCCATTGAAAGCCTCCAAGGTGTTCGGAGATTAGCTAAGAGTCGGAGAGCCTATGGCATTCCAACATGACACAGACATGATGCAAGTGGATACACCCTCATCCACGACTGACCGATGGATTTTATTTCCATTAATGATGACTTGAATGAGGAAAGCAAGCTGATGAGGAAGGCGCAGAACGTGGTTTTTTAGATCGAAATTGATAAGACTCGAATCAGTGGGATCAATTCCTCCAATTGTGGATAGTGATAATTTCTGTTGTGAAGGACAACTCTGAAGAACCTCTAATGCAGACATAGTGGAAGGTTCCTGAGCCAAATCCTCAATGATATTGTAATGTTGAGCAACTCGAGCATTCAGGTTATAAGAAGATTTTCGAAGCACACCTTTAGAATTTGGTCGGATGACAGGATTGGGACTAGGTCTTCTGATATGAAGAGGACCGGAAGTGGGCAGAGTAGAAGGATAAGGAGCAACGACAATTTATTTCTTCGTCGATTGACGAGGATGAGTTGAATAATCTTTGGATCTGGTGGCCACAGAAATGGGTGATGTTCCATTCATCATAAACACTTGGGAACCAGACGAGGAAGAAAATGGGGGTTGGTCTACCATCTGAGTTTGCTGAGATGGAAATGGTTCTTTGAGGACAACCGGAGTTCCTTGAGTACCTTTGAGTAAATGACTAACTTCGGCTTGTCGTGGGCAGTATTTAGTGTAGTGTTCATCCTCACAGATTAGGCAAGGGTACTTAGGCTTGCGCTTAGTTCCATAATCAGTATGAGGTTTGAGAGAATCTTGTTTCGGGGCATTTGATTTGGATTTGACTTTGCCTTTCTTTTTACCTTTTGAATTTTTGTCTGTCGCAGTAGACTGGATGAAATTAACCTTCGTAGTTTTACCAGGATTTGAAGGATTTTGTGGGACAAAATCAGACGAGGAAGTGGGTTTCTGCTTAGTATAAGTAGAGAAAGACTTTCGAGAAGTTTGGGTAACCGACCCAGTGATGTCGTCGACAGGTGGTGTCATGAGAGCTTTCAAAGTTTCAGGTTTGGTAGAAGCGCGCGGAGCATCAAGCAAGAGATCATACAACGTGCGAGACTGGGAATAAACCAGATCAAGATACTGTGCACAAGCAATGTCTTGTTCTTCTATGACACATTCCCCCATATAAATATCCTTGGTAATATCATTGAAGATGGATTTGGTGAACCATTCGGTCAAGAGTTGATCAGGAATTTCAAATTTGATCAAACGACGCCACCGTCTCCATTCATGGATGTGATCGGAGATGTGCGTAGCGGTATCCTGTTTCAAGGATGTGAGGAGGTGAATTCATGTTGCATAGAGAACATGTAACTGGAAGTGTGTGAGGAAAGCCATAACTAGAGAATTGAAATATTGGAACATTCCACGAGGAAGCTCGATGTACCACTTTGTAACGGCACTAGTCAAAGTTCTTTGGAAAAGACGCAGACAGATGGAGTCATCAACCCAAGAGTTAGAAGAACACTAGAGATGGTAGGTCATGACGTGTGCCTGGGGGTCTTCTCCAGACTTGCCTTCAAATTTAGGGCAATCGCTTTGGATTTTAGTAGGAAAATGAATCCAATATGGATTATGGAGAATCAGATCATTAGTCAATCTCGACACATCGGGTAGTTCCAATGTTGCAAGAAAAGGAAATTGCAGATCAAAAGGTATAATCGACCTTTGGTAAAGGCCGATTTGTGGATTCCAACCAGGTTGGGAGAAATTATTCCCCCATGGGTTTTGTCAAGAAGAATTTTTCCCGTAAGGATTGAAACCTTGGGGGTTTTGACCATATCCTGGTTGTGGACCAAAAAATGGATTTTGACCTACAGTAGACCACTGAGGTCCATCCTGGGTATAATTCGCAGCATATGGACTTTATTGTTGTTGAATGTTTTGGAACACAGTACCTTGAGGTTGACCTTGTGAACCCAAAAGGTAACGTTGTGGACCCAAAGGTTGACCTTATGAACCCAAAGGTTGACCTTGAGGCTGTTGAGGATTTGACTTCATGGTACCTTGAGGCTGACCTTGCGAACTCAAAGGTTGACCTTGAGGATTTTGCATCATGGTACCTTGAGGTTGTTGAGGTTGGCCAGCTTGGCCTTGAGACCTAGGTTGACCTGACTGAATAGAGATTTGACCTTGTTGAGATAAGGGTTGTCCTTGTTGAACAAAAGGTTGGCCTTGCTGAGTGTAAGGTTGTCCTTATTGAACAAAAGGTTGTCCCTATTGAGTATATGAAAATTGACTCTCGTGAGCAAAAAGTTGACTGGATTGACATTAACGCTGACCTTGTTGGACAAAAGGTTGACCTTGTTGCACATAGGGTCGTTGTTGAACAAGATTAGGCCCCTGCTGATATGCATAAGTCTCTAATCGACCCTGAAATTGTGAATTCATGAGTGGAGTCTGCAACTGTTGAGAGTCATAAGATAAATAGGGTTGTTGGTTGAGTATTTGGTTTTGTAAAGCTTGCTTATACTGATCATATGTTAACCCCACCGGAATAGATGATCCAGAAGACATAGGGATACTACCAACAGGTTGACTAGATCTCAAAATGTGAGTTTGTGATCCACTCGCAGGCGGTCCAGCTAAAGCTTGAGAGGCATTCGACAGGGATGGCTGCCCACCAACAGTTGGGATCGACAGAATTTACGTTGGTATACTGACGGGAGGAGTTGAAGAACTAATGCAGACGGTTGGCTATGTTGGAATAGACGTAACCATAGTTTGAGCAGGGATAGTAGAGGATGAACCAGATACAAACGAACCAGATGTAGGCACCGTATTATTTTTCCAAATGGTGTTGTGATACAAGGACATGGCACTTGAAACACCCGAAACTAAATGTCCCAAGGATGTGTAACTAGATGGAATCAATGGTTGGGTAGAGGGCTAAGAGGCTTGTCCCCCATAAAAAAAGTGTTGAGGGAAATGATGCCCTTCATACAAAGACTCTTCCATACCACTAAGAGAACTTGAAACTTCAAGGGGAGATGAGACCTCACCTTTGGAAGCCATAGGTGGAAATAACTAACGAGCGAAAACGCGATGTGTGGGTGGCGAAGGCCCCAAAGGTACGCCCGGTGTAACGAACAAGCTATACTGATGTTGAGGAGAGACTTCTACATAATCAAACAACGAAATCTGAGGAAACGAGATGTAGCTAACTGGCTCATCAGGAGGATACTGAGTAGCAAGGGGTTGAACACTTGGAAGAATCACAAGCTCAACACTTTGGGCTCGAACCGATGGTGAAGTGCCAGAAGAGACTTGCGGTGATGTCCCTTAGGTAGTGGATGATGAAGGGGAAGTCGAACTTGATGGTTTAGCCACGGTGACTTTAACTCAGTAACAAAAGAGGAAAAGAGGTGATTTTTTCAAGGCTTTTAAAAATATATTTATAAGGAGTTACTCATGATGTGGCCAAGAAATAACTTTACGAGTGCGCCATGTTATCGTGGGTAATTGATTTTAGAACTTAAAAAATAAAATAAATAAAAAAGGGATTATTCTAGGCAAGAGGGTTTACCAAGTATCCGTGAACTACAAAATACATCTTGGTGAACCAAGATGTATGGGCAGGCAATCTCCCTGAATGTTGTGTTCGGTGTATCACGTTTATGAGGCGGCAGACTCAGTTACCTATGGCTAAAGGATAACAACCTAGTGGGGTCTCCCGTTATATACTCGATGGTACGGGGAGCACAATTCTGTGTTGGCGTTGTCTAATGTGTAACCATTCAGTGAGAGCGTCCCCATATACTTATCATACGTGCCACAAGTGTTATATACTTCCGTACGTGGGACGGGGTTTCACTCCCGGAATGCAACACAGGCTGTTAGCAACAGCTACCAGGTTTTTAGACGTCGGAACAAGTCTCTAGCCTAGACCTCTAAATGTTTTGTTTCAAGTTCCAAATTCTCCTTAGATTCATTGAATAAATTTTAAAGTTTATCTTGAATTTATGTCTCGGTTTTAAGGCCTTACCCATGCCACCTGAATCCCTAAAATGCAACTATATGAGAAAAAGACAATTGTTCATTTCGATGAAGAACTACACTAATTGAGAGGAAGAGGTTCACACAATCAATGCAGAAGTCAAGCAAATGCATTAGATGAGAATTTTCACTACTTATTTAAGTGCACAATTCAAAGCAAAATGAAAATCTCTTTCACTTTCCTATTTTTCACTAAATGCACTAAAAGAAATCGAAATGAAGTTTTTCATTTTAGATACAAAATGAATGCAATTTTTGTTTTGTTTTTTATATAAACACAATGCAAAAAGACGCAAAATGCAGCTCAAATGTAATCACTTGCTTTGAGTACTTATCTAATGAAATTCCTCAAAATGCTACAATATGCAATAATCAAAATACCAAAGAGAAATCCCAAATCATTTCCTCAAAACTAAACGTTCTTCACTTTTCACACTGATCAACACACAAAGAAAGATGTTTTAGTTGAAGACAAGTAATGTAATCTATGCTTGTTGATGGAAGAGAGAATCAAATGCACACAAAATTGACACTTGAAAGCCCTAATCACAAAGATCAATCGAAAAACAAAAAAACAATCAAACCAAAAGGTTCAAAATAGATGACAAAATTGACTCAATAGTAGGGCTGGAACCCAACGAAGCATGCAACCATTCAAATGACTCAAAGCACCTAGAAACCCTAGGATGATGAGGATGCACAATTCGAAATAAAGAAGACCAAATATGAACTAATTGAGACAATCAAGTCGTTGAACAGAAGAGCACACGAGTAATCTAAGCAGAGAAGGAAGTCTAGAAGGGTAAGACACACTGGCAATCAATGAAGGGAAACCCTAAAAACATTTACACGGAAATCGACGCACCTGTGAGGCTGCACCTCTCGCTGGAAGGGGATAAGCGCTCCTGTGTTAAAACATCTAGCGCTAATCAGCGCGTCTGTCAGAGAATTAACAACGCCCATCAAGGAAAATGACAAAAATAAAGGGTTTGTCCAAATAAAGTCATGCTTATCACTTCAGAAAAAAGATTGATGACTGTAAGTAGTCACAAAAGCCAGAAACAAAGGAGAGATAGACATTCGACAAAAGATGGACGAAAAATCAAAATCTCAAAGAGTGGAAAGAGACTAGAGGAACTCCCCAGTGGAGCTGCCAATTTGTTGTCTAGGTAAATCCTCTCTGCGGACAGAGACTATACCTCTAGCCGTAGGGTGGGTCTAACAACAAAGGGAACAAGCAAATACCTACTTTCCTAGATTATAAATGAAACATAGATCGAAGGAGATGGCCTACCTCGGTCTGATGCTGCAATGTTGCTCCTCGTCGAAGCCCTTTGGTCTTTCACTCTTCCAAGCTTGATCTCCACTGCTACCAACATTTGATTACCTGCACAAGTGACCAAAAAAAAACAAGAAACATAAAAGTGCAACATGCATATAACAAAAATAATCTATCTAACTGATCGAGGAATGTTAGACTTCTTATCATAAACATGGACAAGAATGGAAACTAAATATCAGTTGTATCATATTATTAATAAAAGAGGAGTTACAACTTGCGCCTTGATGTCGAAGCTCTCCTTCGACAGGTTTGAATTCAGGCACGTCTCCAAAGCACTCTTTTTCAACTCAGTGTGAGAAGGCTAAGGGTCTCAACTCTCTCCTTCTATGCCTATAACAATAATCAAACCTTTCTTTGCTATTCTTCTCTTCTATTCTGTTATAACTAGAAGAGGCATTGGAAGGTGATCAATTTATAGTAATGGAGGAGGGGACATGGATCCACTTAAGGTGGGAAAAAGGCTTATTTCCTTGGGTGGTTCCTCTTTTTTAGGAACAAGAGGCCCAAGGGAGGAAGCTCGGCCATATCTTGATCAGTAAACATCCAACT
>CM076571.1:168517131-168603733 GCA_034641835.2 Pinus albicaulis
TTAACAGAAACGGATAGAGAGATATATTAATACTGGCCAAAAGGCTTCAAAACTGGTTACAAAGTGGAAAGCAAGATCTAGCGATATCCATGACCAAAACCAATGCCTCTTTTTCTTTGCATCTCCAGGGATTGTTACATTCTATTTTTCGGACAGCCGCCTCAATCTTCCCCTCTTTAAATATGCAGACAAACTGCTTTAGTAACAAACAGTAAAACATAATCAGTCAATTAAGGAACATGATCCCAACTTTCGATTCCATCTCTGACTATGACTCCGAGTGGGAGGGAGACCGCTTTATTAGCTTCAGCGTCAGCTTCTTTATTATTGTCTCTCTTAACATGATAGAAATTCAGGCACTGAAAGGAGTTCGACAGTATTCTTATTCTTCTAATCAATCTGGACAGTCTTAGATCAGAGGGGGAAGCACTGTCTACCATAGTTTTAATGATGGACTGGGAATCTCCCAACACCGATGCCATAAGAATACCAAGCGTTTTGAGCTGTTTAAGGCCTTGAAGAAGCGCCAGGGCTTCAGCCTAGATGCTAGTGTTGAATCCAACACCCCAGGCGTAACTAAGCACAGTGACCCCATCAGCGTTTTTTACTACACCTCCAGCTCCGGATCTGCCCAGATTTCTTTTCGATGCCCCGTCAAAGGAAAGAATACTATGCGCCTTCTGTGAGCAGAATGACAAGAATTCAGATGCGTTGAGTCTGATTTACCAGTCGTAAAGAGGAATGGGCGGCCTGACAATTGCAGCGAATCGGAACTCCAGATGATCGCACCATACAACCTCGTGGTCCCTCAAACCAGCCTCATCGAGGTGCTCCCCCGCGCATTCTTTTAACTGAGCTTTGATTTTGAGCCAAATGATCTTGGGATCATAGCGCTTATTACTGAAAATCCTTCGATTTCTCTCTAACCAGGTGTGCCAGCTAATAATTTTAGGAAGGATGCACCAGGCATTTTTGAGGTGCGTATTCTGAGGAGGGCCTCCAGGGAAAGAGTGCAGCTAATTAGAGAATAAATCCTGGATGTTATGAGGGAGGACGAAGTCCAGACCCCAGGGGCTTAAGGCCTCAGCCCAAAGATCAGTTACAAACTTACATTGAAGCATCAAATGCGCAGCAGATTCTGCACTTTCACCACACATCGAGCACCGGGAGGGACCATAGAAACCTCTTTTCAGTAATCTGTCCTCCGTTAAAATATTAATTTCAATATCTTACTAGCCATTACGATTTTATTTTATTGATAGAACTATTTTTATTTTTATTTTTTATTATATATATATATATATATATATATATATATATATATATATATATATATATATATATATTAATTAAATTTATTTATTTATTTTAATTTAATTTTATTTAATTTTATTTCTTTATTATTATTATTATTATTTTTAAATAGAATTATAATATAATAATATTTAATTATATTAAATAATAGTTGTATTTTGAATAATCAAACATATTAATAAAAATAAAATTTGTTATTTATAATAATAATTTGTATTTATAATTAAACTATTAATTTGAATAATCAAACTAGCCGTTTTAATTTGTAATTGAATATTTAAATTAATGGAACTATTTTTATTTTGTTTTTAATATATATATATATATATATATAATTTTATTTTTTTAATTTTTTTTTGACTTTTTAGACTTTCAATAAAATAGTATATAATTATAATAAAATAATATTTGTATTTTTAATAATCAATTAATAAAAATAAAATAATTTTTAATAAAACTATTAAATTGACATATAATAATTTTTATTTTCATTTTTATTTTTATTTAGTTATTTATTTATTTATTGTTATTTTTTTAATTAAACTATTAATTTTAATATTCAAATTAGCTGTTGTTGATTTTTTAATTATTATTTTATTATAACTAACAGTTTTGGTTTTCTTAGTCAAATTAGCTGATTCTAACGGTTTTCTTTTCCTCTCCTACATCTATTTAAACTTAACGACAGATCTGATCTCTCACCTAGTCCTAATGATGAACCACATTAGTTGGTTGGAAAAAGATTTCTTCATAAATATAGCATTTATTCCAACCTCTCAATCTAAACCCAATTGATGTTTTTATTTATTTTTATAATTTTATATTAAAAATATTGTTATTATTATTTAAAATATCAATAAAAATAAATTCATATACATTTATTTTAATTGTGATTTTTAAAATAAAATATTTTTTTAAATAGTGAGGTTAATCATGTAACTTGCAAGAATTGAACCTGCTAGAGAGGTGCCAAATCATTCCTCTAACCACCGAGCATAAACTCAATTGAGAAAATAAATTTAAAATTAAAATAAATTTATATCATTTTAAAATATTTTAAATTAATTAATTTTATTAAAAATTCATATTAAAAATGATTGTTTTTATTATTTAAAATATCAATAAACATGCCCACAAAGTGTGGTTCATATAGTAATAGGTTGTTTGTTAAGGCACTTTGTGGTGTAAAGGTCTTTTCAAAATTATGTGGACAAAAGACTACCTGGACAAAAAAACCTCACTTGCTAAAGGCTAGTGTGACCTAGGCTTAAATTGGGACTACTCAAACCCACAAATTAAATATACAAATCATCTCAAAACTAACATAATCTAAAATACAAAAAAATAAATAAATTCATACAAAATCTATTTTAATTATAATTTTAAAGTAAAATAAAACTAAAATTAAAAATAAATTTATATCACTTTAAGATTGAAGTTAATTTTTTAAAAAGACGTGACTTCGCTCGATAATCATGGTTAAACTCTAAATTAAATTAAATTAATAGCATCGGTCTTTTTTGAAGCCAGGGGAAAGAAAATCTTAATTTCTATCAGTTATCAATAGTGATATCAAACATTTTATGGACCTTATCCTGCAATAGTTAAATGTGAGGCACAAACATAGTTTTTTCTCTACACACTCTGCTGGTTTGAAACCTTTGCAGAATGTGCATATTTATCTAACTAATTCACACTAAACTCTACGAGACACAGACATTCTTCTCCATTCAACATGGAGTGCCTGCAGAGAAGCCAAGTGCTGGCGTGGGCTAACAATCACTGTGCAACTACAGTACTTCTCATGGCTACAGGCAGATTAAACTGCAGAAATTTCCAGCTTAAATTTCATACTCTCAACCTCATTCAAGCTCCCAGAATTACTTTTCCTCGAACACTTTCAGGTTAGCTAATTCGATGACTTCTTTGCTGGAAATAGAGTGTTATCTTTGCCATTTACGAATCTGATATGCACGGGAATGATTTGAAAGAGGGAAACTTGTTAGCATGGAGTATTGAAACCACCCAAAATCAGCCACAAAAAGTCTGCCGTGTCTCAATTGTTTGCTGTATTGGTTAATTTTGTGTCTGTGTTCCTCCTTGGTTTTATGTGCGGAATCCCGGATGAAACGATGATGATCGGCGATTTATTAATGAAACAGCGAGTCGATTACCGGCTGAAAAATCTGCTGAAAAAAGCTACCAAAATCGGGCTACTGAAAAAATCATGATTTTATGAAAAAAAACATTGCTCTGTTAATTCTTTGCCGACCATTGGGCATCCATATCATTTCAAAAGCAAAATTTGCTCTCTGTTTGGGTTTTTTTTGGTGCTGATATTTGGGAAGAAGGGATAATTTCGCTTTCGTTAGCAGAAATAGGGAAAGCGACATTTTAGTCGGGGGCCAATAAATTTTTGGTATTACAACAATTTCCATTCGATTACTCATTTCTCTGAAAAACATCAGAATCCCATGTCTAATTTTCTGACTTCTATGCACATTAACGCAACTCTATTTGCAGATTAAAGCAGGCTAAATCTATCTTTTTCATTTAAAAGCTAGATTCATGCAGCGCTTCAAATTTCAACATCTGATTTCTTTTTGCAAAAACCCACAATTTTATTTTTGCCCTCGGTGTCAACTTTCTTTCTATAAACATGCTGAAATACTTGGACATTTTTTGGGTACATGGGAGCCTGTTCAACGACAATGTGGGCAGGTCTGTTGAGAAATCTAGGGCAGCTAGATTAGGTGATTTCTCTTACTTTGATAACTGTTTGTGATTTCTTTTTACTTATCTTAATTAGATTCTTTTTCAACTTGATTATTATTGAGTTTTTTTTCATCAAACAGCTGTCAAACCATAAAGACCAATGAGACAAGAGGACACAAGATATAGGCAATCAACGAGCGCCAAAACCTCTCCAATTGAGAGGAAAACCCACCAGAATTCTTCTCTTCTTATAGAACTTCAATCGATGAATTCCAAGACCTATGACCTTTGACCAAGACCCTCCAAGACTAAGTCAAATCTTTGTTTCCTTCTTTTTGCAATTTCCAGCAAGTTCTTCTGCAAATTCGACCTCCCCAGCAGATTCTTCTGCAACTTCGACTTCCAGTAGATTCTTCTGCAAAAGCCCTGGGTAGCACGTGTGAGAGAGTGATAGAGATTTTGACCTTCTTTTCTCCTTTGCTTGAGATGAGACCTTCTCCTTATTAACTCGGCTTGCAAGAGAGACTTCCTTTAACCCAAAAACTTGGCTCTACTCAAGTGACTGCAATTCGGTACTTGCTGCTATAGAAGGACGCCCTAATACTTTGCACGTGTGGAGAGTAATAGCCCAAAACAGTCCAAGATTTTTGCTCTTCTTTTCTCCCTTTTATCCTTCTCTTTTTCGCACCCTTGTCTTTTCCTTGATCAAACTTGAGTGTGGTGAGTGAGTGTCCTTGAATGAGGCCGAGTGCTCCTTTATAGAGTCTTCTTGTCCATGTTTGTAGGCCGTCTTGTAGCTGTCTCTAGGCTGATTTGTCCCAGGTTGATAGGTCGACTTGTTACTTGCATTATGACGAGGTCTTGGAGGGTCTTTTGACTCAAATAATTTTTTCTATACAATATGTAACATGCCCAAATGGGTCTTCAATACATGACTATGACTCAATTGACTTGTACTAAATAACAAGCCCTAGAAGCACTCAATGGGTGTTTGATCTAAAAATAAATTTCCCTTGAGCATGAAATTCATGCCTCAAGAACAATAATAGTAAATTTATTTTCTCTTTACATCAAATACATAAAATCACGATTACATATGTCATTATGAAGACCGAACCTAGTTACATATTTTAACAAGGTCATTTGCACTCTATGTTCAACAATTTTATATGAAGGGATACATTATTTGAGTATTCACCTTGCAAGTAACTTTCGTAAATATTCCAAGCCGTGTCCAATAGTCACCATAGACATTTTATCTCAAGCTAAGGCTTCTATTGAAGCAATTCAACAGAAAAAAATGGATACGCAAGCTCTTATAACTAAAGTTGCAATAGGTGGAGTAGCATTACACCTTTCCCCTACGGACTTGAAAGGGAACCAACCTCTAATGCTATATGCTAGGTTCTTTCTCCTAGTGCCATATCACTTTTCTTTGATGTAAGCATTGAACTTGGGGCATGTTACCCACTACCTGTGGGTAGTATGCATAGGAGAAAATTTTCTCCTAGATCACCCAACAACCCCTTGCAGCCACTAGATAGATTGATGTGCCACTATCTCCGCTACCTGAGCCAACCATGTGGTCCCTCGCCCATCTTTTATGATCGTTTGTTTGAAGGTGGGCCTCCTGACCCTAAAGTTATGACTTTTCATTGGTTTAGTTTAGTAATTTTGTTTACTTATCATGGACACTTTTGGGCATGGATTGGTGGGGTGATTCAACGGAAAGAGTGGGCTAGCTCTGTACTCTTGTCTCCTCTGCCCGATTTGGTGGTTAGCCTTGTATCCTAGTCCCGTGGGATCACCTTTACTGACCATTAGCTTTAGGGTTGGCACTACATGGGAAATCTCGATTTTGGTTGCATGGTCTCGCTACCCAACACCATATACATCATTCCCTTCAACTCATTTTAGCCCCATTCATCATTTTTCCCATCCAGGTCCACATATGTCCACTGGTTCCACATAGGGTTAGTTCCCCCTCCCCTTGTCCACACCTTGGGTTGGGCTTGAAACGATGCCCTAGAGGTTGATGCAGCTAAAAAGAAAGAAAAAACATAATTTGGACACACTCAACAGGAAATGTACCACAAAATGCAAAAGATGGCCTAGGCATACAAATTTAGCACGTGGGCAAAAACCAAACATGAGCTCTACCCCTTATTTATGGCCATCACGCTGGTTCCTATGGGCCCTAGATGAGCCCCTTCCACATTAAGGAACCCATGATTGTCCCAACCCTTGGTGGGAAATGAAATTCCCCACCTTAAAAGGTGATACCTACTGCTATATTTTATACATCTTGCTCTCATCCCTAGAGCCCCGAGTAGTTATGAAGAAAAATCAATCAAATGCAAGAGGCATATGAAGAAAGGTGGAAAAACAAAGGCTGGGGTAACTCATGTACCACGATTTGCTCGCTCCTACACTCATATACGCAGGTGTGGGCTTCCCTTATTATAGCTGCCCTAGTACCAAGGCATGTGGCCTGGAGCCTTCCCCTCATCCCCACTATGAAAAATCCGTCAACTGAGGATCCTACTGCAACAACTGATGGAAAATCTATTTGTTATTTAACTTAACAAATTATTTAATGTGTTCTACAATTAAATATCGAAATCCATTCACTACAACCTACACAAATAATATTGCGGAAGAAATACAAGTGCGGAAACCAATCTAAACATACACATATCACACAACCATTCGACACAATTATTTTTCGACGAATGTCCCTGGAAAAACCCAATGCGGGAAAACCGGTGCAGCAGATCTGAGGGTTCATGTTATTATGCGGTAAATTATGAGTACATATCTATGATTGACGAAACTGTCAAATCATACAACAAAATTGACGAAAGAGATCTCGTGAGACAAACCTCACTCCTCCACGGGAAACTGGCACTGATTTGCACCAAGGTTGGACTGCCTTGCGCTGCCTCTCCGCACTGTCTGCGTCACTCTGCGCAGTAACTACGTCACAACTCGGTTGCCGCTCTGCCTTTGCGCTGGTTTGCCTGCTGGTTGGGGACTGAACCTTCGGAAAATCTCTCCGGGGTCTGAAACTGGCTCTGTACTGTCTCTATGGTAGGAAAACGATTTCCCCTCTGCAGCTCTACGCAGTGACTGCGTAGGCTCTGCGTCACTGGCTCTGTGTGATGCTGTGGCTCTCTCTATCTCTGCTGCTGTGTATTCTCTGGCTCAGGAAAACTTCCAACTGGTGACACTGCCCCTCATTGTAATGAAGAATCACTTAGATCTGATCTTCGTCCGAGCAATGCTCCGTCAAAAGTTTT
Source organism: Pinus albicaulis (assembly GCA_034641835.2). NCBI lineage: Eukaryota > Viridiplantae > Streptophyta > Pinopsida > Pinales > Pinaceae > Pinus > Pinus albicaulis. Next base: position 168,524,460 of record CM076571.1, read on the forward strand.
CGATCTCTAGATTTTGTGTGTCCCTTGAATGTGTTTTCTAAATGACCCATCAAGTCCTTATAATCTTCTCGTTGAGGATTCAACGACCTAGATTAGATCTTAATCAATGGCTAAGATTAACTTTTGACTTGATCTGTTTCTTCTAGATTATTCACACTGATATTCTATTAATACCCTTTAATTATTTTATTTTCCTAAGTTTTAACTTAGGGTCCCTTTAAAAATAATTAATTATTTCTATAAAAAACAATCCGAGTGGAATTTAATGTTGTGTAACCAGCTCCAAAAAGAGAAGAAAAGAGATATAAACGCCTTAGAAATGAGCCACTTCGAGGGGGCAACCTCCAATACATTACATAAATGAACAATTCTTCGATGATACAAATGAACAAAACCTCCTTCTATATATAGGAGTCCATGGGGCCACAATATAATCCTAGTGGGGCCACAATGTAATCCTAGCCGACCTAACAATAATAATGTAAGGGCACAATAATAACAATATGGGGGTTACAGGGGTACAATAATAACAATAAGGGGGGATACACTAACATAATAAGGGGCTACACTATTAATATAGGGGCTTAACATGCCCCTCTCCTTCAAACAAGTGTTGTCCTCAACGCTTGAGTAGCTCTGGGTGCTTCTGTATAAAATTATCATCCTCCCATGTAGAATCTTCAGTGGGTAAGTTCTTCCACTCGATGAGATACTCTGAAATTGATCGATTCCGTAGTTGTCGAGTTCTTGTTTCCATGACCGCTTCTGGTTCCAATATGATTTTTCCTTCCTCATCAAGTTCCGGCAATATTGTTTGAACTGGAAGATTTTCTCCTATAACCTTCTTTAAGCATGAAACATGGAAAACTGGATGTACTCGCGAAGAAGCAGGAAGCTCCAATTTGTATGCCATAGTACCAATCTTTTGCAACACCTTGTAAGGACCATAGTACTTTGGTGATAATTTATTATCCTTCTTAGCTTGCTTCAGGGAAATTTGTTTGTATGGTTATAGCCGTAAAAATACCCAATCTCCCACATCAAAACTTCTCTCGCTGTGATGTTGATCTGCCTGTTGTTTCATTCGATTTTGTGCCAAATTCAGGTTATCCTTTAAGAGTTGGAGAACTTCTTGCTGATGCTCGATGTGATCTTCCACTGCTTGAACCTTCGAATTTTCCCTTAAAAATGATGTGATCGATGGTGGATGATATCCATAAAGTGCCATAAATGGGGTCATTTTTGCTGCCGTATGGAAGGAAGTGTTATACCACCATTCAGCGAGAGGTAACCACTTGACCCATTGTGTTTGTTTATCAGATACAAAACAACGAAGATATCCTTCCAAACATTTATTTACTATCTCAGTTTGACCATCGTATTGAGGATGATAAGATGAACTATGAGCTAATTGAGTACCCAAACAAGAAAATAACTCCGTCCAAAAATTTCCAGTAAAAATGGGATCTTTGTCGCTCACAATAACCCTTGGGTTTCCATGTAGCTTTTGAATTGTGTCCATAAATGTAGTAGCAACTGTACTTGCTTTAAATGGATGAGATAATGCACAAAAGTGTACATACTTGGTAAGTCTATCAACTACCACCATGATGACACTCTTTCCTTCGGACTTAGGTAAACCTGTGATAAAATCCATTGAAATCTCCTCCCAACGTTGACTTGGAATGGATAAAGGTTGTAGAAGTCCTGTGGTCTTAATTGTTTCCACTTTATTCTGCTGGCAAACCAAACATTCCGCCACAAACTTTCGAATATCAGATTTAAGGCCATCCCAAAAAAATTCTTTCTTCACCCTGTGGTAAGTTTTTAAAAATCCTGAGTGTCCTCCTAAAGGAGAAGTGTGCAATTCCAGAAGAATCTTTTGTTTTAGTTGGGAATTCTTTCAAAGATATAAGCGATCTTTGTACCATAAGGAATCATTTTTCCAACTAAATGTATCAGATGTACTAGGATCTTGCTGCAACTTTTGAATGAGTGTCCATACATCTTTGTCCTTCTTCCATTCATTTCTTGCTTCGGTTATCCAATCTGGTTGGATAATAGAAATGGCACAAAGCAATGCTTCCACCTCTTCATTCTTTCTTGAGAGTGCATCCGCAACAACATTAAGCTTTCCTTTTTTGTAGATTATTTCAAAGTCATAACCCAACATCTTTGTGACCCATTTTTGCTGCTCTTCTGAAGATAGTCTTTGTTCCAAAAGTGTTTAAGACTATCATGATCAGTTTTTACCTTGAAGTGTCTTCCCATTAGGTAAGTTCGCCATTTCTTTAGTGCATGTAGTATTGCTCACATTTCCTTCTCATAAATAGGTTTCTGTAAATACTTTCCTTTGATTGGACGACTTTCAAAAGCAATGGGTCTTCCTTCCTGCATTAAAACTGCACCAATTCCATTTCCTGAGGCATCACATTCCACAATAAAGGCTTTTGTGAAGTCTGGTGTAGCTAAGACCGGTGCTAGGCACATTGCCTCTTTAAGACGTTCAAAGGCCTTAGTTGCTTCAGGAGTCCATGAAAATGCATCTTTCTTCAATAATGTTGTTAGAGGTGCTGCTATTCTCCCATAATTCTTAACAAACTTGCGATAATACCCCGTTAACCCGAGAAATCCTCGCAACTTCTTTATGGTTGTGGGGACTTTCCATTCCTTAATGGTTTTAATTTTGTTAGGGTCTACTTTAACACCCTCGTGAGATACAATATGACCCAGATATTCCACCTCTTGTACTCCAAAGAAACATTTGGATTTTTTTGCATATAATTGTTTCTCCCGCAATAGTTTGAGCACCCTGTCAACATGTTCAACATGATCCTTCCAAGACCTGTTGTAGATTAGTATATCATCAAAAAATACTAGCACAAATTTTCTAAGGAAGGGTTTGAAAATGGAATTCATCAACCCTTGTAATGTAGAAGGTGCATTGGTAAGGCCAAAAGGCATGACCAAAAATTCATAATGACCCTCATGAGTTCGAAATGCTGTTTTTGGAATATCTTCAGTCTTCATTCTAATTTGATGATATCCCGAACGAAGATCCAACTTGGTAAAATAAATTGCTCCATGTAATTCATCCAATAATTCATCAATCACAGGAATGGGAAATTTATCTTTAATGGTGAGCTTATTGAGCTCCCTATAATCCGGACACATTCGCCATGATCCATCCTTCGTGTGTACCAATACTACAGGAGCAGAGAAAGAACTTTGACTGGGTTGAATTATACCCGCCTCTAACATTTCTGCAATCATACGTTCAATTTCGCTCTTTTGGAAGTAAGGATATCTATAAGGCCTGATGTTTGGAGGAACACTTCCTGAATCAAATGAATAGCATGATCATGATCACGAATAGGTGGGAGTCCTTTGGGAGTTTCAAACACCTTGGAATGATTGTCCAAGACTTGTTGGAGATCTGCAGGAATAGATGATTTTGATGTTCGAACTTCTAGTGAGCATAATTGTGCAATTACGCCTCATTGTTCTTTCTTTAGAAGCTTTGTCATGAAATTAGAGCTTATTATCCTTCCTGACTTCCCTGCTATACCTCGTAATTCAACTTCCTTTCCTTCTAAAAAAAATTTCAAGAAAAGTTCTTGAAAATTAAAAGCTACCGTCCCCAAAGATTGTAACCATTGTACTCCTAGTACAACATCAACACCTCCCATAGGAATGGAAAGCATTGGACTAGTCAATATATATTCCCCCATGGTTAGCTTGATATTATGGCATTTTCCAGAGCAATTTATAGTTCCTCCATTTGCAACCATCACTTGACATTCTGGTGCTGGGTATAGGAAACAATTTAATTCCTTGGCTACCTTACAATGAATAAAATTATGGGTGCTACCTGAATCAATCAACACTATTACCTTTTCTTCTTGATCTGTCCTTCTATCTTGAGAGTTTGAGGAGTGGTAATTCCTGCCAGTGCATTACATGATATGGGCGGATTCATTTCTTCCTCTTCTAGGGCCGGTTCCTAGTGTATATCCTCTTCTTGTTCATTTTCTTCTTCTTCTTCACAATCTATGTAAAATAATTTCTTTTCAACACACTTATGACCTTTAGTGTATTTGCTATCACAACTGTAGCAAAGCCCTTTTGCTCTTTTTTCTTCCAATTTTTGTGGTGTCAACCTCGTAGGTTGTGGAAATCTAGGCGTAGCAACACTTCCTTCTTTATAGAATTGAGTGGTAGGCTTCCTTGTCGCCATAATTTTACATTCAACTTTTCTTGCCAACCCGAATGCCTTCTCCAATGAATCAGGTTCCAAAACGCGAACTTCATGTTGGATGTTATCCTTTAAAGTGCCTATGAAGAGATCAATCCTGTGTTCCTCTGGAATATCAGTTACCCTTATATTCAATTTTTGGAAGTCCTCAATGTGCTGCCCCACTAAACCCTTTTGTTTGAGATTTATCAATTGGCTAAAGAAGGTGTTGCTCTTTGTATCTTCATAATGTGCTATCATTTTCTCCGTAAAAATTGACCAAGTGACAATTTTTTTACGGGAGCAAAGCCATTGATACCATACAAATGTATTTTGTTCTAAATGTAAAGTTGCAATGCGTACCTTTTGTGTGTTTTGCACGTTATGGAGATCAAAATATTGCTCCATCTGTAGTATCCATGTTACAGGATCCTTTCCATCAAACTTCCTCATATCCATTTTTTGAATATGGTGGTTCTTCCCGCCAACATTAGAGGTTATGAAATCACGATTAACATTTATTTTGTTCTCATCATGAGGTTCTTCTACTATATTTCCGCCATTAGGAATCGTTTCTTGTTTTAAGCTTGTCATTAAGCCTTCCATGTATGCTTTTAGATCATTCTTCATGTTTTCCATGTTGTCTTTCATGTTTTCATCGATCTTAGCTTCCATGTCATCAATCTTAGCTTCCATGCCCACTTCCATGCCATCCATCTTAGATTCCAAACCATTCATCTTAGCTTCCACGCCTTTCTTCAAACCATCCATCTTAGTTTCCATGCCTTTCTTCAAAACTTCCATTTCATTTTTTGTTGTTCCTTGCGAGAGCGAAATTTGTTGCACTTGCTCTTGTAATTTTGATATGTCATGTTGCCATTCTTCGTCTTCATGAGTCACAGTAGAGCCTTCTAAAGGCTTAATGGGAGTTGAATTATTTTTAGGGGCCATTTTAGAATCCAATACTGATATCTATTCTACAATATTCCCTTGGAATCAATTCAACTTGATTCTTCAAACAAGACTTATGCAATTCGGAAAAAAAATACACACCTTTTACTTGATTTTTAGGAGCTCTGTATTGAAATTGAATTATATCTGTAATTGAGAATCTTCAATATCTGAAATTCACTGCTGTAGTAGCCTTCTGAACTATCTTTCAAATGCCACAGATATGATCTGATTTGGATTCTTCAAGACAAAGTTATTTCCAATCTCCCACAATGACCCAACTTTGGACTGGTTCAGTAGAGCGAACTTGTACGGCTTGCCACGTGTCACTGTTTTGTCCTTCGTCTCTGAAATTGATAGCCAAGAAACTGCTGTCCGTGTACTTGCAACCACTTTTTACGGCACTCCAATCCAATGCCCAGAGAGAGAGTTATTGAACTTTTCCCACGATCACCTCTTTGAGATGAAATTCAGGAGCCTGAAAAAGCACTACCTTCCACAGATTATATCTCCAAAAATATTGCGAACCAAGCTCTGAAATTTTTTGACAACTTTCTTCAGGATTTCAGCTTCGCACCATATGAATTTCAGATTCTGAACCTTCGTAGAAATTTTTTTATACCGCAAATGCCACGATGACCTGTTTAGGAGCCTGCAAAAATACCTAACTTCCACAGATCATATCTCCAAAAATATTGCGAACCAAGCTCCGAAATTTTTATACAAACTTCCTCAAGATTTCAGCTTCGCACCCTAAAAATTTCAGCTTCTGAAGCTTCGTAGAAAAAATTTTATAGCGAAAATGCCACGATGACCTGTTTGGAGCAGCGAAACCCTAGAATCCAAAGCTCTGATACCAAATGTTGTGTAACCAGCTCCAAAAAGAGAAGAAAAGAGATATCAACGCCTTAGAAATGAGCCACTTCGAGGGGGAAACCTCCAATACATTACATAAATCAACAATTCTTGGATGATACAAATGAACAAAACCTCCTTCTATATATAGGAGTCCATGGGGCCACAATATAATCCTAGTGGGGCCACAATGTAATCCTAGCCGACCTAACAATAATAATGTAAGGGCACAATAACAACAATATGGGGGTTACAGGGGTACAATAATAACAATAAGGGGGGCTACACTAACATAATAAGGGGCTACACTATTAATATAGTTACTTAACATCACCAAACACTTTTTGGGTTATTTAGAATACATGTTTCTAAGCCTCTCCACAAAATTTGTGACTTAGAGCACATCCGATGCTACCCAAAATCAACACTCCCTCTTAGTGAGGACTGTGCTCTAACACGGTGCCTCGCCGCATAATGTTCGACTCGTTACCCCCCCGTGTCGTTGGATGTCTGATTTCATCGTTTTATTGACTTCGCACAAACGTCGTGATTCGTACTATCGCGAACATCGCATCGTAGCTAACACCGCTCCGTATCGTAACTCCTCTCACTCTACATCTGTGGTTTGTCGCTTTGATTTGCATCGCGATTTAACAGATCAGAACATAGCTGTCATCGTTATTGAAAAAATCCGAAATAGACAAGTATACTAAATAGACAAGTATACTGCATCATAGTGATGAAGATCTGATTGCTGCTAGCCTCTGCGCTGTTTCTTTGAAGCTGCTGCTGCTCTACACTGCGTAAGCACTGCCTCTGCGCTGTCAATATCCAATCCACCTCTGCGCTGCTGCTACGTTGCTGTTGCCTCTGCTCTTTGTTGTTCAGACTCTGGCGCTGCTAACCACTACATTGTCTCTTCTCACTCCTTTGTACCCGTCCATCCTGCTACTTCTGTTCTGGGTTCTTGTAGCAAGGTGATGATCCGAGAGGTGGACTCCTCAAGGATCTTGCCCATCTTGTAGATCTCTGGGTTTGCAACTCCAAATCAGCCCACCTCCTTCCTAGAGGTATATTAGCCATCATCGCACAATCATCCTCCTCTATCTTCGCTGCTCCAGCCTGAGGATCATGTTTCTCATCTTTGTCCTTCTTCTTGAGAGGACACTGTGTGGCGTAATGACCCATCTCTCCAAACTAGAAACAATTAATCTTTGATAGATCCTTCTTCCTCCTGCGTTGCTCTTGCTCCCCCTTTGATGCAAGGGCCGCATTCTCTTCCTCCTCCTTCTTGGTCTTCGAATCGTTGCTGCGGTCACCCTCAAGTTCGACTTGAGTAAATCTCTCCGCATCTCTTCTTGCTAAAGAGCTGCCCACATTGACTCCCAGTCCGACAAGTTCTCTCTGCCTAGGATACTCTGGACAAAAACTTGGTATTCCTCGGACACTGAGTTGAGGGCTAATCCGACCATCTCTGTGGCCTTAGGAGCTGATCCTATGGCTGCCAGCTGATCTCAGTTTCCCTGAAGCCGAGACAGGAATGGATCAATACGCTTTCCCTTCTGCATCCTGGTGGTGCGCATCTTCTCCTCCAAATACATCTTCCTCCGCTCGGAAGACCCCTGATATAGTGTCTCTAACCCATCCCACATCTCCTTGGCTGTCCCTTTGCTTGAGATGTGTGGAACGATGTGATCCCTCACTCCATCGAGGATCTATCACTTGGCCTTTGCCATATTCTTCTTGAAGGCCCGTAGTGGTGCTGTATCCATCGGTTCAGCTTGAGCACTGTCGATAAAGTGCTTGAGATTGTGCTCATCTAGAAGGAAGGAAATCCTTGCCCTCCAGATCACATAGTTGGAGGCACCCTCCAACCGGTCCTGGTCATGCAATCCGTTGGTGGCCATCTCACCCAACTGTTGTCGATCTACTGCCTGTCACCCTCTGCGCAACTGGCTTTACACACTCCTTGGGGAGTAAGCCACAAAATCTGTTGCTACTGCACGGGGAATCTGAGTTTCTTGGGCAAGAAAACTCACTGAGGTCAGAAAATCCCCAAACTGTGTTTCTTCTGTGCTTCCTGACGCTCTGCACCAACAATCACTGCTGCACAGTCAACTGCGTCCCTCCAACTGCTGATATGCGTGGATCTGCTGCACTGCTCCCTCTGCCTCAGACAAACAGCTAACCGGAATAATCTTACCTCTCTGTCGGCTCACTCAAAGAGAGATTTTCCTGCTGATCTAGCCCTCCTGGCTTGGACTGCGTAATCTTCCGGGAGATCGACCTGCTGCTTCTGCAGCTCTTTGATCCCGATTTCACAAATGTTAGAACTGCTGATCTGTTCTTTGTCTCACCTGCACTCAGCTTAAACAAGCTCTGATACCATGTGAAAAATCCGTTAACTGAGGATCCTACTGCAACAACTGATGGAAAATATTCTATTTGTTATTTAACTTAACAAATTATTTACTGTGTTCTACGTGTAAATATCGAAATCCATTCACTACAGTCTGCACAAATAATACTGTGGAAGAAATACAAGTGCGGAAACAAATCTGAACATACACAGATCTAATAATTATTTTTTTTTTTTTTAGCGATGAGTCGTGCTTTTTAGATTGACGTCAGGGCCAACAAAAATGACGAAAGAGATCTCATGAGACAAACCTCACTCCTCCACGGGAAACTGGCACTAATTTGCACCAAGGCTGGACTACCCCACGCTGCCTCTGCCCAGTGTCTGCGTCACTCTGCGCGGTAACTGCATCACAACTCGGCTGCCCCTCCGCCTCTGCGCTGGTCTGCCTGCTGGCTGGAGACCGAGCCTTCGAAAAAGCTCTCCAGGTTTTGAAACTGGCTTTGCAATGTCTCTTTAGCAGGAAAATTATTTCCCCTCTGCAGCTCTGCACAGTGACTGCATAGGCTCTGCGTGATGCTGTGGCTCTCTCTGTCTCTGCTGCTGTGTACTCTCCGGCTTAGGAAAACTTCCAACCGGTGATACTGCCTCTTACTATAATGAAGAATAACTTAGATCTGATCTTCGTCCGAGCACTGCTCCGTCAGAAGAATTCGATCTCTAGATTCTCTGTGTCTCTCAAATGTGTTTTCTAAATGACCCATGAAGTCCTTATAATCTTCTCATTGAGGATTCAACGACCCAGATTAGATCTTAATCAATGGCTAGGATTAATTTTTGACTTGATTAATTTTTTCTAGATTATTCACACTCATATTCTATTAATACCCTTTAATTATTTTATTTCCTAAGTTTTAACTTAGGGTCCCTTTAAAAATAATTAATTATTTCGATAGAATACAATCCGAGTGGAATTTCACCAAACGCTTTCTTGGTTATTTAGAATACATCTGTCTAAGCCTCTCCACAAAATTTGAGACTTAGAGCACATCCGATGCTAACCCAAATCAACACCCACTTCATACCATCATTATATCACTTGCCAACTACCACCTAATGGATGTACCATGAACATGTCATCCCCTTTGAAGGGCCGAAACCACCTAATAAGGTCCTTGGTTAACACCCTTATTGAGCTTGGAGACACTTGTACACGCCAAAGGCCACTATGGAAGGGCATGCCACCATGAAGTGCCCCATTGATTCCTGATTTGTAAGCTCTTTTACTTGATTATTCTAATGATGTGTTGTATTGAAGGGCAAGGGGACGCATTGGATCTTATGCAGGATTGCAGGTGGGTCTCCATTTGGGGTTTGGTCTCCCTATACGGGGTCCAAGCCCTCCAGAGGGCCACATTTGCACTTGTAGGGTGAGCGTTGAGAGCCATGGGACTCTGACATAGCAAATAGTACTTCATGGATCCCTAGCACAATTCAGTGATTGCTTGTGCTCCACCTTTTGGATGAGGATGATGCACCTGGTTCACCATGCCCAGTCGGCTCCACAATTTCACCATACACTTGGCAGAGCTTCTAGGGTCTAGATGATGATGTGTCTCACTGCAGGAGACAAAAGGTGGGCTCATGTCCTCATCCTAGTCCTTACAGATGGTTTACAGGCATTATCAATCCACTTGTAGACCCATGAGGATGTCATTGTGCCACCACACTCACTTAGTGTGAAAATTCTATTGCAGTGTATTGGTTTATTTTCTCCTACTTGATTTGATTAATACAAGTTATTTCTAGAAATTAGATTAAGAAAATATCGAAAATAAACACAACTACAGCCTACACATGCAGATCATTTACTGAATAATGCACTCATGCAACAAAGTGACACATGGATTTTTGGACATAAGTCCCCGGAAAAACCCAAAGCGGGAAAACCGGTGCAACAAATATGAGGGTTTATTATTAAGTAGTTCTGAGTACAGTAAATCTGGGTTCGAGATCTGGAAAACCCGACAGAGAATAAAAGATATCAAATCAACAGCTAACCTGAAGATCTAGTGCCAAATATCTGACTGATCCACACCCTCAAACGGGATTTACAGGACTCGGCTCGGACCGAAGGGGCTAACGTAACCCTAGGAAGGGTCCATGACCTAACGGCCTAAAAGACCCTCTGTGTGATTTAGCCTGCCTCCCGGTGCCTGCCTTGGCCGAGGGAGCGGCTACGCCTTTTGCGTAGCTGCGCCTACCTTCTTTGCGTTGACCTGTTGCTGCTCCTCTGCCTCTTACTGACTCTTGGCTCTTGGAATCAAATCATTCCCTCAGCCAATACCACACCTCACTGCAGGAAATTCCTCCAAAAATTCTTAGCAAACCCGCCCTAGAATTCCAGATCTATTCCTCAGTTCTTCAAAAAATGTGTGTCTCAATTCACCCTCAAGCCTTTCTCTTATACTTTTTCGTTGAACCCTTCAATGGCCGAGATTAAATCATCCATCAACGGTTGAGATTAAAAGACTGCTTGATCCATGTGACTTAAGACAATTTCAGCACATGTGTTAATTAATTCACTTTAATTATTTTATTTTCCTAAGTTAGACTTCGGAAATCCATTAAAAATAATTAATTATTTGAATAACTTGAACATCAACTGAAATTTCTCAAACCCATTTCTGGGTCTTGTAGATCAAGTGTACTCTAGTCCCTCCACAAAATTTGGGAGCTAGAGCACAACTGATGCTACCCCATATACACAAAATCTCAACACTCCCTCTTAACATCAGGAGTGTGCTCTAGCAATACATCACACCATGCATTACAAGATCTTGAGTACTGGATTTGTGTTGTTGATGCTTGGCCTGCTGCCCTCCATCTACTGCACTGCTGCTCTCTGTACTGTTGCTCATGCCATTGTCGTTGACACTGCCACATCTGTACTCCAGCTCCCTCTCAAATTGCTGCATCATGTTGCCCATAGCACTGCCACTGCTAACTCAGTTGCTGAGAAGTAAGCAATTGAAAGACTCTGCCCAACTGTTTGATTCAAGTTGTCCTCCATCACTGAAGCTTCCTGGATGCTGAATCACGCTGTTCTCCTGGAGACATTGTCATGCTGCAACACTGCATTGCGTGAGCCCAGCTTCTCTATGCTGCTGAAGCCCCATCAACCTCTCTGCGCTACTGCCTTCACGTTGCTGTTGCCTCTACATTACGCTGCTCCGTCTTCAGCTTTTCAGCTCCCTCTTTTGCTTCAATGTGGCCATTAACCACCTCCCGACTCATCTTGCCACCGTCTTAAGGCTCCCGTAGCTCGTATGTGATCCAAGAGTAGAGCTGACTCAAGGATCCCGCCATAGTCTGTGGCTCTCTATAGATCCATATCACCCCACCTCATCTCTCGAGGGGCATGAGCACTCATGGCTGCATCATCATCAGAGCCATCGTCATTTGCTGTTGCAGCCTTGGAATTAGAAGCTCCTTTGTCCTTCTTCTTAGGACAACTACTGGTGAAATGACCAAGATCACCACAGTTAAAGCACCGAACCTTGGAGAGGTCCTTCTTCTTCTTCCTTTGCTTCTTTTCCCTTGATGCAAGGGCTGCATCGTCCTCCTCTTCTTTCTTTACTCTGGCTGATTCGCTTCCTCCACTGATAGACTGCTTCTTGGTGATCCTCCTGATCTCCTCTTGGCGTAGAATAGCCCACATATCTGCCCATGATGGTAACGCTGCCCTTGCCAGAATGCTCTGGACAAACGTTTCCCATTCTTCAGAGACAACATTTAGGGCCGTCCTCACTAGGAGCCCTTCATCTGGATTAGCCCCCATGCCGATCAGCTGGTCTCGGATAGCTTGAAGTCTGAAGAGGAATGGATCTATCTCTTCACCCTTCATCATTTGGAACATCCACATCTGATTCTCAAGAAGCATTCTTCTTTGCACAGAGCCTCCTTGGTACATCGTCTCCAAGGCTGTCCACATGTCATTTGCTGTATTCTTACGAGCAATATGAGGAATCACGTGATCCTTGACTTCATTTATGATCAAACGCTTAGTCCGCGCTTGATTTTCTTCATACTTCTTGAGTGGATCTGCATCGGTTGGTAGAATAAGAACTTTCTCTACATGATCTTTGAGACCATACTCATCCAGAACTGAGAGGATTTTGGCCTTCCAGATAACATGGTTGGACATGCCGCCCAATCTATCTTGATCCCTCAGTCCATACCGAGCCATCTTTGCTCAGATCTGAAAGAAACAGTACTTTTCCCTCTGGATCTGGGTTTCTTGGTGACTAGAAGCCCTCTAGTAGCTGCTTCTGCTGAAAACTGACTTTCCTCTTGGAAATCTTCCACCAAAATTCAAACGGACAGTATTCTCCGATCCTCTTGATCGAATCTCAGATCTGTTTGGCTAAGATTTGCTGAGTAACTGTCTTCCTCTCGCTTTTGTTGCCTTAGCTAGGCACAATTCTGCACCTACAGAATCTCTACCCCACCAGCACTGCTGAAGATCTGAAGCACTGCTTTTGGATCTTGGCAAAATTCTTCTGCAACAGGAGAAGTGATTGGACTTTGTCTCCCTGGCTGGCCTAGCGCAGTCCCAACGCTGCTTAGAAGTGGACTGTGTAACCCCAGACTGGGTGACGCAGTCCTTACGCTGCCTTGGGAAGGTTCTACGTAAGCCTAAAGGCCTTCTGCAGCTTCAGCGCTGTCTCCTGGATCTGCTTTCCCTTGCTGTCAAGATGCCCTTTCTGGATCTGCTGCTTCTTCTTCCACCCTGCAGAAAAATATTTCTTCAGCTGATTGCTGGAAATTCAGCTTGATTTGCTATCGTTCTGATACCATGTGAAAATTCTACTGCAGTGTATTGGTTTATTTTCTCCTACTTGATTTAATTAATACAAGTTATTTCCAGAATTTAGATTCAGAAAATATCGAAAATAAACACAACTATAGCCTACACATGTAGATCATTTACTGAATAATGCACTCATGCAACAAAGTGACACATGGGTTTTTGGACATAAGTCCCCGGAAAAACCCAAAGCGGGAAAACCGGTGCAACAGATATGAGGGTTTATTATTAAGTAGTTCCGAGTACAGTAAATTTGGGTTCTAGATCTGGAAAACTCGACAAAGAATAAAAGTTATCAAATCTGCAGCTAACCTGAAGATCTAGTGCCAAATATCTAACTGATCCACACCCTCAAATGGGATTTACAGGACTCAGCTCGGATTTGACCCTAGAAACCCTCAGCGCTGCCCCTGAAGCCCCAGCGTCAGCCTTGCTAGCCTCAAATGCCACTGCGTTGCACCAGAAGGGACTGCATAACCCCTGGAAGGGTCCCACAGCCTAACGTTGGCCCTAAAAGACCCTCTGCATGATTTTTGAAGCCTCCCTGTGCCTCTGCGCTTCTGCGCTGTTCTGCGTAGCACTTGTGTAGCAGCTGCGCAACTGCTGTTTTGCTTCTCTGCGCTATCCTGTCGCTGCTCCTCTGCCTCTTACTGACTCTTGGCTCTTGGAATCAGATCATTCCCTCAACCAATACTACCCCTCACTGCAGGAAATTCCTCCAGAAATTCTTAGCAAACCCGCCCTAGAATTCCAGATCTATTCCTCAGTTCTACAAAAAATGTATGTCTCAATTGACCCTCAAGCCTCTCTCTTATACTTTTTCGTTGAACCCTTCAACGACCGAGATTAAATCATCCATCAACGGCTGAGATTAAAAGACTGCTTGATCCATGTGACTTAAGACAATTTCAGCACGTGTTAATTAACTCACTTTAATTATTTTATTTTCTTAAGTTAGAATTAGGAAATCCATTAAAAAATAATTAATTATTTGAATAACTTGAACACCAACTGAAATTTCTCAAATCCATTTCTGGGTCTTGTAGATCAAGTGTACTCTAGTCCCTCCACAAAATTTGGGAGCTAGAGCACTACTGATGCTACCCCATATACACAAAATCTCAACACTTGGGAGCACTACATGTGACTTGCTTGGAAAACAAGGGGCCAACCCCTTGTCGACTATGTGTGGAGCCTTTTCACTCAAATTGGCACATTTGGACTCCATTAACCCTCCTCATTGGCCCAACAACTCATCATATTCATTATTTTTCGCTCTTCAGAGGCGATTCTTTGTATTATTGAGCTACCTTGGTGGGTTTGTCACCAATTCATATCATTATTGAGCATTATTTTATTATCTGGGGCTAATTAAGACAAATTAGGCTATTCGAATCCCTTATTGGATTGTATAAATAGATGAGAGGCTCATTCATTCCTCTCATCATCACTTGGATTGGATTAGTATCTCTTGAGAGATTTTCACACTTTTTGCTGGGTAAACTTTTTGGAGCTTTCTTGATGCACTATGATGTTTGGATTTTCGCTATGGTCTTTGGAGCTTCTTTCTAATGCGAAATTGATAAATGGATATACTCTTTATCTCATGTAAGTCTAATTTTTGATGTTATTATTGTTATCTTACTTGTCAAATGCATGTATCTTGTTATCATTATTCTTGTATGGGTTAGTGTGATAAGAAATTCTTTTGGGACCTTGAATAAGTGATTAAATGCATGCGTTGATCTTTGAGGGATTGGGTGAACGTTCATAGAGGAACCTCTTAGTTTGAAGACCTCAAAAATTTGTCTCCTTCGCAAATTTGAAGCATAAATGCCTATTGACCTAGTTGCTGCCCTTGGAGAGGCTAACAAAGATCAATTAGGGTTCCTTAGTTCACGAAAATTCATGATCTATGTGTATCTTGACTCCATTAAACTCAAGCAATAAGGCACTGATCCTCATATCCCTTTCGTGGTCAAAATTTCCTCTCTTTTCTTCACTTTTCGAATTCTAGGCCTAACCCTAGTAGGTCACCTAGAGCATCAAGCGAATTTCTTTGTAGCCATCCAAACACCTTGAAAATTGGTCCACTACTGTGCTGTAGTTTGCTCAAGAGGTCCTCCAAGTTTGAAGCAAATCCAATGGTGGAATCTCGAGATATAACAAGCCCTAGCCACAAGACCATCTCTTTCCCTAGGTTGATTTGGGTTATTGTCCTCACTTGGATCATTGCATTCCAATATCAAAAGGAAACTTGTCCTTTGATCCTATTCTCTCCCCCAATTAGGTCACGCCCCTCCTTGTTTGATCAATCCCATACCCTTGACCTAGTTTGGGTCCACTTGGGTTCTTTGTTGTCCCACAACTCTACAACTCAAATTCCACAAAATTACATAAAACCCATTTTTTCACAAGGATGCTTAAGCCTGGGAAGCCCCTTGTCAAGGCACATCCTCCAAACCTAGGTCTAGGTATCATCATAGCCCTTCTTAGAGGGTCTATCACCTTGCTTCTCAAGCAAGTAAGCTATTCAATTGAGTCTCTCTTGTGAATAGGCTTTAGGAATCACCCCACATCACATCATTGATACATTCATCTTTGTGATTCCTCCTATACTGGGTTTCCTCCCATTGGTGAAAGCCCGTAAATAGCAAGGAGCTTTAGCTGAGGTGACACTGGGCTATTGCTGCATTGTTGCCCCTTGACCTAGTACTTGCTCTATAGGATACCCTCCTAGGACCCTCTGCTAGTTTGAGTGGTAACAGGGCACAACCTTTGATGGTTTTTTTTTTTTTAATCTTTTTCTTTTTCTTTACAAGTGGTTCACGAATCCATGTGCCCGCACACATGAACCTAGTTACATCCACGGTCTGAAAATCTCGATAGACCCTCCCGAGGGGTTCTAAATCGTCAGCCTTACACACGAGGCCTAACCCCATGGGCGTCAAGGAGATTCGATCCTGTGACCTCCCAACCGGCAAAGTACTTAACAACGGGGACTCAACCGATTGAGCTAACCCTTGGGGCTAAGGACAACCTTTGATGCTAAATGCAATTTAGTACCTTTTTCACGATGGAGTTGCCAAGGTGAGTTGTCAAATGACTTCACAATGATACTTGTTTGCCCCAAGTATCAAGTCTTCAAACTTTGTAAGAACAATGTCTTCGTTCTTCCAATGGAGTTTCCAGGATGGAAATATGTTCAATCTCAAACTTCATCCAATGTTGTCTTCCAAAAATTGACTTTATCCCCTGCAACGAGACCAAGATCCTTCTCCTAGTGCCGCATCACCTCTCTTTGATCTTAAGCCTTGAGCTTGGGGCACAACCTTTGATGATAAATGGGATTTTGTATCGTTTTCATAATGGAGTTGCCAAGGTGAGTTGTCAAATGGCTTCACAATGATACTTGTCTTAGCCAAGCATCAAGTCTTCAAAATTTTTAAGAACAAGATCTTCATTCTTCTAATGGAGTTGCTTGGATGGAAAGATGTTCAATCTTAAACTTCATCCAATGTTGTTTTATGGAAAATGGACTTTATCCCCAGAAACGACGCCAAAAATGTTTAAACAAAATCTCTCACTTCTTGAGATAAAGTACAAAAGCTCAAGTGCGAAACTCAGTATACTCAAGAGGGTGCCATTGTCATCTCACCAACCCTCCTCTCTCACTTCTAGCCAACTCTCCTCAAGCTCAAGGGGGGTTCTCCCTAGTAGAATGGCCCAATCAAACCAAGTCAATAGCCCCCTAAGGCTTATACTTTAAATACCTCTAGTCAAAGGATTGCACCATTTTGGGTTTAAGGGTGGAAGATAAGAATGTTGGTGTTTTAGCCTTTTAGGTAATTTCAAGGTTTGAGTTCAAAGGGGATCCCCAAACACACACACCAAAGGAATCACCAAGAGAGTGAAACCTCAACAAAACAATTTGAATGGTTTATAGGAAGAATAGGTGATGGAGGATAGAAGATCAGTGCCTTATCTTGCCAATATATTTTTGAGGACATATGGGGTCGAGGAGCGATACATTGGAGAGAAAGAGATGGATGTGGGTGCAAGGACCCAAGGGAGACTAACTTGTGTCCCTCAAACCTCCAACCCTAGCCTCCATCAATTTTCAAAGATAGGATAAGGGAACGAACTTATTGTAGGTCATCTTGCAAGAGCTTGATGAGAGATCCATAGAGGCTTGGAGCAAATTTACCCTCAAGGACTAGGGCATACTAACTCATGTACTCTAGAGGCTTGGGATAAGTACCTTACAATTTTCAAGGATAAATAAGAGAGAGAGCTTAAGTTATGTCACCTCAAAAGAACTTAATAAAAAACCTTGTCCAAGGAGAATAAAGAGATAAAAATACGAACAATGAATATTTAATAACCCTTATCAATTAACAATAAACAAGATTGGAAGAAGATAACTCACATTGAATAGCACATATCATCAAAGTTAACTAATAATAATCTATGAAAAGAATCCTATCCACTTCAACAAGTCCCTCTCATCCAGATCTACCAATATCCATCAAGAAAAGAGAACCGACAAAATCCTCCAAGACATCACTCTACTTAATCCTCCATAGCTAAGATTAAGAAAAGAGAAAAAAATTCAGAAATTTCTGACTTGCTAAGAGATTTCTCCCTCAATCCAACCATCAAAAAATGAGAGGAAGTGCACCTTATAGAGGAGGTGCTCAACTTGCTTTCCATTAAAATATTCTTTATTTAGGCTAAAAGTCCCTAATCTAGGCTAAGGAGGGTCAAAAGGCCCTCTTCATCATTCATTATTCTAAATGACAAAAATGAAGGGGCATGCATGCCACTTGTAGAAATTCTAAGGGACACAAGCTCACAAAAGTGATCAATTTCCAATAAATGAGGGGACAAAGGGGGCTTTGGTGTTGATTTTTGGTAGCCTTAGATGTGCTCTAAGTCTCAAACTTTGTGGAGAGGCTTAGACACATGCATTACAAATAACCCATAAATCATTTTGGGAAATTCCACCCAGAAACAATTTTATAAGAAAAATTAATTATTATTAATGAAGACCATAAGTCTAACTTAAGAAATTAAAATAATTAATCAATATTAATGTAAACTTTGGGTGAAACTTCTAGATAAAGCAGATCAAGTCTAATATAATCTTAGCCGTTGATTGGAGATTTAATCTTAGCCGTTGATTTGTCAACGAGAAGACTATAATGGAAGGTTTGAGGGTCATTGGTAAAATACACCGAGAGGATCTAGAGATCGAATTTTTTTGACAGAGCAGTGCTTAGATGAAAATAAGATCTAAGTGATTCTTGATTGCAGTTGAGGGGCAAAGACAATTTCGGAGAGAATTCTACTCGATCGGAGAATCATCAACGAGAGAAGGGCGAGAGAGATCCAACGGCTACGTAATGCCGAGCCGGAGAGGGCGACGCAAAGCACGCGAGAATAACGATGCTTGTATGACTAACTAGAAAAAGTGAAATGGAGACTAGTAATGGAAGATTTCCTAAAACTTTTGACATGTGTTAATGCACTATCTAAAATCAAAGGATCACTTGCAGGAAAGGATATTATAATCTCTATCGATCGTACTCAATATAATAATTATGTGAGTATTGAATGTGCTAATCAATTAGTGATTCCTGAATCAAATATAACTGAAACGAATTTTGTTGACACAAGTGACAAACAATATGACATAAGCAATCTACAACTAAGTATTGGAGACTATACTTTTGTCTCGCAATTCACAGTCAAAACCTTATTTTGTAACAATAGTGATATAATCCTGGGTTCACCTTGGATGGAATCACTAGGGTCCTTTATCCTAAATACGAAAAATAAGTTTTTGACATCTTCCTAGAAAAAGAAAAAAAATAATGCTACAGGATGTTACATTGAAACCAAATTCAATAATGCTGAAGACGTAAAAGATATCTCAAAAGTAATTCTTCAAGAAAACCACAAGGCAATGCGAATTATGCAGAAAGAAGTTGAAAAGATTATCGTAGACAAAAACAAAGAATTTACACGCCTCAAGGATCACAACGAGAAATTATGATGCAAATTAAGAAATTTAAAAATGACAAAAAATCATTGAAAAAAAAATTAGAAGAACTCATCACGAAAGACGTATTGTTAGGTCCCTATATTATTAGTGTAGTCCCTTATTGTTGTAGTGTAGCCCCCTTATTGTTATTATTGTACCCCTGTAGTCCCCATATTGTTATTATTGTGCCCCATAAAACCCCACTATTGCTATTGTTGGCCCTTAGATTATTATTGTTAGGTCGGCTAGGATTATATTGTGACCCAATGGACTCCTACATATAGAAAGGAGGTTTTTTCATTTGAATCATCCAAGAATTGTTCATTTATTTAATTTAAAGGAGGTTTTCCCCTCGAAGTGGATTATTTCTAAGGCATTGATCTCTCTTTTATTTTATTTTTGGAGTTGGTTTCATAACATTTGGTATCAGAGCTTTGAAATCTAGGGTTTCGCTGCTTCAAACATGTCATCATTGCATTTTCGCTATAATTTTTTTCTACGAAGGTTCAAATGCTAAAGAAAAACCCATTTACGAATAAATCTGAAGGAAGTTCGTGTAAAAATTTCAGATCTTGGTTCGCAATATATTCAGAGATATGATCTGTGGAAGTTAGGGTTTTTGCAGGCTCCCAAATTTCATCTCAAAGAGGTGACCTTGAGAAAATCATCGTAACTCTCTCTCTGAGCATCAGATTGGAATTTTGTAAAAAGTGGTCGAAATGACATGGACTGTAGTTTTATTTTTATCAATTTCTAAGTCAAAGGAGGAAACAATGACACGTGGCATGATGTACAAGTTCGCTCTACTGAACCAGTCCATAATTAGGTCATTGTGGGAGATTGGGAATAATTTTGCCTTGAAGAATCCAAATCAGGTCAGATCTGTGGCATTGGAAAGAAGACTCAGAGGGCTATTATAGGACCAAAGCTTAAATCTCGGGGATCCGAAATTACAGAGATACACTAGATTCAATATCGAGCTCCTCAAAAGCAAGAAAAATGTGTGTATTTTTTTTTCATATTGCATAAGTATTGTTTGAAAAATCAGTTTGAAGTGATTCCAAGGGCATATTGAAGCATGGATATCAGTATTGGGTTCTAAAATGCCTCTTGAAAAGAATTCAACACCCATTAAGCCCTCCGAAGCCTCTACTATGACTCATGAAGAGGAAGAAGTGCAACATGATATATCAAAATTACAAGAGCAAGTGCACCAAATTTCGCTCTCGCAAAGAGCAACAAAAAATGAAATGGAAGTTTTGAAGAAAGTCGTGGAAGCCAAGATGGATGGTTTGAAGAAAGGCATGGAAGCTAATATGGATGGTTTGAAGAAAGGCATGGAAGTTTTGAAGAAAGGCGTGGAAGCCAAGATGGATGGTTTGAAGAAAGACATGGAAGCTAATATGGATGGTTTGAAGAAAGACAAGGAAGCTAAGATGGATGGCATGGAAGCTAACATGGAAGACATGAAGAATGATATAAAAGCAGACATGGAAGGTTTGACAATGGTGTTTTTGAAGAAAGGCGAGGAAGCCAAGATGGATGGTTTGAAGAAAGGCATGGAAGCTAATATGGATGGTTTGAAGAAAGGCGTGGAAGCTTAAGATGGATGGCATGGAAGCTAACATGGAAGACATGAAGAATGATATAAAAGAATACATGGAAGTTTTTATAAAGTTGATACAAGAAATGATTCCTAATGGCTAAAAGGTAGTATAGGAAACTCATGATGAGAATAAAATAAATGTTAATCGTGTTTTCATAAACTCTAATGTTGGATTGAAGACCCACCATATTCTAAAGATGGATATGAGGAAGTTTGATGGCAAGGATCCCGTAACATGGATACTACAGATGGAGAAATATTTTGATCTCAATAATGTGCAAAACACACAAAAGCTACGTATTGCAACTTTACATTTAGAACAAAATACATTTGTATGGTATCGATGGCTTTGCTCTCTTAAAAAATTTGTCACTTGGTCAATTTTTATGGAGGAAATGATAGCACATTATGAGGATACAAAAAGCAACACCTTCTTTAGTCAATTGATAAATCTCAAACAAAAGGGTTCAGTGGTGGAGCACATTGAGGACTTCCAAAAATTGAATATAAGGGTAACTGATATTCCAGAGGAACACAGGATTGATGTCTTCATAGGGACTTTAAAGGATAATATCCAACATGAAGTTCGTGTTTGGGAACTTGATTCATTGGAAAAGGCATTCAAGTTGGCAAGAAAAATTGAATGTAAAATTATGGCAACAAGGAAGCCTACCACTCACATATATAAAGATGGAAATGTTGCTACTCCTAGACTTCCACAACCTACAAGGTTGACACCACAACAATTGGAAGAAAAAAGAGAAAAAGGGCTTTGCTAAAGTTGTGATAGAAAATACACTAAAGGTCATACGTGTCTTTGAGAAGAATTATTTTATGGGTGAAGAGAGGAGGAAGAAAATGAACAAGAAACTTCAAAAGAAGATGATATACACTAGAAACCAACCCTAGAGGAAGAAGAAATGAATCCAACCATATCTTGTAATGCATTGATAGGGATTAACACTCCTCAAACTCTCAAGATAGGACATATCAAGAAGAAAAAGGTAATAGTGTTGATTGATTCAGGTAGTACCCATAATTTTATTCATTGTAAGGTAGCCAAGGAATTGAATTGCTTCCTATACCTAGCATCAGAGTGTTAAGTGATGGTTGTAGAAATTTCTGAATTTTAATTCTTATGCAGAAATTATTACTGTTAACTCGGTTAAGCTTCTCCTACTTATACAAGGTATTAATTGAATAAATTTAAGTTAACATCAAAGCAAAACACATAACAGATCTCTACCAATTCAGATCTAGAATAAGCACATTCACACATTGACAAAGTGATACAGTTATTTCTGGACAAAGCATCCCCAGGAAAAAACCCAAACCCTACGAGATGAAACTCTAGATGCGGCATACGGCTGATCTAAGACCACAAATATTGAGCGATCCACACCCTCCAAAAGACATTTACGAACTAGCCAAATCTGAGCTGAAAACCCGGATACGCCTCTAAAGACAACTGGTGACCTTGGAAGGCCTCCAAATGCTCGGTCTTTGTCCTTTGGGAAGGCTGGTACGGGTGACGCGATCTCTCGCCCCTAAGGGTCTTTGCGTAACCCCTAAAGGGTTTCCTAAAAATCATCTTTGTCCTTGCTTCTTCTTCCCACTTCTTCCTCTCTTGTTGTCCTTGTTGATCTCTTCTCTACTTCTTGTGTATTCTAGACCTCGGGATCAGATCATCCCCTTGGTCTAAATTCCCCTCTCTGCAACTGAAACACTTGAGAATTCTTAGCAACCCCGCCCTAGAATCTCAGCTTAGCTTCAGTGCTCTGCCTCTGTGTGTGTTACAAATGACCCCAAGCCTTTCCTTTATACTTTTCTCGTTGACAAATCAACGGCCAAGATTAAATCTTTAATCAATGGCTAAGATTAAAAGAAAGCTTGATCCGTGTGACTTAAGACAATTTCATCATATGTTTAATTAAATTCACTTTAATTATTTTATTTTCCTAAGTTTTAACTTAGGAAATACATTAAAATAATTAATTAATTTAATATCTCTTAAACCAAATGAAATTTCCCAAATCCATTTCTGGGTCTTGTAGATCAGGTGAACTCTAGTCCTTCCTTTAAATTTGGGACCTAGAGCACAACTGATGCTACCCCAAATACACAAAATCTCAATACTCCCTTTTAGCATCAAGGGTGTGCTCTAGCGATACATCACACTCATGCATTACATGATTTTGGGCACTGGTTCTGTGCTGCTGAAGCTTGGCCTCCTGCCACTCAACTCTGCATTGCTGCTGGCAGTTGCCATTCTGTACTGCTGCCCATGACTCTGCCACTGCCACTGCAACCACTGTACTGCAGCTCCCTCTCAATATGCTGCATCTATGCTGCTCATAGCATTGCCACTGCTGATCTGCTGCACTGCAACTTCAGTTGTTGAGAGTAACAAGTTACAACTGAATCTTCTGCCCAATCTATGATAGACAAGTCAGATGGGCTGCATCCTCATCACTGAAGCTTTCATAGCATTGCCACTGCTGATCTGCTGCACTGCAACTTCAGTTGTTGAGAGTAACAAGTTACAACTGAATCTCTTGCCCAATCTTTGACAGACAAGTCAGATGGGTTGCATCCTCATCATTGAAGCTCCATAGGCTACAGATCTGTGCTGGCATCTAAAGAACGATGCATAGCTACAGCTCTGTTAGCGTAATCAGACTCCCTCTGCACTACTGAAGTCACATCAGCTCCTTGTGCTGAAATCTATCACGCCGCTGCTGCACTGCGCTGTCCCTCTGAAGCTCTCTGCGCTGCTGCAGCTCTGCACTGCGTAAGAAGTACTGAACTGCGCTGCTGAAGTCACATTCGCCTCTACGCTGCTACTGCTTCTACGCTGCTGCTGCTATGCCCTGCGCTGCTCCTCCCAGCCTCCAGATCTGCCTCTGCCTCTGCTTCATCTGTGATCTATGCACCCAATGCTTCACTTGTCCCGCTACTGTCTTAAGGTTGCCGTAGCTCGCTTGTGATCCAAGAGATGAGCTGCTCAAGGATCCCGCCTCACATTCTGTAGATCCTCTATAGATCCATGTTGCCCCACTTTCGTGGTTCATGAGTGCTCATGGTTACATCATCTCCAGACCCATCATCTGCCACCGCTTCTTTGGAAGAAGATGCTTCCTTGTCCTTCTTCTTTTCTGGACAATGGCTGGCAAAATGTCCCATTTCGCCACACTGGAAGCACTTGATCTTAGAAAGATCCTTCTTCTTCTTCGGCTGCTTCTTCGATGCTAAGGCTGCATCTTCCTCCTCTTCCTTCTTAACCTTTCTCAACGCAGGGCTGTGCTGCTTCTTGGTGAACCTTCGTAGTTCTTCTTGCCGCAGGATCGACCACAAGCTGTCCCAATCTGGGAGGTCCGCTCTACCCATGATACTTTGGACAAAGGTTTCCCACTCATCCGTGACTCCATTGAGGGCAGTCCTGACTATCACTACATCATCTACGGTTGCACCCATTGCAGTCAGCTGATCCCTGATTGACTGCAATCTGAAGAGGAAATGCTCGATGTCTTCTCCCTTGGTCATCATGAATGACCTCATTTGGGCCTCCAACAACATCTTTCTTTGGATTGATTTTCCCTCATATAAGGAAGTCAAGGCCTTCAACATCTCATTAGCTGTCTTCTTCTCAGCTATGTGTGGTACAATATGGTCCTTGATACTGTCCATTATCAGCTGCTTGGCATGCCCAACAGCTTCTCGATGCTTCCGTAGGAGATCCACATCTATCGGTGTGGCCAGGGTCTGTTCTGCATGGTCTCTTAGACCATATGCCTCAAGGACAATCAGGATTCTAGCTTTCCATATCGAAAAGTTTGAGCGGCCCTCTAGCCAATCTTGATCACGCAGTCCATGAGGAGCCATCTGCTCAGAATGTGTCAGAGCTCCTCTTCTCTATGCTAGAGATCTTGGATCTAGGGTCCTTTTCAAACTGGGAACCCTCTGCTCCCTTTGATACTTGATTTCCCTCGTTGGAAATCTACCAAATCAACTATGATTAGCTTCTTCTTTGATCCTCTGATCAAACTGCAAGTTTCCTTTGGCGAGAAACTCTCTGAGAAGCTGATCTCTTCCCAAACTTTGTCACTTGTGCTAAGGTTAAAAATCTGAAAACTTAAGAAGTTTAACCCCACCAGCTCTTCTGAATTTCTGCAACTTTTCTGCAGACTTTTTTCTGGATCTAACAGATTCAGATCTGAATCACGCTGGCTGGCTTCAAACCCAACCAATGCTGTTTCTGAGTTGCCTCTGCGCAGTAATTGCGTGGGCTTGCTAGGACACAGCGCTGGACAGCGTCACCCTTCCCTCTGCGTGAATCTCCTCCTGAAAACTGCACTGTCTCTTCAGATCTACTTGTCTGCTGCCTTTCCAGCTGCTTTCTCCAGCTAGATCCTTCAGATGCTTCAGCTGGTGACCCTTCTAGATCTGCAATTGCTCTGATACCATGTAGAAATTTTTGAATCTTAATTCTTATGCAGAAATTATTACTGTTAACTCGGTTAAGCTTCTCCTACTTATACAAGTTATCAACTGAATAAATTCAAGTTAACATCAAAGAAAAACACATAACAGATCTCTACCAATTCAGATCTAGAATAAGCACATGCACACATTGACAAAGTGACACAGATATTTTTGGACAAACTGTCCCCGGAAAAAACCCAATGTGGGAAAATCGGTCTTTGGCTGCTGGAGGGCTCTATTATTAAGAATATTTTTGAATACACAACTTTGGGTTCCAGATCTGGAAAACCCTACAGAGAAAACTCTAGATCTGCAGATCCACACCCTCAAACGGAATTTACAGAACTTAGCCAGATCTAGGCCTAGAAACCCCAAATCTGCCTCTTAAAGACATTGCGTCAGCCTCTGAAGCCCCTGCCGGGCTCTACGTCAGCCTCGGAAGGCCTCCAAATGCTCAGCACTGTCAGTAGAACGGACTGCGTTACCCCGGACTGGGTGATGCAGTCACTACGCTGCCCCTAAGGGTCTCTGCGTAACCCCTGAAGGGCATCCTGAAAATCACGATTTCCTTGTTGCTGCTGCTACTGCCTTCCTCTGCGCTGTCTTTGTTGATCTCTTCTCTGCTTTTTGTGTATTCTAGACCCCGGGATCAGATCATCCCCTTGGTTTAAATTTCCCTCTCTGCAACTGAAACACTTCTGAGAATTCTTAGCAACCTCGCCCTAGAATCTCAGCTTAACTTCAGTGCTTTGCCTTTGTGTGTGTTACAAATGACCCCAAGCCTTTCCTTTATACTTTTCTCGTTGGCAAATCAACGGTCAAGATTAAATCTTTAATCAATGGCTCAGATTAAAAGAAAGCTTGATCCTTGTGACTTAAGACAATTTCATCACATGTTTAATTAAATTCACTTTAAATATTTTATTTTCCTAAGTTTTAATTTCCTAAACTTAGGAAATACATTAAAATAATTAATTAATTTAATATCTCCTAAACTAGATGAAATTTCCAAACCCATTTCTAGGTCTTGTAGATCAGGTGAACTCTAGTCCTTCCTCAAAATTTGGGACCTTGAGCACCACTGATGCTACCCCAAATACACAAAATCTCAACAATGGTTGCAAATGGAGGGACTATAAATTGCTCTGGAAAATTGCATAAAATAAAGCTAACCATGGGGGAATATGTATT
Organism: Pinus albicaulis; assembly: GCA_034641835.2. Lineage (NCBI taxonomy): Eukaryota > Viridiplantae > Streptophyta > Pinopsida > Pinales > Pinaceae > Pinus > Pinus albicaulis. The sequence continues at coordinate 168,551,054 of CM076571.1, forward strand.
GAATAGTCCAGTGCTTTCCATTCCAATGGGAGGTGCTGATGTTGTACTAGGAGTACAATGGTACAATCTTTGGGGACGATAGCTTTTAATTTTCAAGAACTTTTTTTGAATTTTTTTCGGAAGGAAAGGAAGTTGAACTACGGAGTATTGCAGGGAAGCCGATAAGTATAATAAGCTCTAATGTCATGACAAAGCTTCTGAACAAAGAACAACGAGGCGTAATTGCACAATTATGATCACTAGAAGTTCCAACATCAAAATCATCTATTTCTCCAGATCTCCAAAAAGTCTTGGACAATCATTCCAAGGTGTTTGAAACTCCAAAAGGATTCCCACCTATTCGTGATCATGATCATGCTATTCATTTGATTCTAGGAAGTGTTCCTCCGAACATCAGACCTTACATATATCCTTATGTCCAAAAGAGTGAAATTGAACGTATGATTGCATAAATGTTAGAGGCTGGTATAATTCAACCTAGTCAAATTTCTTTCTCTGCTCCAGTAGTATTGGTGCACAAGAAGGATGGATAATGGTGGAGCTCAATAAGCTCACTATTAAAGATAAATTTCCCATTCCTGCGATTGATGAATTATTGGATGTATTACACGGAGCAATTTATTTTACCAAGTTGGATCTTCGTTTAGGATATCATCAAATTAGAATGAAGACTGAAGATATTTCGAAAACAACATTTCAAACTCATGAGGGTCATTATGAATTTTTGGTCATGCCTTTTGGCCTTACCAATGCACTCTCTGCATTTCAAGGGTTGATGAATTCCATTTTTAAACCCACCCTTAGAAAATTTGTGTTAGTATTTTTTGATGATATACTAATCTACAGCAGGTCTTGGAATGATCATGTTCAACATGTTGACAGGGTGCTTAAACTATTGGAGGAGAAACAACTATATGCAAAAACCCCCAAATGTTTCTTTGGAGTACAAGAGGTGGAATATCTGGGTCATATTGTATCTTAGGAGGGTGTTAAGGTAGACCCTAACAAAATTAAAGCCATTAAGGAATGGAAAGTCCCCACAACCATAAAACAATTGCAAGGATTTTTCAGGTTAACAGGGTATTATCGCAAGTTAAGCATTATGGGAGAATAGCAGCACCTCTTACAACGTTATTGAAGAAAGATGCATTTTCATGGACTCCTGAAGCAAGTAAGGTCTTTGAACATCTTAAAGAGGCAATATGCCAAGCACCGGTTTTAGCTATGCCAGACTTCACAAAAACCTTTATTGTGGAATGTGATGCCTCAGGAAATGGAATTGGTGTTGTTTTAATGCAAGAAGGAAGACCCATTGCTTTTGAAAGTCATCCAATCAAAGGAACGTATTTACAAAAAGCTATTTATGAGAAGGAAATGTTGGCAATACTACATGCACTAAAGAAATGATGACCTTACCTAATAAGAAGACACTTCAAGGTAAAAACTGATCATGATAGTCTTAAATACTTTTTGGAACAAAGATTATCTTCAGAAGAGCAACAAAAATGGGTCACAAAAATGTTGGGTTATGACTTTGAAATCATCTACAAAAAAGGGAAGCTAAATGTTGTTGCAGATGCACTCTCAAGAAAGGATGAGGAGGTGGAAGCATTGCTTTGTGCCGTTTCTATTATTCAACCAGATTGAATAACCTAAGCAAGGGAGGAATGGAAGAATGACGAAGAAGTGTGGACACTGGACACTCATTCAGAAGTTGCAGCAAGATCTCAGTACATTTGATACATTTAGTTGGAAAAATGATTCCTTATGGTACAAAGATCGCTTATATCTTTGTAAGAATTCCCAACTAAAACAATAGATTCTTTTGGAATTGCACACCTCTCCTGTTGGAGGACACTCGGATTTTTAAAAAATTACCACAGGGTGAAGAAAGAATTTTTTTGGGATGGCCTTAAATCTGATATTCAAAAGTTTGTGGCAAAATGTTTGGTTTGGCAACAAAATAAAGTTGAGGCAATTGGGTCTGCTACAACCTTTATCCATTCCAAGTCAACGTTGGGAGGAGGTTTCAATGGATTTTATCACAGGTTTACCTAAGTTCGAAGGAAAGAGTGTCATCATGGTGTTAGTTGATAAAATTACCAAGTATGCACACTTTTGTGCATTATCTCATCCATTTAAAGCAAGTACAGTTGCTATTGCATTTATGGAAACAATTCAAAAGCTACATGGAAACCCACGGATTATTGTAAGCGACAGAGATCCCATTTTCACCGGAAATTTTTGGATGGAATTATTTTCTTGTTTGGGTACTCAACTAGCCCATAGCTCATCTTATCATCCTCAATCCGATGGGCAAACTGAGATAGTGAACAAATGTTTGGAAGGATATCTTCGTTGTTTTATATTCGATAAACAAACACAATGGGTCAAGTGGTTACCTCTGGCTGAATGGTGGTATAACACTAACTTCCATACTGCAACAAAAATGACCCCATTTATGGCACTTTATGGATATCATCCACCATCCATCACATCATCTTTAAGAGAAAATTCTAAGGTTCAAGCAGTGGAAGATCACATCGAGCATCAACAAGTTCTCCAACTCTTAAAGGATAACCTAAATTTGGTAAAAAATCGAAAGAAACAACAGACAGATCAACATCGCAGCGAAAGAAGTTCGATGTAGGAGACTGGGTATTTTTACGGCTACAACCATACAAACGTCATTCAAGCAAGCTAAGAAGGATAATAAATTATCGCCAAAGTACTATGATCTTTACAAGGTGTTGCAAAAGATTGGTACTATGACATACAAATTGGAGCTTCCTACTTCTTCTCGAGTGCACCTAGTTTTCCATGTTTCATGCTTAAAGAAGGTTATAGGTGACAAACTTCCAGTTCAAACACTATTGCCAGAACTTGATGAGGAAGGAAAAATTATATTGGAACCTGAAGCAGTTACGGAAATCAGAACTTGACAGCGACAAAATCGATAAATTTTAGAGTATCTCATCAAGTGGAAAAACTTACCCACTGAAGATTCCACATGGGAGGATGAGAATTTTATACAAAAGCATCCAGAGCTACTCAAGCGTTGAGGACAACACCTTTTTGAAGGAGAGGGGCATGTTAGGTCCCTATATTACTAGTGTAGTCCCTAATTGTTGTAGTGTAGCCCCCTTATTGTTATCATTGTACCCTTGTAGTCCCATATTGTTATTATTGTGCCCCATAAAACCCCACTATTGCTATTGTTGGCCCTTAGATAATTATTGTTAGGTCAGCTAGGATTATATTTTGACCGCATGGACTCCTATATATAGAAATGAGGTTTTTTCATTTGAATCATCCAATAATTGTTCATTTATGTAATGTAAAGGAGGTTGCCCCCTTGAAGTGGCTTATTTCTAAGGCGTTGATCTCTATTTTCTTCTATTTTTGGAGCTGGTTTCATAACACGTATCGAAGTCTTCAGATGTAACCGTTCAAGTTGAAGAAAAGGAACGAATATCGATCTAGTCAATATCACAACTGAAGAAGATGATAAATTAGTTTAGACGATGAAAAATCCAAATGAAGATTTTGTAACCAACTCAACAATATCAATATTGGAAGTAGATTAGGAAATTGCCATATGCAAGACAAGGGAAAATCAAACCACAAGAACTCCTTATCGACATTCGAATCACAGGAGCAGACAACTCAATCAATCCACATATCTGTATCACTTAGAACAGGAATAACGAATTTATGTTCCAAAGGCTACTAATGACAATGCAATTCAGTCTTGTGATAAAAATTCATACAAAGTATCTAGTAACCGCAAGATTCCACAAAAGATTAATTTAGGATGGTCATATCCTTTCTCAGAGCGACAATTTTGTTTATCACGCAGAGGATCCTATCATCTTGTACCAACAAAGATGACAACTCCAAGAATTTGTAGAAGCTGCAAACATGTTACGAGATAAGAAAAAAATGCCATGCCTTGTCAGCAATAAACCTTGAGGACAAAGCTTTCTGTCGAGGAAGACAATGTTATGATTAAAATATATATAAATATAAATGATAATGATTAATTAGTGATTAGTATAGAAGAGGCATGTCTCTAAGGACATGACCATTCATGAAGGGGCACCTTCCTAGGTATATATGTGTAATGTCCCTTCCTAAATTTTCCTAATGTTTGGGAAAATACATTTTTGTCAATTTTGAATTAAGTAACTTAAAGCACCTTTTTGTGGCCAACATAGGAAAAATAAATAAATTAAATTGCTAGTGGAGAATGGGACCCACATGGAAAGTGTATTAGTGAAGGAAGCGATTCGAATTCCTTTGGGCAAATCGAATTGATGGGGAGACCCACAGTGAATGCATGCCCAACACTTATAAAAGGAAGGTTTGGAGAAGGCATTGGTATCATTTACTTATTCAGAAAATCTTATTGCCTTAGCTGTTTAGCTGAGCCAACGCTGTGTTGTTTAGCACAGGAGCTTCCCAGGGAGAGAAGCCCATCCCTTCTCCGGTGGACTTTGAGTGCCACTCAAGAAGGGCTTTTTCATTACCTTGTGGCCGGAGGAGCTAGCTTCTACAAGTCCCACACATTCCTGGAGAGGCTGGGACACAGTTGGAGCTAGTACTTCGCAGTAGAGGGAGCCAACTTTTGATGGTGGAGCTGGGTTGTGGAGAAATTTGTCCGGAGCAACTATAGGAGGAATCATTGGTCATTTTCAGGAGTGCTTGAGCAGCCACAGTCCAGGAGGGGTCATCCACACGCAGTTCTCAGCAGATATTCTTCATGGACTGCGTCATCCTCTCTGTGACTGCGCAGTCATAGGGGTAGCAACATTTTGGAGCAGCACTTGTCGGGGAAATTAGGAGCTGAGGTGTTGGGGATTTGATTAGGGATATAGTTGAGGTGGTTTCCTGGTATTTTGGAGGGCAGAAATCTACAGGAGCATTTACAACAACAAAATTCAAAATTAGAGGAGGGCCAAGCAGTGAGGGGTCCAATTTTGAAGATTGGCAATTGGGAGAACCCTTTCTGTGTTTTTCTGGGTTTTGGGCAAGGATCACCTTCCTAAATTCCTAGAATTTTCTGGGCACTATTTAGTGGGCAAATCAAGTGCTGAAGTCAGCCAGCAACGCAGAAAGCAATGAAATGGCACTCGCCGATTGCTCGCGAGTATGAATCTGCTCGGCCACCAAACGATTCGATCAGAGTCTCGCGAGTCAAACTCGCGTTGACTGAGTTTGACTCATGGTCAATGCAAGTTTGACTCGCGAGACTCACGATTTCCATTCGGCTCGCGATTACTCGGTCACGCTAGGGTAATATGGCATAAAGTTTAATGAACGAGACTGCCTTTTTTTGGCAATTTGCTGAAGTTTGCCTCGATGCCAAAGATGCCGCTCCTCTGCTTCGACTGCACTAAAACGCTGCTGCTCCTCTGCTTCAACCTTCGACTGCACTAAGATGTCGTTGCTCCCCTGCTGCACGAAGAACGACGTGTCGCTCTGCTGCGTTTTAAATTTTAATTATCGGGCATGTTTAATTATCGGTTTGCTGCTTGCACATTCCGGTAACCGGTTTGCCTTGACTCCTGTGGTGAGGTGCCATTGCGACAAGGCCGAGAACAAGCCTATCACTGTCGCATTTGATGTGGAGTGGCCAAACTTCAAAGTTTCAAACTTTCAAAGAAGCTTGGTGTTGTTAACTTGTTTGGACTCCGATATATCGGTGTTGTTTAGAGTCTGGACTTCGATCTATCACGATTCACGTCTGTTGATTTGACATAAGAGCTAGAGAAGCGAGCTTCGAGAGCTGAAGACTCACTCTATGAGTTTTTAATAATTAAATTATCACTACCCTTTAAAGTTATTCATTCCATTAACAGTTAATGTAGTTTTAAAATTTACTGTTCTTTATTCATTCCATTAGCAGTCAATGCAGTTTTACTGTTCTTTATTCATTCCATTAGCAGTCAATGTAACTTTACTGTTTTTGAAAGATTTTGCAATTGCTTTCATTTTGTATCATTTGTAATTTTTAATTTTTTTTTGTCTATTACAATTTACAGGCCTACAGGAGCCACAAATTAATTATTAAACACAAGCCAAACAACAATAATGCCAAGAGAGAAGGACTTAGCTTGGGCTTATTATGAGAAGATTCTTGGGGAAGCTAGGCTCCTCTGTAAATTTTGCAAAGCGAAATGTAGTGGAGGCATTTATAGATTCAAGTACCACCTTGCAAAGATACCCGGCCATGATATAGGTCTCTGCGACAATGTTGATGAAAATGTCCAACACAAGCAATCTTGGCCCTTGATATGTTGAGTCAGCATAATGCCAAGAAAGCAAAGCAAAAAAAAGAAATAGGAACTCTTGGAGCTGACCATTGTTCTTCCAAAACCCCCTTCTCATCTCCCTCTGATGAATCTTCAATGCCCTTCCCAAGTTTCCCACACATGCCTCCAAATCCAAGTCAAACTCAATGCCAAATGAATCCTCCTGCATTCAACACTGGAGGTGGAAACAAAAACACTTTCTTTGCTCCCCGCACAAAACCTCGTTTCCAACCTATCTTGGATGGCACTAGTTGGAAAAAAAATATCCATAGTCAGGCAAGGAAGGCCATTGCTAACTTTTGGTACTATTTTGACATACCTTTCCACTGTGCTAGAAGTCCTTATTGGCAAGCTATGATTGATGCAGTTGCTATTGCAGGTCCAGGGTTCAAAGCCCCTTCATCAGAGAGCCTTAGGACAGATTTGTTGTTAGAGAGTGTTGAAGATGTCATGCTTGTGCTCGTTGAGTTTCGTTCATCATGGGTAGAAACAGGGTGCACCATCATGAGTGATGGATGGACAGATTAAAGGAATAGAACTTTAATAAATTTCCTTGTATCTTGTCCAACAGGCACAATGTTTCTCAAATCAGTGGATGCCTCAGACAAGGTTAAGACTGCTCAACTTATTTGTGAAATGATGGAAGAAGTCATTCAAGAAGTGGGAGAAGAACATGTAAAATTTGTCACTGACAATGCGGCTAATTATATGGCTGCTGGTAGACTTTTTGACATTAGGCACCCCACTATTTTTTGGACCTCTTGTACAACCCATAGCATAGATTTAATGCTTGAGGACATTGATAAGCTTCATTGGATACATGAGGTTGTGGAGAAGGCAAAATCCATAACCAAATACTTGTACAACCACACCATTGTCCTAAACACAATGAGAAAATACACTAAAGGTAAAGAAATTGTTTGACCTGTAGTGACTAGATTTGCAACAAATTTCATATCTTTGCAATCTGTGGTTGAGCAAAAGATAAATTTGAAGAGGATGTTCTTGGGACCTGAGTGGATGGGATCTAAACATTCCAAAACCCTTGAAGGCATTGAAATTGTTGCACTTGTGTTTAATGACGGTTTTTGGAAAGATGCCGAAGAGATTATTGCTGTGACAGAGTCCATTGTCAGAGTTCTCAGGTATTTCAAGTCTTTTAACTTTTTTCGTTTTTAAAATTTCATTTCAAGCTTCTTTTTATTTACAAAGTTTCATATTTCATTAATTTTGAAAGCTTGAACTTTCAGGATGGTTGATGGTGAAAAAACCTACTAAGGGTTACATTTATGAGTCGATGGATCTCGCAAAGGAGGCCATCAAAAGAAGATATGGGGATGAGGAGGCAAAGTATTTGCCTCTTTGGGATAATATTGATGCATGTTGGGATAGGCAATTGCATTCCCCCTTACATGCTGCTGGGTACTTCTTAAACCCACAATATTTTTATGATAAGAGCAAATTTAATGTAGATGGGGAGGTTGGTAGAGGACTTATGACATGCATTGAAAGGTGCTCCCCTGATCCAGAATTTCAAAGCCGCGTCTTTTCCCAACTATAGGATTATAGGACGCCAGCTAAATTATTTGCCTATACCAGTGCTATACGAGAAAGGACTAAGATGTTGCTAGGTACCCTTTGAGGCTTGAAGGCTTCATCAATTTTGTATGTTAAATGTTTTATTAAATTTTGTTTTCTTTTTGAGTTTTTACTATTTAGTACTTACTAAATTACTACTCACAAACACTTGCCACTTGCTAGGTCTTTGGTGGCAAAACTTTGGTAGTGATATGCCAAAAGTGAAGAGATTCGCCATTCGAATCTTAAACCAATCATATAGTGCTTCAGGTTGTGAGCGCAACTGGAGCATGTTTGAGAAAATACATTCTAAGAAGCGCAATCGATTGACACAAAAGTGCTTAAATGACCTTGTGTTTGTCCATTACAATCTACGACTTCGCAACAAGCAAATACTAGGTGAGAGCTTGAATTTGAAGTTTTCATAATCTGATTTGCACTTTAAAGTTTAAACTTCAAACTTTAATTTGCATTTCAATTTCTCATGATAATGAAAGGTTTGGATCATTCACCAATTGACCTTGAGGAGATATATCTGCAAACTACAAATGCATCAGATTCGGTCCAAATAGAGGAGGAGCCTCCTCTTTTAAGTCTACATGACTTGGCAGAACTTAGAGAGTCAAGCAAGCGAAGGAGTGGGAGGAATCACTTCTAGTTCTCACTCTTACAGTCTTAGAGTCTCTGTTATTGATTTTTTACTGATTTGCTTAGCAGTATTTTGTAAACTTTTAAAAGCAGATGCTTCTGGATCTATGTAGTCACTGGTTAGGACTCAGGTTTCAGTACTTCGGATCATGTTTGGACTCATAACATATATGAGATACTTATTCATTCATGACATTTTGGACATCTATTGATATTATGCATTTTTTGGACATGGCTTTATTGAATATCAATGAAAAATATATTTTTTTAATTCAATATATGTGTATATCTTTATTTATTGAATTCGCCGATTTTTTCCCGATCCAATTCAAACTCTTCACTCTTTTGCCTTGCCGATTTATTGCCGATTCCGAGTCTAGTAACATTGACAGAAAGCCAAGGACAACACAGTTTCTAGTAGAGCAGTTCATTGTAGCAGCTGTACATTTTGCTGTTGATCACCTGAGGCTTGTAGCTTGCCTTGTGCAAGCCCAGGTGCACCCCTTCCATCTCATATTGTACTCAGCTGAACATATTAATAAAATTGGTGTTTTGGGCATATTTCTCTATACTTGTGTTTTGATAAAATTCTATGTTAAATTTATGGCATGTCTTTTGTTGTCACTGTCAATTTTCTATTTGGAATATTACACTATTCCATTGTTGTCACATGGTCTAGTACTCGCCATGTAGATTACCCCTCCAAGGCCCGCTAGATTTTGCGGCAACAGGCTAGAAATTAAGAGTGCCGAGCTATGTGACCCGTTTCTGTGCAATAAAAACATTTCATCTCACCCTTGTCTTTTGTTGATTTGTTACAATTGTTTCTTTGAGTATAATGTCATTTCAGATTGAGCAACCAACTCTTTCAAATTTGCTAATCTAGGCATCAGTATAGGCAAGAACTGACTGAATCTGCTCCAGAATCCTCTAAATTGATCTTGGCTATGAATGGCCGGAAAGTTGGAACCCTTTTGGCTTTTTGACGTGTCATGTTGGTGATCCTTCGATTTGTCTCTTCTGGCAGTGGTCCCTAGGTTTCACGCTTGCACAGATTCCATGTCACTCAAACTACTGAAGTTGCAAGAGTGGAAACATTGTCTTTCAAAGGCATGAGACACTTGATACGGCTTTCTGTGGCTCTCAGACCTACGAAATTGCAAGAGTGGAAACCTTGTCTCTCAAAGGCCCAAGACTCTTGATATGGCTTAGACTCCTAGATTCTTCCCTGCTCTGATACCATATTAAAAAATGAACTAGATCACTAAAAGAAGAACCTAGATAGGGTTGAGTCACATAACTAAGCTCAAAGGAAGATACTCATAATAACACCATATGATGTTATCAATGAATATTTGGTGCCTTTGTTACAATGGAGTTTACCTCCTTATATATCATTGTTCACTAAGCAAATTATTTCCACTTATGAATGTGGGATAGACTGCTTTACACAAAAGTGAACATAGACATAGCCTAAAGCCATAAAGTGACTTTATTACAGATATAAGCCTTATATCCTAACATTAACATCTAAGTGAAGAATATAAGGGGCCGATTTTACTGCTGTCGTATTGCTGTCAAAGAATATTTTCAAATCTGGTTATTGGCTGATAAGTTGCGCTAAAATGGCTGAAACTTATCCCTTTAGTTTGGTATATTTTCTCCCTGAAATGCCAAGAGGTCTGGGCCGTTTGGAAGTGAAACATTGTACTCTTTCTACTGCTTTTTATAATTTTGTCCCTTTTTTTACTGCAGCCCTAAGGCTGGAAATTCACACGGTTGAGATACAAGAAACCTTCAGGATTCTGTTTTACATTGAATGTTGAATTCTGAGAAATTTCCACAATACATGTATTAAGAGTTCCTTGCTAGTAGCGTACAGGAACTTTTTTCTGAAATAAGAATATAGAGATGTTGACATGCCAGGAAGAGTCTTGTATTGTGAAACTATCCAAGTTACAGACAGCATATAGTATATAGGGTATTGAATTTGTACGTGTGATTTGCAAATGCTAGTTTTTTCTAAATGTAGTAACTAAAAGGAATCTTATTAGGCCATGAAAGATATGGGCAACTCTTGGTATCTAGTTCAGAAAATCATCAAAAAAATGGGAGAATTTTCCTGCATTTAACGACGCCATTTTATGTTATTGTGCATTGGTGAGAATTGTCACCTGGTTATTGTGTTTAGCATCATATTGAAGATGCATGCTATATGATTATGTGGATATTCCATTTTAACAAATGTTATATTATTTGTGAGACTTACTGCAGGTAGCAAGTTCAGTGTGTGTTCACAGCGGGGAAGCTCTTTCTTTTCAATTTCCCAACAGCAAATGAAGTATAGAAGCTCTGATTTAAAAGTGCCACAGAAAGTGAATCTATCAGTCAGAAATAGTTCAGGTTTATTGGAGCATTTCACACACTCCCATGATTGAATTGGAATATGCTAGTTCTCATAGTAACTTTTACTTATATAGTCTAAGTCAAGGCATTAAAGCTCTCAAATGATGCTTTTCAAATATTTTTCTCAGCACTGACAGAAACAATGAAGGATGAACCAAGTGAAAAGGCATTAAGTCCAGATCCTTCTGTGAGTGGGGATGCGATTCGCCGTAGATTTCTTGAGTTTTATGCATCTCGTAATCATAAAATTCTTCCTGGCTCTTCTCTGGTGCCTGATGATCCAACAGTTCTACTTACAATTGCTGGAATGCTTCAGTTCAAGCCCGTTTTTCTTGGTCATGTATGGTATCTCCCTGGCATACAGGCATCTCACATTCAAACATGCAATAAATAATTTGTATGGCTGAGAAGTTATAATGGAAAAAAAATTATTATTTGCAGCTTTTTAAACAGTCTTTCATTTACTTAGAGAAATAAGTCAATGTAAAAATTGGTTTCTGTTTGATCTTGATAGCCTGTTAGTGTTTGCACCTTTATGCTAACATTCAGTTTTACATCATGGCCTATTGGTTGATGCTATTGCTTGCTTGTTGCCAGTGACATTTATCTGCATGTATTGGTTGCATTGCTGGCACTTCACTGGATGCATTCTGTCCACTTTGGCTATGTTTCTCTAATTGTTTCCTGCTGCCCTTTTTCCTTTCAGTAACTGCACTTGTTTTGATCACAAAATATGGATATTTTGATGACATGCATGGTGATTTTTTCTCGTCTGTTTACATGTTAGGGAAGATATAAAGCAGTATAACTTGCTTCTTCTTATCCATGATTGTATACTTCAGCATCATTTAGGTTGCAGGTAGTGAATTCTCTAGTTATTCACCTTTCTTGTCTAATGAGATTGGATATGCTATTTTGGTAGCATTTAACTTGCTTTAAACTACTTTTATGTTTTTACATTTACTTTAGTGACACGAGCAGCTGGAAACTGTATCAACCTGCATTTTTTTGGATATCAGGAGTTATTTTCAATTACTTTTGTTTGTTTGTTTCACTTAACCAAATACAGTAAAGACATGATAGTTATGTTTTCTTTTTGAAAATTATGTCTTATATATACAGAAAATATTTATGTCAGCAGAACAAAAAGTGGAAGGGTATATACAATGGAGTTTATATCCTCTTCCAGTGCTGCTAAAGTGGAAATAAAGTCAGAATATGGTACTGCATCTAGAGACTTCGCATACTTAATAATCAGAAAATCTTTGGCTGACAACTGCATATGTACCTCATCCCTCCACATGGTATAGAAAGTAGACAAAGAATTGATCGCATTATCAAAAACATACCTATACTAGATCTTCTAGAGAGTGTACAGAGTGGAGATCCTAAGACAATGCCAAATACCGAAGAAAGAAGAACAAATCAAACAGCTGCAATCACCAACTATAGCTGCCCACCAATTTATCCTTCCGTAGAGAAGGACTGAATACTGTTTCAACATACTTCCAACCACTCTTTGCAAAGTGACAATCCCAAAACATGTGCTTTACTGACTCAGACTATTCACAAACAGAACAGACATCATCAGAATGGCCACTTTTTTCCAACTTGGCCTTGGAGGGGATCTTATGACTACTAACCAGTGATGCAAAACCCGCGGCCTATAGGAGTCATATAGAGCACACATTATGTAGTTGGTGAACACACATATCCATCAGATTACCCAATGCTAATTGAGGACAGGGGCTAGTGCATGACACTATTGCAAAAGGGGACATAACTTCAGCGAGTCATATTGTTGAAGGGAGTGACCAAAACTCTACCCCCAATTTTTCCAAAATGGGCTTGGCATTGTAATATTTGTCTTGTACATATCCTCTTATGGGATGAGTCAAACAAACTCAGTGATAGTTGACTGGTTTGAGGGAAGCAAAGCATGCTTTGGCACGAGTATGCCAATCCTTCAAGGAACGTGCCACTAAATCCCATAGGTCTTGCCAAAAGACAGTGCTCTTCCTACTCAGAACATGGGCTTGGAAATTTGGGAGCTCTGAAATACAAGAACCTTGTAATCTCCAACTCCAAATAGGTTGTTGTGTCAAATCTCAATGCTCAATTGCCATTTGTATTCCATCTTACAAAACCTGCTACTTGATTTCAACCTAAGGATGAACAAGCTTGCAAAGTGGAATAGGTTGTGGGGGGGGGGTGGATAGTTTTGCCCAAGCCAAACCCCCTGAATCTTGCCGACATCCTGAGCAATAAGCAACTTGTGATGCAACAGCAACTACCAAGGAGCAACCACCTCCAAGTGGCAAACCATACATTTGGTAGCAAGGATGCTCCCTTGTGTAGCCACATCAATCAATCCTAGCCCCTCTCATCCTTGGGCATGATACACATGTTGCATGGGACCTATTACCCACCCATATCCCTACGTAACCCTAGGAGAAAGTTTTCTCCTATGATGCTGTTTGCTAGCCAGCTCTATTCTGATCCACAGATAGCTAGCCTCAAATGCTTCTCATCCACTCTCTTATCAATGCTTTCTTTCATCTAGCTTGTGTTGATTTTTGGGTAGCATCGGATCTGCTCTAGCTCCAAAACTTTGTGGAGGGGCTAGGACACATGAGATCTTCAAGACCCAGAAATCGTTTGGAGAAATTCCACCCGGAGTATAAGTTATTCAAATTATTAATTATTTTTAATGGAGACCCTAAGTCTCACTTAGGGAAATTAAATAATTAAAGTGAATAAATTTAAACATGTGGGTGAGAATGTTCTAAGTGACGAGGATCAAGTCTTTTCTAATTTTAGCCGTCGATTAGAGATTAGATCGCGGCCATTGAATGTTCAACAGGAAAAGTATTAAAGGAAGGCTTGGGCTCAGTTGGAGAACACACATAGCAGTAGCTCTTGAGCTAAGTCAAAATTATAGGGTACGGTTTGCTGAGAATTTTCGAGTGAGCTTGCAGTGTATAGCGAGGGGCAGTTCGGCAGTGGGATTTTAGATCTGAGGCCGAGAATACATTGGCAGAGAGACAAATTTGTACCAGAGAAGCAATGCAAGCCAAGGAGGGGTGACGCAGGCCCAACCAGGCTCACGTAGAGCCAACGCAGAGGTTGACGTAGTCCTAGAGGGGTGACTCAGGCCAAGAGGGGCTGACGCAGAGTTGGAAGAGGCAATGCTGGGGTTTCAGTGGGCCAGATAGGGCTCGTATTCAGCAGATCCAGAAGGGGTGACGCAACCACATTGAAGGGTGACACAGTGACTGCGTAGGCACTTATGGGGTTCTTCATCCTCAGCTGAATCAACCATATTATCTGTCTCCGAGAGATAGAGGTACATCTGCCGAGATTTTCTTTGTTGGGAAAACCACTACTGGTGCTCTAGTTTGTATTCAGGTGCATAATAATACAAACCCTCAAGAGCTGCTGCAGCAGTCTTCTCGCATTGGGTTTTTTCGGGGACATTTGTCTGAAAAATCTTGTGTGTCCTTTGTCGAATGTGCTTAATTTTTCAGTACTTGATCTATATGTATGTGTAGGCTGCAGTGTGTTTACTTCAATGTTTTCTGAATATTTCTGAAAATAACTTGTTAATTTAAAAACACAAGTAGGAGAAGTAAACCAGATTTCTACAGTAGGATTTATGTAGCAAGGATTCAGAAATTTTTACATGGTATCAGAGCTATTGTAGATCATAGAGAGCTGAAGCCATCAGCGAAGAGGCGAATTTTTTGTTGCAGGAAGGTAACTGTGACAACACAGATCCAGGAGGAGGTAGCACAACTTCAGAGGGACAACACAGGCCCAGAAGGGGTGATGCAGAGTTGACGCAGAGGTTGACGCAGGCCCAGGAGGGTGACATAGTCCAATAGGAGGTGACGTTGTGCTAGTTGCCGTGACTGGAAGTGCAATTTGGTTCTTTGGAAATTGCTGGTGGGGCATTATTTTTGTCGGTGCAGAACAATGTCTAGCAGGGTTGACAAAGTAAGGGGAAAAAGTTCTTTAGCAGACTTTCTAGCCAAGAAGTCTAAGATCTGATCAGCAGAGTGATTGGAGAGGGCTGATTCGACAGAATTGGTGGAGGATTTTCAAGAGAGAAATCACTTGTCAGAGGGAGCGTATTCTTTAGAGGGTTTCTACCGCCAAGAAACTCAGATCTGAGTCTCTTGCTAAGAGCAACAACAGAAGAAGGGAGAAGAGTATCCATTTCGACATCATTTGAGCAGAGATGGCCTCTCATGGATTGAGGTACCAGGACAAGTTAGATGGAGCATCTAACTTCGTCATCTTTAAGGCCAAAATCCTGACAGTGCTTGATGAATATCGTATCAAAGATCACGCCGAGAGGGTTGTAGCTGTTCCTGTTGACGTTGATCCGTTGAAGAAGTACGAGGAAAATCAAGCCAAGGCTAAGCGCTTGATTATGGATGGGGTGAAGAATCATGTGGTCCCACACATTACCGAAAAGAACACGGAAAATGAGATGTGGACAACATTGACCAAACTGTATCAAGGTACCTCTGTCCAGAGGAAGATGCTTCTAGAGAATCAACTGCGACTATTTCAGATGCATAAGGGAGAGGAAATCGACCCCTTCCTCATTAGATTGAAGGCAATTCGAGATCAGCTGGTTACTATGGGGGCCACTCCTGATGAGGGTCTTATGGTGAGGACTGCCCTGAATGCAGTCATCGATGATTGGGAGACCTTTGGGGCAAAGCACAACTTCCAAATTGGGAGGACATGTGGGCAACTCTTCGTCAAGAAGAGATCAAGAGAATGTCCAAGATGGGCAACAGTAGCGGAGGAGCCAAGATCAAGAAGGAGGAGGAGGAAGATGCGGCTCTCGCATTTAAGGGGCAGTAGCAACAACGAGGGAAGAAGAAGAAAGACCTCTCAAAGGTCCGGTGCTTCAGATGTGGTGAATTGGGAGATTTCGCCACTACTTGTCCTTTGAAGAAGAAAGACAAAGAAGATTCAAATTCTAAGGCTGCAACAGCCAAGGGGGATGATGGCAGTGATGATGATGTGGCCATGAGTGCTCATGTACCTCGAGAGAAGAGGTGGGGCGACATAGATTTGTTGATTGAGTTACAGATGATGAAGGGGGCATGATCCTTGAGGTGCTCAAACTCTTGGATCACATACGAGCTACGAGAGCCCTTAATGACAGTAGTAGGATGATTGGAGTCAGTTGGGCAGAGGATCATGGAGAAGTAGTGGCAAAGCTAGGACGCTGAAGACTGGAGCAGCGCAGAGCAGAGGTAGCAGCAGCGTGGAAGTAGCAACGCAGAGGTTGATGGGACTTTAGCAGCACAGAGGCAATGCTTACACAGTGCAAAGCATCAGAGGTGCAACACAGTTTAGCAGCAGAGGGTGTTTCAGTATCGGGATGCAGACAAACTGACTTGTTTGTTGGGATTTTGGGTGATGTCCTTCAGTTGCTTAACTCTCAGCAACTGAGTTGTAGTGTAGCAGTTAGCAATGGCAGTGCTATTGGCAGCATGATGCAGCATTTGAGAGGGAGTTGCAGTACAGATGAGGCAGAGTCATGGGCAGCAGTACAAAAGGCAACAACGCAGTGGATGAGGGGCAACAGTCGAGCACCAATAGTGCAGGGGACCGATGCCGTGGATCAGAGTAATGCTTATGGAGTGAAGTGTTGCTAGAGCACATTCCTCGCTAAGAGGGAGTGTTGATTTTTGGGTAGCATTAGATGTGCTCTGTTGAGATTTTGTGTATTTGGAGTAGCATCAGTTGTGCTCTAGGTCCCAAATTTTGAGGAAGGACTAAACAAGACCCATAAATGGATTTGGGAAATTTCATTTGGTTTAGGAAATATTAAATTAATTAATTATTTTAATGTATTTCCTAAGTTAAAACTTAGGAAAATAAAATAATTAAAGTGAATTTAATTAAACATGTGATGAAATTGTCTTAAGTCACACGGATCAAGCTTTCTTTTAATCTTAGCCATTGAGTAAATATTTAATCTTGGCCGTTGATTTGTCAACGAGAAAAGTATAAAGGAAAGGCTTGGGGTCATTTGTAAAGACACACAGAGGCAGAGTACTGAAGCTAACCTGAGATTCTAGGGCAGGGTTTGCTAAGAATACTTAGAAGTGTTTCAGCTGTAGAGAGGGGAATTTAGACCCAGGGGGTGATCTGATCCCAAGGTTTAGAATACACAAGAGGCAGAGATCAGCTCAAGGACAACGCAGAGGAAGGCAACAACAGCAGCAACAAGGACAACGCAGTCTCTCCAAGGACAAATTGATTTTTCAGTAGGAAACCCTCAGGGGTCACGCAGATACCCTTCAGGGGCAGCGTAGTGACCGCGTCACCCAGTCTAGGGTAACGCAGTCCCTTCCGGAGCAACGCTGAGGGTTTGGAGGACGTCCAAGGCTGACGCAGAGGCTTTCAGGGGCTTCAGAGGTTGACGCAGAGCCTTTCAGGGACAACGCTAGGGTTTCTAGGCCCTAATCTTGGCTGAGTTCTGTGAATCCCGTTTGAGGGTGTGGATCAGTCATTATTTTGGTCTTAGATCAGCCAGAAAGCTGTAGATCTAGTATTTTCTCTGTCAGGATTTCCAGATCTGGAACCCGGATTTGTGTATTCAGAAATATTCTTAATAATAGAACCCTCCAGCAGCCAGAGACCGGTTTTGCCACATTGGGTTTTTCCGGGGACTATTTGTCCATAAATAACTGTGTCAGTTTGTCAATGTGTGCATGTGCCTATTCTAGATTTGGATTGGTAGAGGTCTGTTTTGTGTTTTGCTTCGATTTTAACTTGAATTTATTCAGTTAATAACTTATCTAAGTAGGAGGAGCATAACCGGATTAACAGTAATAATTTCTGCATAACGTATAAGATTAAGAAATTTCTACATGGTATTGGAGCAATTGCAGATCTAGGAGGGTCACCAGTAGGAGAATCTGAAAGATCTAGCTGCAAAAAGCAGCTGGAAAAGCAACAGAAAAGCAGATCTGAAGGGACAATGCAGTTTTTAGGAGCAGATTCACGCAAAGGGAAGGGTGATGCTGTCCAGCGCTATGTCCTAGCAAGCCCACGCAATTACTGCGCAGAGGTAGCTCAGAAACAACGCTGGTTTGGTCTGAAGCTAGCCAGTGATTCAAATCTGAATCTGTCAGATCTAGAAAAGACTGCAGAAAAGCTGCAGAAATTCAGAAGAGCTGGTGGGGTTAAAATTCTGAAAGTTTTCAAATTTTTAGCCTTAGCACAAGTGACAAAGATTGGGAGGAGATCAACTTCTCAGGAAGTTTCTTGCCAAAGGAAACTTAGAGTTTGATCAGAGGATCAAAGAAGAAGCTGAATCATAGTTGATTTGGTAGATTTCCCTCCTTGGGAAATCAAGTGTTACAAGGAGCAGAAGGCACCTGTTTCACCAAGGGCCTTAGATCCATTTCTCTAGCAAACAGAAAAGGAAGTTCCGACACATTCTAAGCAGATGGCTCGTCATGGACTGCATGATCAGGATAGGCTAGATGGTCTCTCAAAATTTTCGGTTTGGAAGGCGAGGATCCTAATTGTCCTTGAGGCGTACAATCTAAGAGACCATGCAAAGCAAACTCTGGCCACACCGACAGATGCGGATCTCCTTCGGAAGCATAAGGAAGCTGCTGGGCATGCCAAGCGGCTGATTATGGACAGTATCAAGGACCATATTGTACCACACATAGTTGAGAAGAAGACAGCTAACGAGAAGTGGAAGGCCTTGAATTCCCTATATGAGGGAAAATCTGTCCAAAGAAAAATGCTGTTAGAGACCCAAATGAGGTCATTCATGATGGCTAAGGGAGAAGATATGGAGCACTTCCTCTTCAGACTGCAGTCAATCAGGGATCAACTGACTGCAATGGGTGCAATGGTGGATGATGCTGTGATAGTCAGGACTACCTTCTATGCAGTCACAGATGAGTGGGAAACCTTTGTCCAAAGTATTTTGGGCAGAGCGGACCTCCCAGATTGGGACAACTTGTGGTCAATCCTACATCAAGAAGAACTACGCAGATTCACCAAGAGGCAGCACAACCCTGCATTGAGCAAAGTGAAGAAGGAAGAGGAGGAAGATGCAGCCTTGGCATCAAAGAAGCAGCCAAAAAAGAAGAAGGATCTTTCAAAGATCAGGTGCTTCCAATGTGGTGAAATGGGACATTTTGCCAGCCATTTTCCAGAGAAGAAAAGGGACAAGGAAGCATCTTCTTCCAAAGTAGTTGTGGCAGATGATGGGTCAGGAGATGATGCAGCCATGAGTGCTCATGAACCACGGAGGTGGGGTGACATGGATATGTAGAGGAACTACATAGAAGTTAGGCGAGATCCTTGAGAAACTCATCTCTTGGATCACAAGTGAGCTACGACAGCCTTAAGATAGTAGCGAGACAAGTGGAGCAGAGGGTGCATAGATCACAGATGAGGCAGAAGCAGAGGAAGATCTGAAGACTGGGAGGAGTAGCGCAGAGCAAAGCAGCAGCAGTGTTGAAGCAGTAGCAGCGCAGAGGCTGATGTGACTTTAGCAGCGCAGAGCAGTGTTGCTTACGCAGTGCAGAGCTGCAACATCGCAGAAAGTTTCAGAGGGACGACACAGTGCAGCAACAACGTGATAGATTTCAGCACAAGGAGCTGATGTGACTTCAGTAGTGTAGAGGGAGTCTGATTACGCAAGCAGAGCTATAGCTGTGCATCGTTATTTAGATGCCAGCACAAATCTGTAGCCTATGGAGCTTCAGTCATGAGGATGCAGCCCATCTAACTTGTCTTTCAAAGATTGGGCAGGAGATTCAGTTGTTTCTCTCAGCAACTGAAGTTGCAGTGTAAGAGATTAGCAGTGGCAGTGCTATGAGCAGCACAGATGCAACATATTGAGAGGGAGCTGCAATATAGATGTTGCAGTGGCAGTGGCAGAGTCATGGGCAGCAGTACAGAATGGCAGCAGCAGTGCAGAGTTGAGTGGCAGCTGGCCAAGCTTTAGCAGCACAGAACCAGTACTCAAGGTCATGTAATTCATAGTGTGATGTATCACTAGAGCACACCCTTGATGCTAAGAGGGAGTGTTGAGATTTTGTGTATTTGGGGTAGCATCAGTTGTGCTCTAGGTCCCAAATTTTGACGAAAGACTAGAGTTCACCTCATCTACAATACCCAGAAATGGATTTGGGAAATTTCATTTGGTTTAGGAAATATTAAATTAATTAATTATTTTAATGTATTTCCTAAGTTAAAACTTAGGAAAATAAAATAATTAAAGTGAATTTAATTAAACATGTGATTAAATTGTCTTAAGTCACACAGGTCAAGCTTTCTTTTAATCTTAGCCATTGATTAAAGATTTAATCTTGGCCATTGATTTGTCAATGAGAAAAGTATAAAGGAAAGGCTTGGGGTTATTTGTAAAGACACACAGAGGCATAGCACTGAAGCTAAGCTGAGATTCTAGGGTAGGGTTTGCTAAGAATACTCAGAAGTGTTTCAGCTGCAGAGAGGGGAATTTGGACCAAGGGGATGATCTGATCTCGAGGTCTAGAATACACAAGAGGCAGAGATCAACTCAAGGACAACGCAGAGGAAGGCAGCAACATCAACAGCAAGGACAATGCAGTCTCTCCTAGGACAGCGTGATTTTTCAGCAGGAAACCCTCAGGGGTTACTCAGAGACCCTTCAAGGGCAGCGTAGTGACTGTGTCACCCAGTCCGGGGTAAAGCAGTCCCTTCCGGAGCAGCGCTGAGGGTTTGAAGGACATCCAAGGCTGACGTAGAGGCTTTCAGGGGCTTTAGAGGCTGACACAGAGTCTTTCAGGGACAACGCTGGGGTTTCTAGGCCCTAATCTTGGCTAAGTTCTGTAAATCCCGTTTGAGGGTGTGGATCAGTCATTATTTTGGCCCTAGATCAGCAAGAAAGCTGTAGATCTAGTATTTTCTCTGTCGGGATTTCCAGATCTGGAACTCGGATTTGTGTATTCAGAAATATTCTTAATAATAGAACCCTCCAGCAGCTAGAGACTGATTTTCCCACATTGGGTTTTTTCGGGGACTATTTGTCCAGAAATAACTGTCACTTTATCAATGTGTGCATGTGCCTATTCTAGATCTGGATTGGTAGAGATTTGTTATGTGTTTTGCTTCGATTTTAACTTGAATTTATTTAGTTAATAAGTTATCTAAGTAGGAGGAGCATAATCGGATTAACAGTAATAATTTCTGCATAAAGTATAAGATTAAGAAATTTCTACAAGCTCTAGCTCCGAAACTTTGGGCAGGGGCTAGGACACATGAGATCTCCAAGACCTAGAAATCGTTTCGAGAAATTCCACCCAGAGTTTAAGTTATTCAAATTATTAATTATTTTTAATGGAGATCCTAAGTCTAACTTAGGGAAATTAAATAATTAAAGTGAATTAATTTAAATATGTGGGTGAGAATGTTCTAAGTGACGAGGATCAAGTCTTTTCTAATCTTAGCTGGTGATTAGAGATTAGATCACCACCGTTGAATGTTCAACATGAAAAGTATTAAAGGAATGCTTGGGGTCAGTTGGAGAACATACACATAGTAGTAGCACTTGAGCTAAGTCGAAATTTTGGGGCGCAGTTTGCTGAGAATTTTCGAGTGAGCTTGCAGTGCAACGAGGGGTAGTTCGGCAGTGGGATTTCAGATCCGAGGCCGAGAATACATTGGCAGAGAGGCAAATCCATACCAGAGAAGTAGCGCAGACCAAGGAGGGTGACGCAGGCCTAGCCAGGCTCACGTAGAGCCAGCGCAGAGGCGGACGCAATCCCATAGGGGTGACGCAGGCCAAGAGGCGCTGACACAAAGCCAGAAGAGGCAGCGCTGGGGTTTCAGTGGGCTAGATAGGGCTCGTATTCAACGGATCCAGAAGGGGTGACACAACCACACTGAAGGGTGACGCAGTGACTGCGTAGACACCTGTGGGGTTCTTCATCCTCAGCTGAATCAACCATACTATCTGTCTCCGAGAGATAGAGGTACATCTGCCGAGGTTTCCTCTTTTGGGAGAACCACTACTGGTGCCCTAGTTATTCAGAAATTGCATAATAATAAAAACCCTCAAGAGCTGCTGCACCAAATTTCCCGCATTGGTTTTTTCCGGGGACATTTGTCTAAAAAATCTTGTGTCCTTTGTCGAATGTGCTTAATTCTTCTGTACTTGATCTGTATGTGTGTGTAGGCTGCAGTGTGTTTACTTCAATGTTTTCTGAATATTTCTGAAAATAACGTGTTAATTTAAAAACACAAGTAGGAGAAGTAAACCAGATTTCTGTAGCAAGGATTCATAAATTTTCACAACTTGCTCATCTGATGAAGTTGAGTCACTATGATGAGGGACGTTAACCTTTTTTTGTATTCAGTTGCTTTCTTTTGATGTTCAAGGGCATTCTAGAATGGTTCACTGGTTGAATTGGATGATATACCGCTATTGATTGTACTCTTGTTCACTTGCGTCACCTTGGTGGTTATCACTTGCTCCTAGTCCAGCGTGATTTTCCTTGAGGTGTTTCTTTCACTTTCTAGGAGGGGCATAAATAGGAGGCTTTGATTGATGTTGTGTGTCCATGATAATCCATACTTAAGACCTTCCATCTTTCCTATGTATCCACATCTCATTGTTGGGTTGATCGCTGTCTGTTGCCCGTATAGGTTCCCTACTTTCCTCATCTTTTGTGTAAGGGCTTGGAAAATTTGCCATAAGAGGTCAATGCAACAAAAAGAAAGAAAAAGCATGAGCCAAACGTTAAAATGAAAAAAGTGGCAGGGATAAAAGAAAGTTCATGGAAAAAATCCTAGCTTGAGTTCTACACCCCCCATTAGGCCTCAACTAGTTCTTGGCTAAATCTGATCTATCTAAATAAAAGAGACTTCAAATATCCCAACCTCGATAAACAAGGAACCACTTCATTTTTAGGGGGTCAACGATGATTATCACAAATCAATGAAAGCTCATAATCCAAGCTATATGTGTGTGTGTGTGTGTGTGTGTATGTATGATGAAAAAGATGCACATGAGGGGTGTAAAAATATGTCTAGGAAAGGGGTAACTTAGGTCCCCATGATTGCCCCCTCTTCACCATATAAGACTCTAAGGATGTTGTGAACTTCATAGTCCGTTACACGACAATGGCATCCTCCATGAAGTAGACCCCACACCATGTCATTGAATACTTACATCTACTAATTGATGGGTCGAAATAGGAACTATTCCTCCCAGGGTTGGAAGCACCTAATAGGGCCTTGTAATAACCCTCCCATACCTAAGCAAGGTAACTTGTCCACGGGAAGACATTTGAAGATGATGCTTGTGTGAAGTACTTTGATGCCTTTTACATTGAACATGGTCTACTTTGATACTCTTATGGTTCTTGCACCCATGATGTTGATCTCACTTGATTTTGTGAGTTTGTGTTGATCTCTAGTCCTAGGTAGAATTTCCATCCTCGAGGGATTGTATGATGCTTATCTAATACTAGAGGATGTCTAATCCGCATGATGATTACACAAGGCACTTTATTGGAGGACATTAGACACTTTTGAGGAGCATTGACCTTACGATGCTTGAGGACAATTGGTGCCCCCTCGCCTTCCTCAAGTACCTTGAACACTGCCCTCTAGAGACATGACACTACCTTGAGAGCTGATGTATCTCAGAGTTGATAGGATGCTCCGAGGTTGGCATTGCACTTACTTGATGGACATTATTCCTTGAGGATATTTGATGATAATGATATGTGCCCCCTTTGGAGGGATGGTACATTGATTTCCATAATGATGTCATGCCCCAACACTACGACATCCCATTCATGATGTTTGTATAGATGTTGTGGGCAACCTAGTGGAGGATGTTGGGTTTGATGGGTTTTTGCTTGATGATTTGGCACCTATGTGATGAGGCCACATGGATTTTGAGAGTAGATGCACCCCTGGAGCCATCGTTTGCACTTTTGAGGAGAGACACACCATTTTGGAGGATGAGGCGATCCTTAGAGGGAATTTAACTCATACATGTGGGTTAATTGAGGCTTATTTTTATGTGTTATCATTGAGTTAGCTATTTCCAGGGGTTATCTTTGTTATCACAAAATCTAGCAGGCCCTAATACCACAATGGCCCAATGTCACCACAACCAAGGTCCTCTGCTCTTTACGGACTTTCACCAATGAGAGGAGTCCCGGTAGGAAGATCACTTAGAATACATATGCTAGGTTTAGGGCACAAAGTGATCAAGCTAGAGCTCATTCGAAAGAGAGGCTCAATAAAGGTATAAGGCTTCAAAGAAGCAACTCCCTCTCTAAGAAAAGCCCTAGAAAAGAATGCACGAGAACTAGGGTTTTGAGGTTTTTTGATGGTAATAGGTATTCACCAGACTGATTTTTCATTATTTTCCTTTCAATGTCACAATACATTATATACATCCCGAAGCATTCATAAACCCCAATCCATCAACCCTGGCTTAGAACATAACTGTAGCTCCCTTGGCCAGATCTACAAAATACCATGGGAAAAACCATCAGGCCTCAAAAACCATGCACAATAACCATGGGTAGGTTCGCCCACCATCCTTGGGTTCCCCCAACTATTATTGGGTCTACATAATTTTTTTTCTCGCGGCAAACCCTGTGCAAGGGGGTGAGCCCCCCTCTGCACCCGATGCAACGTAACAGTGCCTAAACCTAGTTGTGGAAAGAATATAACATGTACTCAACTTACCTAGCATATCTATTCTAAGTGATTGTCGTTAAGGGAACCACCTCTTTGAGTATTTGACCAAGGAGGCAAACTCGCTTCCTCTTTGACAATGACGCCAAAAGTGTTACCAAAAAATCTAGTAGGCCCTAAGAAGGAAAAACTTATAGGTCAAAGAGCTAGACTAAGCGACAATAATAGGACAATGGCCCACTGTCACCACAACCAAAGTCCCCTGCTCTTTACGAACTTTCATCAATGGGAGGAGTTGGTAGGAAGGAGATCACTTAGAATAGATATGCTAGGTATAGGCCACGAAGTGATCAAGCTAGAGCTCATTCAAAAGAGAGGCTCAATAAAGGTACAAGGCTTTGAAGAAGCAACTCACTCTCTAAGAAAAGCTCCAGAAAAGAAGGCACATGACCTAGGGTTTTAAGGTCTTTTGATGGTCTCGGCTCTTGCTAAATCATAAAGAATTGGCGTATCTCGCTTGCAGGTTGCTGGAATATGCTAGTGGTGTTATAAGGCAGCCACGAGGATTGATCCTGGGACCTCCCTTAGATTAGTCTAAAGAGTTACCGATTCACCATTGTTAAAAAAAAAAAAATAGGTATTCACAAGGTCATGGCCCGGGACAAGGCTTCTTATGATTTACTTCAACAAGTACCAAGCTCATACAACCTATTAGAAAGTCCTCAAGTTGAGGGAGAAGAAATTAGGGTTTCCCTCTTGGAGCAACATCTAGGGCAAGAGATTTTATGGATGAAACTCGAGTGGACGCCCACCAAACTTGGAGCATAGGTAGTTTAGACCATAAGCTTGATGTTTAGGCTCTTGAATTCCAAAAATATCTCCCTCCTAAAATTTTGCTGCAAGCCCTAGATTTTCATCCTAGCCTTAAAGGACCGAATTTTAAGAGGAAAAATTATGGAGAAAGAGGAAGTTTTCCACAAAGGACTTGGACTAATGCTTTGTCCTTTGGGCATATGGACTCTTAGGATGCTTAAGATGAGATAAAACATCTGTAAGGAGGCTCAAAATCAATGCCCTAGGTACCAATTTCAAACATTTACCTACTTCAAGAGATAATGGAGTTTCATGGAGAATTCAAGGATATTCATCCACTAGGAACATTCATTGCATGCCATGCATTAGATAACATATACAATACTCTACTAGAAAGCTATTCAAATTTAATTTTCAATCTTTAGGGCACAATTTTAGCATATTCTAGAGCAACAATTCCATACATTAAACGAATTCAAGAAAAAAATTCCATCAACATGAGGCACTTACAAAATGACATGTAATATATCCATCCAAAAATCCAAGAAGTAGCTCCAAAGAAGAAGTGTGAATCATCTCCATACATCGAAATGCATCCAAAGAGTCTCCAATAGCCAAAGAAACAAGTGCGAGTTCTTTACAAGAGAAAGAATCCAAGTGATGATGAATGGATGGGGACACCGGGGTCTCAAGGCCAAATGCCAGGGGCTCAAGGGTGGCAATGATGAGGAGTGTCCACATATTGGGTATATAGATGTAGGAGGGAGCAATCTTGGGTACATGAGTTACTCGACCTTTGCTTTTCCACCCCTTTTTGTTTGCCTTTTGTCTTGTCTTGATTTTTCTTTGTATTATTGTTTGGGGCTCCAAGAAATGAGAGTATGCTGTGTATGATGTGAAGCATTTATTACCCCCTTAAGGTGGGGTAGTTCATCGTCCACCAGGGGTTGGGACGTGCATGGGTTCCTTAATGATGTGGGGGCACTCATGGGGCTTGAGGAACCAGGGTGATGGCCATAATGATAAGGGTAGAGCTCATGTTTGACCTTTGCCTACGTGCTATATTAAATGTCCTGACCATCATTTGCATTTTATAATATTCTTTTCTTTTGTTTCTTGGTTGTGGCCATGATATGCTTTTAACATTCGTTTAGCTGCATCGACCTCTGGGGCAACATTTCCAAGTCCGACCCAGACATGTGGACTAGGGGAGAGAGTGTGCTAGTGCCTTGTGGACCCATGTTGTTTTTCCATTGTACTAGAGATCTAGGTTAGGGTCTTAGAATCATTGACACTACCAATCCAAATGCCACATCAAACTACTTTACACAACGAAATATAACAATAGTAAATCAACATGTGCACAAAATAGATAAGATAAATAGATAATTTTATTAATGTCGAACGAATGACCACATAAAGGTCAACGGGACCGTCGGTTATAATGATTACAACATGCCTAGCCAGTGGACCAAACGGTCCCCTTCCTTTATAAAAGCAGGAAATACAAACTACAAAGAGTGCAGATGCAAAGTAAAGGCTAGGTGACTAAAGCATCTTGACAATGAGCTGCGATGAAGAAGTCCTGGAGGAGAAAGAGGAGCCTCCTGAAGGAGGGGGGACTCCTAGCATCCGACGCCGATAGAAGAGGACTGAAGGAAACTTGTCAATGTCTGTTGACCCGAGGAGGAACTGGACTGCTGCTGCTGTCGTCTAGAGGATTTTGGGCGTCTCCTGGGGGAGGGTCTAGTCCTGAAGCGCTGATGGGGTCCAGTGGGATGAGACCCTCGGCGTCGCACTGATCTAGAATCATGGTCTACGGATCGATTGGTGGTTCTCTTGGTGCCCCGCGATGTAGGGAGCATCCTGAAGAAAGCTGTGATCCTCTGTGTTGTGTTCGAAACGGTGGGAGGCTGGAGAAGAAGCGAACGATGCCTGAAGGTCTCCTGAAGGTAAAGTGCCAAACATCTTTGGTCAGTGTATCTAAGGAAGCTGGCCAGGCTCTGGGGACTTTTTACAAATTTTTCAACAACCCAACTTTGTTATATTAACAAACTGTAATACAACTGACTAGGGCTCACATACCAGGGATAATGGCCCTCATACATTCACTAATACAAGACTACAACTGGGACTTGTTGTCAACAACTATGACAACCGAATTACTTGAACAAGATACATTGACTGTCTAGCTGATGTAGCACGCTATCTCAACTCCTCTTGGTCATATCTTGAACACACCTGTCCAATCCTTTGGCTCACAATCTGCAGCAACACCAACCTGCCTCTATCAATGAACCAACTCTTTTAGGTCACTGAACATTGCTCCATTCTTCCCTCTAGCTGACCATTCATCCATCAATGCATCAACACATGGGGTCTTCTTGCGGGTTGTTCACAACTCTGTTTGTAAACAACTCTAGATTGCCCACTGCTGCTCCTCAGCTCCTTTGGGTCTTCTCGCCCATTGGCTGTTCCTTAGTCCTTCAAGGACACAACTCTTAGGGACTTCTTCCCACTAGTGCCTTCTTGTGTTGCCCAATGAAGACACACTTAGGGCATGGAGGCTTGCCACCTATTACTGTCAAAAGTCCTCCAAAAATGAACTTGGTTCAGTCAAACAACTCCCTTTGACCTCCTTTCATCCTTCAAAGATCAGTCATTGAGCATCATCAAATCTTCGCCCTTCTTACAACTACCAAAGCCCTTGCCAACTGATCTAGGGCTACTAAGACCATCCACTTGCTGCCCTCCTTATAGCCTTAGAATGACCTTCAAATTTGTCCTTGACTAGGACCCCCAATCATGCACCTTTCTGCCTTGAAGACGTCCTCTTCTAACCCTCCAAAATTCTTCCGATCTGGGTCAGACTTCTCTGTGGAAGTCGACTCTATCTAGGGCATCCTTCAACTGCACAAAACCACTATTTTATCACTCCAAAGACCTCCCTATGTTGCACTCTTGCTAGAGATAAATGCGACCTATTTTAGGGATCCTAGTAGACTACTCGGCCTCCCAAAACAAGCCTTCCTCCCATCTGCAACCACAACAAAATGCCATGGCCTGCAACAGATAATTTACCACTATTTTGTGCCCAGAACAACTCACAAAAGTCTTGGCCTAATCGCCCATAGGACCTCCTATCCTCGTTGCCTTCTTCAATCCAAACCATGCCCAAGACAGTCACAAGAGCGGACCTAAAACCTTTGTCCTTCTCTCCTTCGCTTAGGATACTAGGGTTGCGCTCCTTAAGGATATTCGACCTCCTATTTTAGAATTCACATGAGGATCAAATGCCATGATTGGATGAGGAATGAGGCTCCTCCTCAGTCCTATTTATATCTTTCCTTGGAGTGTCATCTAACTCATCAAGAAGGTCACTTATGCTAAGGCCGACTTGAATTCTAAGACCTTTTCACCCACATAAAACACTCAAAAATTAATATCTTCACTTTGACAAGGGATCTCATGGTGCTTGCAGTTGCCCCTTGCTCCTTTAAGGGTGCTCTTCCATCTCCATGTACCAAGTCATCAATTCTCCTCATGGTTTTGGCCCCACACCTTTGGGTACAAAACCCCAAGCTTGGGTGCTTAGCACACAAGTGACCTTATGAAGCCAATTTTCCTCCACAACCCTCTAGCCTAGGGTTTGGACTCTGGAGTACCTTCCAAGCTACAAATGTCAACAACCCAGTGGCCACGTGGACCTAGAGAAGGAAAGTGATGAAATCGGCTCGTAACCTGTGGAGGGGAGTGAAAAATGTGGAACGAGGAAATGGGACCACGCTACCAAAATCGGGGTTTCCCAAGTAATGCCCTTCCTAAAGTCATAGGCCAATAGGGGAGATCCCATTGGATTAGGATTGAGGATTAACCCCCCATTGAAGGTGAGGGAACAAAACCATGGTCAAAGCTCTTCCTTCTTCCAAGTCACCCAATAATCCATGCCCAAGATGCCCGAGAAAAACAAGCATAAGCACTCGACTGCAAAATGAAAAACATACCTTTTGGGTTGGATTGCCCACCTTCTAACATATACTCTCAACAGATGGGCGAGGGGACATATGACTGATGCAGGGAGCGAAGATTGAATGTCACAATATATCAACTACATCGATGGATGTTAAGGGTTGCTGGATGTCGACTGAAGAAATAATTAGGAGAAAAATTCTCCTATGGGGTCACTGTTGATTTCTGGTAGCATCAGATGTGCTCGATCTCAATATTTGCAGGGAGGCTTAGACACATGTATTCCAAAATACCCAGAAAGCGTTTTGGGAAATTCCACCTGGATGGGGTTTTATTAAAACAATTAATTATTTTTAATGGGAGGTTAAGTCTAAACTTAGGGAACTAAAATAATTAAAGTATATTAATAGAAATGGGTGTGAATCTTCTAGAGAAAGACGAATATCAATTCAAGTTAATCTTAGCCCTTGATTATGTTTTAATCCGAGCCGTTGATTTCTAAATGAGAAGGTTATAAGAGAAGGCTTGATGGGCATTTGGAAAACACATCGGGAGAGAGTCTAGAGATCGATTTCTCAAGTGAGTAGCACAGAGCAGCGAGAGAGATCATCGAGTTTATTCTTGCAGTGAGGGGCAGAGATAGTTCCGGTTCGAGATTTTTCCCGAGCCGGGAATACATCGCAAAGAAGACAAAGAAGAGGACGCATTAGAGGCAACGTAGGGGCTACGCTAGGCAACGCAGAGGCAATGCTAAGCCTCTGAAGAGATCCGCAATTTTGCTGAGGATTAGTTAGATCCAGTGTCAGAGAGCCGGGGTGTGAGACCGGAGGGCTAAAAGATCAACATCCAGCTAGCAACAAGACCAGTCGAAGGGAGTGACGTAGTCTCCAGCAGGTGTAACGCAGATCTGCGCAGTGGCAGCGTGAGGCTTGTCAGTTCAGGGTTGGGTCAATGTCGAATCTCCAGTGTTATTGTGAGGTAATCCTCACTAATTCCCTATCAGTTAGATTCTCTGTGGATGGCCATATTTGGGCATCCAGATTGTATTAAGAAAAACTACTGCTTAATAATACAAATCCTCAGTTGCTGCACCGGTTTTCCCACAATGGGTTTTTTCGGGGACATTTGTCCAAAAATAACAGTGTCATATGTGTGTCTGTGTTTCTTCTGGCTCAGTTCTTGTTTCTGCATATTATTGTATGTAGTGAAGGTTGCAGTGTGATGTATTCAGTGTTTTCCGCAGAACTACTTCAAATAAATTGTTAAGTAATGAATAACAATTAGGTGAATATTTTCCAGTTGCTGCAATAGGATTCTTGTTTTCAGGAATTTTCACATGGAATCAGAGCAGTGCAGGTGAAGCAAGAGAGCAGACCAGAAGAGCTCAGTGTTGAAGAGAAAGAGGAAGATCGAATAGTTGCGTAGACAACAGATTGAATCCCCAAGGGTTTGCGTAGTCCAGTCCAGGAAGGAAAAGATTTGCGAGGAAGTCTCTCTCTGATTGAGTCTACAGAAAGGTAGGAATTTCCAGCTCGTGATTTGTCAGTAGCAGAGGGAGCAGCGCAGCAGCAGATTCAATGCAGAGCAGTTTTCTGTGGGATGCAATTTTTTTGCGGTGTTTGCTGGGGCTGAAAAGCGTCAAAATAAGGAAGAAGACACTTATTTGAGGGAATTTATTCCTCAATGAATTTCGAGCCAAGGAATTCTATTTCTTAGTTGCAGAGTAGCAGTAGCGAGGAGTAGATTTACTAACTCTAGTAGGGAGTGCGTAGGCCAGCCTAGCAGCTGCGTAGAGGAGAGAGGGAGAAATTCGTCTTTTTTTGTTGGCAGAGATGGCAGCTAATGGGCTGAGAGATCAAGATCGGTTGGAGGGTGCCTCCAACTATGTGATCTGGTAGGCAAGGATCAGATGCCTGCTAGATGAGCATGATCTCAAAGCTTTCATTGATGATGTAGTAGCTGTCCCCGTGGATCAGGGTTGGAATTTCAAAATAGATCCACCTGTCAAATTTTTCGCTTTTCACAGTCTTAGCGAAGAATCTGGATGGTTTTTCAAAAATTTTAACTATATTTGACGGGAAAATCACCCTGTGATGGGCAATATGCTCGTCAAATTCCATCCCTGCTGTGGATGCAGATCTGTTGAAAATGGCGAAAGCTAAGCGTTTGATCCTTGACGGAGTGAGGAATCATGTAGTATGTCACATCGCTGGCAAAGGGACTGCCACAGGGATGTGGGATGCCTTGGAGACGTTTTATCAAAGATCTTCGAGCACCGGAAGATGTTCTTGCAGGAGAAGATGCGATCTACAAGGATGCAGAAGGGAGAACACATTGATTCGTTTCTTGCAAAGCTTTAGGAATCCCGAGATCAATTGGCAGGTTAGGATCAATGCCTCAAGGGATCGAGATGGTAATACTGGCCTTGAATTCTGTTTCAGAAGAACGGCAAGTCTTTGTCCAGAGCATCCTGGGCAGACAAAGGTTTCCTGATTGGGAATCGATGTGGACTGCTCTTCAGCAGGAAGCGATGAGGCGAGATATGATCAAGTGCAAACTTGATGGCAGCAGTAGCAGTGGGTCGAAGCCCGAGGAGGAGGAAGAGAATGTAGCCCTTGCATCTAAGGGGCAACAGGAGCAGCGGAGGCAGAAAAAGGACGTCTCAAAAATCAAATGTTTTAGGTGTGGTGAGATGGGTCACTACGCTATGCAGTGTCCTCTCAAGAAGAAGGACAAGGATGAGAAACATGATCCGCAAGCTGCAACTGCAAGGATCGAGGAGGAGGAGTTTGCGATGATTGCCCACATTTCTCCAGGGGAGAATTGGGGTGATCTAGAACTGTAGTTCGAAAGAGTTGCAGTTGGGCAGGATCCTTGAGGAGTCCACCTCTTGGATCAATACCTTGCTACAGGAGCCCATATCAAAAGTAGTAGGATGGACCAGTGTCAGTTGGTGCAGAGGGGTGCCAAAGTGATAGTGGAGTCGCTAGAGAGCGCCAGAGACTGAGCAACACAAAGCAGAGTTGGTAGCAGTGCAGTAAGGCACAACACAAAGTCAACAACAACGCAACAACTTCAGAGGGTCAGCACAAAGACTAGTAGCAGTCAGACCTTCAGTATCAGATGCATCATGTTGAACACTTATTTTAGTATTTTGGATGTTTTTCTGCAATGCAGATGTAGTTGGCAGCAGTATGCAGGGTCAACAGCAACATAGTTGCAACAACGTAGTAGTTGGTGGGAAACAGTGTCAGACATCAACATCACAGAGGGAGATGTTACAAAATCAGTGTGATACTTTAGCAGGATGCATTACTAGAGCACATTCCTCGCTAAGAGGGAGTGTTGATTTCTGGTAGCATCGGATGTGCTCATCTCAAATTTTGCAAGGAGGCTTAGACACATATATTCCGAAATACCCAGAAAGCGTTTTGGGAAATTCCAACCGGATGCGGTTTTATTAAAATAATTAATTATTTTTAATGGGAACCTAAGTCTAAACTTAGGGGATTAAAATAATCAAAGTATATTAATAGAACTGGGTGTAAATCTTCTAGAAAAAGTCAAAAATCAAATCAAGTTAATGTTAGCCCTTGGTTATGTTTTAATTCGGGCCGTTGATTTCTCAACGAGAAGGTTATAAGAGAAGGCTTGATGGGCATTTGGAAAACACATCGGGAGAGAGTCTGGAGATCAATTTCTCAAGTGAGCAGCGCAGAGCAGCCGAAGAGATCATCGAGTTGATTCTTGTAGTGAGGGGCAGAGATAGTTTCGGTTGGAGATTTTTCTTGAGCCAGGAATACATCGCAGAGAAGAGGACGCAGAAGAGGCATCGTAGGGGCTACGCTAGGCAGCGTTAAGCCTCTGAAGAGATCCGCAATTTTGCTGAGGATTAGTCAGATCTAGTGCCAGAGAGCCGGGTTGTGAGACCGGAGGGCCAGAAGATCAATATCCAGCCAACAAAAAGACCAGCCGAAGGGAGTGACACAATGCCCAACAGGTGTGATGCAGATCTACGCAGAGGTAGTGCAGAGGCAGCGTGAGGCTTGTTAGTTCAGGGTTGGGTTAGTGCTGGATCTCTAGTGTTAGTGTGAGGTAATCCTCACTAATTCTTTGTCCGTCAGATTCTCTGTGGATACCCAAATTTGGGCCTCTAGATTGTATTAAAAAAAACTATTGCTTAATAATACAAACCCTCAATTGCTTCACTGGTTTTCCCGCATTGGGTTTTTCTGGGGACATTTGTCCAAAAATAACGGTGTCATATGTGTGTCTATGTTTCTTCTTGCTCAGTTCTTGTTTTCGCATATTATTGTATGTAGTGAAGGTTGTAGTGTGATGTATTTAGTGTTTGTCGTAGAACAACTACAAATAAATTGTTAAGTAATGAATAACAATTAGGTGAATATTTTCCAGTTGCTGCAATAGGATTCCTGTTTTCAGGAATTTTCACAGTCACCCACTTTTGGTGGGTAACAAGCTTGTGACTTATCCATCTTGTAATCGTGATTTAATATTATTTTAGCCTTTTAGGATAAATTTAAGGAAAATCGACCTGGTTTCCCTCATATAAATAGAGGGAAATCAAATTTCCTAAGATCATTGTCACACTTGAAGATCACCGTGATAACTCGAAACATGTCTTCTGAGATAACACTGAGAGCATTCTTGTGATTTCCGAATTACCGAGATAATCTAAACTTCTTGTCTGTGATTTATGCGAAGTCCTCACATTGGTATTTATAGTTGTTCGTCCACCATTAATGAGCTGACATGATCATGTGAAGAGATGTGTCCTTATATTAGGCTGACATGCATTCTTTGAGGGAAGCCGACTTGAAGACTTGATGAAGAGGTTGAGTTGAAGACTTTGCTGGAGAGGATGACTTGATGGAGGAGTCAAAACAATAAATTGACTTTGACTCGATCCTAAAGCCTACAATGGAGGCTTGACCTATAAACATTGACCAAAACTTGAAACCCATGCTTTAACAAGTCAATTAAACAATAATAAAATTCTTTTCTTTTGACAAATATATTACATTTTTGACTTCAAGTACAATGAAGACCGAACCTAGTTACATTCTTCAACACATTCTCTTAGCTTTGGCCATCTCTTTCTTGAAGGTAGCCAACTGTTGTGCGTTTGTTGGCTCTGCATTGACATTTGTCATGAACTCCTTCAGCCATGCTCATCCAACAAGAATTTCATTCTGGCCATCCTTACACCAAAGTTAGAGTTTCCATCAAGTTTTTCTTGATCCCCGAGTCTTTCTATGGCCATCTCTGCAAGTCTCAAATAAAATAGACTGGATCTGGAAATCTCCTTCTCTTCCTGCTTGGCCTTCTTCTGTTAGTCACACTCACTTAGGAATGAGTAGATCTTCTCCTGCTTACCTCCAGAAGTCCTTCTTCGGTTCTCACACTGCCTGCTACTCCACTACTGGGCAACTCGCTTTACCTTCCAGAAGTCCTTCTCCAGAATCTGGCACACACACCACTGCTCCTAAATCTCACACTAGCTGACTGGTAAAAATTGCTATAGCCTACTGCTACTAGAAATCACAAATCTCTTCTTGGAAACTGGAAACCCTCTGAGAAATTTTGGAAATATCCTCCCAGTGTGCTTTTGTGAAAAATCCACAATTGCAATAACCTGGAAATTATTCTTCTAATTGATGCAACTTATTTTTCTTCTATTAATTAATTAACAACAAACAACGAATAACTCACAACTACAATCGTCACAATTAAATAAATGTTGCGGAAATAAATTAGGAATTCAAAAGTAGATGCACACACATAAAAATAACACCAAGTAATTTTGGATTAACGTCCCCAGAAAAACCCTAAAGGTAAAACTGATGCAGTAGATGAGGGTTTATATTTTATTATCTTTAGCAAATTGCAGAGTGCATAGATCTGCTTGCTAGAACACTGGCCAAGCTCCAGAAAATTTACTCCACCACTCCAACTAGTAGATTGATCTAGAAACCCTCTATTTCCCTTGCAAAATCAAACTCGACCTCCAACAGTAAATGCACAAAAAACATTGTTGCAGGAAATACACACTTGCTGGAAGCTGAGAACTATTGATCCTGCTCTCCTCTTGGTGATCTTGCACTCACACTAGGCAAGTAGATCTATCCTTCAGATTTGATCCCGACAACTAGAATAGTGATATGCTACCTAGATCTGCATACTGGAGAAACTCACACGACCTTACTGTTGGAAAACTTGGCCTCTACGAATTTTAGTGGAAACCTCCCTTGCAAACCCTCTCTTCAATTTCTGTTGATCCTCTCACTAATGTTTAGTTGGCTCGAACTTTTCCCTCATTGAATGCTACGTATTGGGAGATTCACACTGCACTTCTCTCTTGCTCCTTTGACTTCTCCAAGCTCCATCAACTTGCTCTTATAATTCTCTCGCTGGAGGACCAATGGACAAGATCTAATCGTGATTGATGGCTCAAATCATTTAGACTCTGTCAAATTACTTTTGACAATCTCTAGAGCAAAAGTCGATTTCCTTAATTAATATACTTTAATTAAATTAAAATAGAAATTTTAATTAATTTAATTTAATTAAGGTGTTTCAGAGTCATATCTCATGAAACCATTTTTGGGTATTGGAGATCTCATGTTCCTTAACCTCTTTGACACCTTAGAGACTAGAACATCTATCCAATGCTCTACCATATTCATAAAAAAATAACACTCCCTCTTAGCGAGGAAGGTGCTCTCCTCAACATCCTTCATGTAAACCTGTAGCTAGATTGTCCACGCTGCTAATGTTTGACATTTGTTACACCTCCTTTCTTCACATCTCATGCTGATCTGACTCCCTGTCACTGGAAATCACTGTGAAGAAACCAACTAGTAAACATTGTCCATCAAATACTGTGCATACTCAGATCTACCTCAGACTATTGCCTCTATTGCACTGTTGCTGAAACTATTGCAATATTGAGTTTGATCTCCTTTGAACTTGAAGCTCTATGTTTCCATAGGGTTGCTCCCTCTAAAGCTAAACTCCCCTTAAGTCTCAATCTCCCAAAGGGAAATTACTTTGGTTGGAACTGCGTCTACACCCTGCAACTGAGCAATTCGCACTACTCGTGCCACTGCAACTAGCTTTGCACTGTCTCTGATTGCAACTACCTTTGCTGACACTGAACCTGCTACTATTATATTGTGTGCCCATGTAGCAAAAATGTTGATCCTACTGCAACAACTGAAACTGATCTGACTGTTCTCCATGTTGCACTTGCACTGAACCCTGCCCATCTTGAGACACTGAGGTATGAAACCCCTCCTCCACCTGGAGGTATTGTTGCTATTATTGCAAACTCCTTCAATTTGGCGGCCAACCCATCGATCGCTGCCAAAGCTGCTTTGTGCTCTTGCTTCTAGTCCTTCTTCCTTTGAGGACACTGGGAGATGTAGTGGCCAAATTCACCACACCCGAAGCACTTGACCTTCGATAAGTCTTTCTTCTTCTTTTCTCCTCCCATTGAGCCTTATCCCTGACTGGGACCCTTATTCACCTTTTCCTTACTTGCAAGCGCTGCATTCTCCTCATATTCCTCCTCCTTCGGTCCCTTGCTGTTGCTGATGATAATACTTGCTACAAGACAGAGCCTTAGCTCCTCCTGAGTGAAGTCACTCCAGAATCGATCCCATCTAGGTAGCGTATCTCGCCCAAAAATAACTCGGTCAAAAGTATGCCAAAGTTAGAGGCTCCGTCAAGTCTCTCTTGTTCCCTAAGACTTGCTATGGCCATCTCTACGAAACTTAAGTATGTTGGAGGTCAATGAACTAGAACTCCCTTTTCTCTTTTTGGCAACTGAATCTGGCTTCTTCTGCTACTTGCACTCATCCTGGAATGTGCAGATCTAGCCTATGGAAATTCGTACAACCCCGGATTTGCCTCTAGGTAAGACTTCTAGCCTCCCTCTACCTCTGGAAGAAATCCGCTTTGCATTCCGGACACTGATCCAACCTCCGACAATTGAACAAACTCTCTTCCAACAACTTGCACTGCTTCCAACAATTGAACAAACTCTCTTCCAACAACTTGCACTGTTGGACTAGCTTGTTGAGATTTTGTGTATTTGGGGTAGCATCAGTTGTGCTCTAGGTCCCA
Source organism: Pinus albicaulis (assembly GCA_034641835.2). NCBI lineage: Eukaryota > Viridiplantae > Streptophyta > Pinopsida > Pinales > Pinaceae > Pinus > Pinus albicaulis. The sequence goes on from CM076571.1 coordinate 168,588,634, forward strand.
AATTTTGAGGAAGGACTAGAGTTCACCTGATCTACAAGACCCAGAAATGGATTTGGGAAATTTCATCTGGTTTAGGAGATATTAAATTAATTAATTATTCTAATGAATTTCCTAAGTTAAAACTTAGGAAAATAAAATAATCAAAGTGAATTTAATTAAGCATGTGATGAAATTGTCTTAAGTCACACGGATTAAGCTTTCTTTTAATCTTAGCCATTGATTCAATATCTGATCATGGCCGTTGATTTGTCAACGAGAAAAGTATAAAGGAAAAGCTTGGGGTCATTTGTAAAGACACACAGAGGTAGAGCACTGAAGCTAAGCTGAGATTCCAGGGCAGGGTTTGCTAAGAATACTTAGAAGTGTTTCAGCTACAGAGAGGGGAATTTAGGCCAAGGGGATGATCTGATCTCAAGGTGTAGAATACACAAGAGGCAGAGATCAGCTCAAGGACAATGCAGAAGAAGAAAGAAGCAGCAACAGCAAGGACAATGCAGTCCCTCCAAGGACAGCGTGATTTTCAGCAGGAAACCCTCAGAGGGTTACGTAGAGACCCTAAGGGGCAGCGTAGTGACTGTGTCACCCAGTCTGGGGTAATGCAGTCTCTTTCGGAGCAGCGCTGAGGATTTGAGGGGCTTCAGAGGTTGACGCATAGTCTTCAGGGGCAGCGTTGGGGTTTCTAGGCCCTAATCTTGGTTGAGTTCTGTAAATCCCGTTTGAGGGTGTGGATCAGTCATTATTTTGGCCCTAGATCAGCTAGTGAGTTGTAGATCTAGTATATTCTCTATCGGGATTTCCAGATCTGGAACCCAGATTTGTGTATTCAGAAATATTCTTAATAATAGAACCCTCCAGCAGCCAGAGGCTGGTTTTCCCACATTGGGTTTTTCTGGGGGCAGTTTGTCCAGAAATAACTGTCACTTTGTCAATGTGTGCATGTGCTTATTCTAGATTTGAATTGGTAGAGATCTGTTATGTGTTTTGCTTCGATGTTAATTTGAATTTATTCAGTTGATAACTTATATAAGTAGGAGGAGCTTAACCGGATTAACAGTAATAATTTCTGCAGAAGAATTAAGGTTCAGAAATTTCTACATGGTATCAGAGCAATTGCAGATCTAGAAGGATCACCAGCTAAAGAATCTGAAGGATCTAGCTGTAGAAAGTCGCTGGAAAAGTAGCAGAGAAGCAGATCTGAAGGGACAACGCAGTTTTCAGGAGTAGATTCACGCAGAGGGAAGGGTGACGCTGTCCAGCGCTGTGTCCTAGCAAGCCCACGCAATCACTGCGCAGAGGCAGCTCAGAAACAATGCTGGTTGGGTCTAAAGCCAGCCAGTGTGATACAGATCTGAATCTGTCGGATCCATAAAAGTCTGCAGAAAAGTTGGAGAAATTGAAAAGAGTTGGTGGTGTTAAATTTTTGAAGTTTTTTAGATTTTTAGCCTTAGCACAAGTGACAAAGATTGGGAAGAGATCAGCTTCTCAGAGAGTTTCTTGCCAAAGGAAACTTGCAGTTTGATCAGAGGATCAAAGAAGTAGCTGAATCATAGTTGATTTGGTAGATTTCCAAAGAGGGAAATTAAGTGTCAGAGGGAGCAGAGGGTGCCCAGTTCGTAAAGGACCCTAGATCCAAATCTCTAGTATAGAGAGGATGAGCTCCGACACATTCTGAGCAGATGGCTCCTCATGGACTGCATGATCAGGATAGGCTAGAGGGCCTCTCAAACTTTTCGGTTTGGAAGGCAAGGATCTTGATTGTCCTTGAGGCATACGGTCTATAAGAGACCATGCAGAGCGGACTCTGGCCACAGCGACAGATGCGGATCTCCTACGGAAGCATAGGGAACCTGCTGGGCATGCCAAGCAGTTGATAATGGACAGTATCAAGGACCATATTGTACCACACATAGCTGAGAAGAGGACAACTAACGAAATGTGGAAGGCCTTGACTTCCCTGTATGAGGGAAAATTAGTCCAAAGAAAGATGCTGTTGGAGGCCCAAATGAGGTCATTCATGATGACCAAGGGAGAATACATCGAGCATTTCCTCTTCAGATTGCAGTCAATCAGGGATCAGCTGACTTCAACGGGTGCAACTGTAGATGATGCAGTGATAGTTAGGACCGCCGTCAATGCAGTCACGGATGAGTGGGAAACCTTTGTCCAAAGTATCTTGGGCAGAGCGGACCTCCCAGATTGGGACAACTTGTGGTCAATCCTGCGGCAAGAAGAACTACGCAGATTCACCAAGAAGCAACACAACCCTGGGTTGAGCAAAGTAAAGAAGGAAGAGGAGGAAGATGCAACCTTGGCATCGAAGAAGCAGCCAAAGAAGAAGAAGGATCTTTCAAAGATCAAGTGCTTCCAGTTTGGTGAAATGGGACATTTTGCCAACCATTGTCCAGAAAAGAAAAAGGACAAGGAAGCATCTTCTTCCGAGGTAGCTGTGGCAAATGATGGGTCAGGAGATGATGTAGCCATGAGTGCTTATGAACCATGGAGGTGGGGTGACATGGAGTCTGATTACACTGGTAGAGTTGTAGCTGTGCATCGTTCTTTAGATGCCAGCACAGATCTGTAGCCTATGGAGCTTCAGTGATGAGGATGCAACCCATTTGACTCGTTTGTCAAAGATTGGGCAGGAGATTCAGTTTTTTCTCTCAACAACTGAAGTTGCAGTGCAACAGATCAACAGTGACAGTGCTATGAGTAGCACAGATGCAACATATTGAGAGGCAGCTGCAGTATAGTGGTTGTAGTGGCAGTGGTAGAGTCATGGGCAGTAGTACAGAATGGCAGCAGCAGTGCAGAGTTGAGTGGCAGGAGGCCAAGCTTCAGCAGCATAGAACCAGTGCCCAAATTCATGTAATGCATAGTGTGATGTATTGCTAGAGCACACCCTTGATGCTAAGAGGGAGTGTTGAGATTTTGTGTATTTTGGGTAGCATCAGTTGTGCTCTAGGTACCAAATTTTGAGGAAGGACTAGAGTTCACCTGATCTACAAGACCCAGAAATGAATTTGGGAAATTTCATCTGGTTTAGGAGATATTAAATTAAATAATTATTTTAATGTATTTCCTAAGTTAAAACTTAGGAAAATAAAATAATTAAAGTAAATTTAATTAAACATGTGATGAAACTGTCTTAAGTCACATGGATCAAGCTTTCTTTTAATCTTAGCCATTGATTAAAGATCTAATCTTGGCTGTTGATTAGTCAACGAGAAAAGTATAAAGGAAAGGCTTGGGGTCATTTGTAAGACACACAGAGGCAGAGCACTGAAGCTAAGCTGAGATTCTAGGGTGGGGTTCTAAAGAATTCTCAGAAGTGTTTCAGTTGCAGAGATGGGAATTTAGACCAAGGGGATGATATGATCTCGGGGTCTGGAATACACAAGAAGCAGAGAAGAGATCAGCAAAGACAACGCAGAGGAAGGCAGCAACAGACGGCAGCAGTAGCAGACAGCCCCAGCGCAGCAGTAGACGACACCAGTAGCAGCAGTAGACGACAACAACAGCAAGGACAACGCGATTTTCAGGAGGCCTTCCAAGGTTGACGCAGAGCCCAGCAGGGGCTTCAGAAGCTGACGCAGTGTCTTTCAGGGGCAGATCTAGGGTTTCTAGTCCTAGATCTCGCTGAGTTCTGTAAATCCCGTTTGAGGGTGTGGATCAGTCAGTGTTTTTGGTCTTAGATTAGCTAGGCGCTGCAGATCTAGAGTTTTCTTTGTAAGGTTTTCCAGATCTGGAACCTAGAGTTGTGTATTTAGAAATATTCTTAATAATAGAGCCCTCCAGCAGCCAGAGACCGGTTTTTCCACATTGGGTTTTTTCGGGGACAGTTTGTCCAAAAATAATTGTCACTTTGTCTATGTGTGCATGTGCTTATTGTAGATCTGAATTGGTAGAGATTTGTTATGTGTTTTGCTTTGATGTTAACTTGAATTTATTTAGTTGATAACTTGTATAAGTAAGAGAAGCTTAACTGGATTAACATAAACAATTTCTGCATAAGAATTAAGATTCAGAAATTTCTACATTTGAGACTCCATTGATATACTGATGTCGATTGGGTTAGCAGAGTGGTGGGTCGCAAGAGCACATCTGGATGTTGCTTCACCTTGGGTTTTGCTTCGATATCTTGGATGAGCAAGAAGTAGAAGTCAGTGGCTTTGAGCACCGCTTAGGCCGAATACATTGCAACCTAAGAAACCAGATTCGTAGGGTGGGGCCCACGAGTCTCGAATCCGTCGTATCAGATATGATACGTACGGATTCGTACCCATTTCATAGGATTCGATCATGTCCGTACAGGACATGTCGAATCCCGATCGTGTCCTGTACGGACATGATCGAATCCCGTACAGCTGGATTCGACCAGCGAAAAAGTGCGAGGTTTAAGTTATAAAAGTGGGGTTTCGACCATTCTTTCTCACAGTTGTTTGTTTGTGAAGTGAGCAAGGAGCAAGGGTTAGCAAGGAGAAAGGGAGTTTTTTCAAAGAGATTCGAGCATCTGGTAAGGGCGCTGCCCCTCTATGTTTTTGCATTTAGTTTGCTGTTAGTGTTTTCATGTGCATATGTTTTATATATTTGGTCATTTTTGTTTATTTTTTACAGTATTCATGGCTCAATCAAGGGCAGCAAGACATGGGCAAAGAAAGGGGAAGAATGTCCCCATTGGAGATGCCCCTCCTATCCCTATTTCATCAGGGTTTGCAAGTATTCCATCTATTGGAAGTGGGGCTGCAACAACAGCTTCAAATGTTCAGGGAAAACAAACTCATGAACCCAAATACCCATTGTGGAAATATGTGACAAGAGAGGCAGGGCCAGGCAGCAAGGCAAAGGGAGGAGGCAATGTTTCATGGAAATGCAATTTTTGCAACTCCCATTTCACTAGCACATATTTCCGTGTGAAAGCTCATTTGTTGGGTTTGCCAGGTTGTGGCATTACAACTTGTATAACAGTTGAATCGCCACAGAGGAAGGAATTGGAGAAAGAGAAATTTGTTGGTGTGGCAACTGTGGCATCAAAGTCAAAACAAAACAAGAATGATGACCCCCTTCCATTCTTAAGGAAAAGCAGCAACAATTTCACTTTTGAGAGTTTTAGTAGTGGACAATTAGCAAAGAGAAAGGCAACCGCAATTGGTCCAATGGACAAGATTTTTCAAAAAGAGAAGAGGGAAGAGCTTGATCTCACCATTTCATTTTTTTTCTATCAGAACTTCATATCCTTTAATATTGCACGGTCACCTCTATTTATTGAGACGTGTCGAGCTCTTAGTCATGGGGCTCCATCAGGGTATGTGCCTCCTGGGTCAGAGAAGCTCAAAACCACATTGTTGACAAAGGCAAAGAAAGAGGTGGACAAAATGCTTGAGCCATTTAAATCAGCATGGCCAACATCTGGGGTTAGCATTGTTTCTGATGGATGGACATATCCAACACGCAACCCACTCATCAACTTCATGGTGTCATCCTTGAATGGTCCAGTTTTCTTGAAATCAGTGGATGCACTTGGACAGTACAAGGATGCACAATATATGGGTGAGTTATTTATTAAAATTTTTGAAGATGTAGGTGTCGATTCTTGTGTGCAAATCATTACAGATAATGCACCTGTTTGCAAGGCTGCTGGCATGATTGTGGAAGCAAAATATCCACAAATATTTTGGACACCTTGCATTGTCCATTCATTGAACTTGGCATTGAAATCTATTGCCTCTGATGTGCTTTGGATTGGAGCCATTATTGAGGATGCACGGCATATCCGCAGTTTTGTACAAAACTATATAAATGCCCTCACTATCTACAAGGAGTACATCAATCTATCATTGTTGAAGATTGCGGATACACGGTTTGCCTCTTCATTCATCATGTTGAAGAGGTTGAGGGAGGTCAAGACTGCTCTTGGGGCCATGGTTATTTCAGAGTTTTGGTCTTTTTGGAGAAAGATAGATCAAGCAGCCTCAAAGAAAGTGAAGGACACAGTGTTGGATGATATCTGGTGGGAGAAGGTAGATCTTGTTATTCAGATCATGGAGCCTATCATTTCCTTCCTTCGATTTGTAGATACAGACCAACCCATCCTAGGAGAGGTTTATGAGGGATGGGATTCCATGATTGAGTTTGTGAGGACCATTGTTTTACAGAGTCAGTGCCCAAAGTATGAGACATCACCAGAGGCCTTCACCAGCATACAGGATATTCTTGTCAGTAGATGGGACAAGAATTGCACACCTTTACATTTTTTGGCTCACTCCTTGAACCCAAAATACTACAGCCATGAGTGGCTGAATGGTGGACCTTCCCGCAGATTCCCTCCTCACATGGATGGTGAAATCTCATAGGGGAGGAAAGATGCATTCCGGAGGGGATTTTTCAGGAGAGGGCATCCCTTGATGAGGTGGAGGATGCCTTTCAAGAGTTTTCCACTGGCACTGGGCGATTTGCAGGCTATGATGTGATTCAAGACAGGGGGGCTAAGAAGCCCTATTCTTGGTGGGCAACTCATGGGGCAACAATCCCTCCTCTACAACAGTTAGCCATGAGGCTCCTCTTTCAGGTGACTTCATCATCTTGTTGCGAGAGGAATTGGAGCACATATGGGAATTTGTATAGTGTGAAGAAGAGTGTGAAGAAGAGCAGGCTTGAGCAGTCCAGGGCAAAGACAATGGTGTATGTGCACACCAACCTTCCTCTCTTATACAGGCAGAGGGAGGATTGGTTGAAGGGAAAGACAAAGATGTGGGATGTCTTTCCTGATGATATGGGTCTGGACAACAGTGTTGAGTTGGCATTGGCCAACTTGGATCTCAATGCGCCAGTGCTAGAGCCTGTCACATTTGATGATGGCGATACAGTAGAGACGTCATCCTCCACACCAACAGATGCAGAGATGATAGAGGAGGAGGATGCAGCAGAGGAGAGCAATGGTGAGCATGATGATCAGGATAAGGACAATGATGCTGATAATGATGATGAGGATTGATGACTCTGACTCATTGAGGCTTCGGGCTTGTAGTCTTGTAGACTGTAGTTGTTTTTTATTTTCTATTTCTATTTGCCATTGGCAATGTACTTATGTAACACATTTTGATTTTGACGACTTAATGAGAAAACTACAATATCTTACTATCTTGTCTTTCTGAGTAAATTTGTAAATTGTAATATGTATGATTGACAATTGTATGATGTATCTACTATCAATGAATCAATGTATCATGTATGAGTATCTAAGATCTTAAATCTATGTTTGAATCAATGAATTTGTATGAATTTATGTTAAAAATTATCTAATTTTTAATATATATATATATATATCTATTTTTTTTTTTTAATAAAATAATATATAACGTATCCGAACGTGTCCTGTTTCGGGGGTCACCGTGTCCCGAATCCGATTCTCAAATCCGCGTGTCCATCGAATCCCGAATCCCCGTGTTAGGTGACTTAGATTGCAACGAGTATGGCCTGTTGTGAAGCTTTTTGGTTGCGAAAGCTCTTCAGTGAGTTGTTCGGGCATGTGCTAGATACCACTGTTATCCTTTGTGATAACCAGAGTGGGATTCATCTTTCTGAGAATCCTGTGTTCCACGATCGATCCAAGCATATTGATATCAAGTACCACTTTATTCGGGATATGGTATAGCGAGGCGCCATAAGGCTCAATCATATAGGAACTGATGAGAAGGTCGCGGATATTCTCACAAAGTCCCTGGGGAAGGTCAAGTTCGTAACCTTCTGTGAGAAGCTTGGAATCGTGGAAAGACCCTATTCTGAGGGTCCTACTTGAGTTGGACTATGAGCTCTAGGAGCTCCAGGGGGCTTGGGGATATAGCTTCTTGGAGCTATAAGCACATACGGGGCTAGGCTTGTTGAACCTTCTTGTGCTTCTGCCCCACCGTTATGATATTGAGTTGGTTCGCCTCTCTTTGATTTGTGCCCTGCACACATCCTACTCATGGAGTTTCAGACTCATGGGAAGTAACTCTCATTTGGCCAGTGAGGTGGGAAATGTGGATAGAGACCATAGCAAGACTGATGGACGCATCGGAGATTGCCGTACTCTCTATGTCTAGGATGGCACGTGTCCAACACCTTGATTTGGGATCAAGTATGATGAGGTTTTATCCTTTAAACTAACTTCGGGTCAGTAAACTAACTTCGGGTTAGTATGAGACTCTTTTTGAGTTCCAGAGAGGTTTTTACCACTAAGTTGACTTCAGCTCAACTGAGTGTGATGTCTTTGTTACTCACCTTTTTTTAAAGAGCCAGCAAAGCAAGTTACGGCGAGATGACACATGGTGTTTGGTTTCGTACATGATGGATGGCACTTGTGGACAAATGGAGTTCTCCCTAGTTGAGAGCGAGTGTTAATTTTGGGCAACTAGGTCCAAACTCCATGTTGCACTGCTCATATGACGATGGTCATATTTTTGTTGGATTCCTCTTTCAGAGAGGTGCAAGATTGATCTAAAGATCATCTTGATCGAATGAGTAGAACATTGATTTTGAATTTATTTTCCACATGTGCAAGGTCGGCCAGATTTATCCCACATGCTTAAGAAATGTGTCACACACCCTCATTGATGAATATAAATTGGAGAGACTTGGAGGTCATTTTCTCATCATCTCATCATACATTCTCTCATTGTGATGTGATTGGTTCGATAGCCTTTGGAGGCCTTTTTCTTCTCACACGTGTGGAAAGATGCTGCTGTTTTCTGCGCTGATCTGTTTAGGGCTTTCTTGTTTTTTGCGTTGATCTGTTTAGGGATTTTCTGTTGTAGCATTGACCATGGTCAACCCTTGGTCGTTTGACCTCAATCTTCTACAGAAATTCCGATTTTAGGAGGCCATACAGCTGGGCATTAAAATCGAGGAATTCCGAGCTATTTGACCGAAACCCTTGTTTGCTGCGTTGACTTTTCTGAAGCTGCCTGCGTTGACTTTTCCACGCTGTCCCTGTTGGAAATGTTGTCATTGATGGCAAAGGAGGCAGCAGAGGCAGAGACAGGCAAAGGAAGCAGCAGAAGCAAAGGAGAAGACAGCAGGTAACATTTATAGGGAGCATAAGAAGAACAGAGACAGGGCAGCAAAAAGAGAAGTAAGGAGTAGCATCAGTCAAGTGAGGACAGTAGAAGAGGGCCATTTGATAGCAGACCTAGAGAGACAGAGTAATGAGGATAGAAGGTAAACTCTGTTTATACAACAATAGGAAACTCTGTTTATATTAATGCTGCATAAAATTTCATGTTAACCGAATCCAGAATATTTGAGTTTTAATTAAAGAGCCGAGAAGGTGTGTGGCCCACGAAGTTGTGGAGGAAGCCTTATTGAAGAGAAACGAAGGAAAGGACCTTCGGTTATACAATGGTGATTTCGATATCAGGTCAGAATGCGATTACACAATTGGAATTTGTTGAAAGTGAAGTGGCATGGCGCACTAATTAAGACCAAGTCAACACAGTGTTGGAGAGAAGAATTTTACGAACCCTGCAAATGGAGAGCGAGTCCCTAATTGAGGTAACAGTATCTCATTCCTTGAATGAATCCACGAGGAAGGGCAAAGGTTCGAAACTGTTCGACACAATGGAACAGTGAATAGCGTGGCCAATTCATGTAATGGACCAGCGTTGTAGAGCCAAATCGAGATCATGGGGGATTGTTACATCTCAACGGAACCATGCAAGGAAAGAATAAACACGAGCAATGGTGTAGAAGGCGGAACTTCGGTGGCAGAGCGATGGAGTAAGTATAGCCATGGCACAGTAGAAAAAATCGAAATCGAAGCTATAAAGAATGAAACGGAACTTGGAGTGGGGAGTAACCGGAACCACAAAGGAATGAACAGTAACGACGGTTTGGAACACCAGACGGTTTTCATCGCATTGCCTTTGTACGATAAGCGGTATTTCCAAATCGAAAGCGATCAATGCCATCAGCTGACACGTGGCCTTAAGCGGTTTGGAGATACCGCTCTCATCGCGAGTTAAAGTCTGTGCATCTAACTCGTGCGATTGTCGTAGGATCGGAGGGTTGAAGCGTAATAAGACAGCGACCGTTGGATGTGAGCGAAAGTTAACCACTGGGCCCCAGTTCATCGCTTAAGTTCGGAGGACTAAACTTCGTGCGATCTAACTGCGTGACCACCGTTGATTTGCCAGAGGGGAACGCGATAAGACCACAGCGGTTGATTGAGGAGGCACTATTATGTGAAGTCGGAGTTATAGGTGTTATGTGTGAATTGTGGCGGACCCGATGTGTTTATGAATGTGACTCATATATGTTAGAGGTCCGGCTTAAAAGGTATGCCATCGCATCGGAAAAGGGCGGAACATCGGAACATCCCATAGAAGGATGTGATTGCGATCAATCGCATCGGGACAATTACAAAGGATCCAATCACAATTGGAAGAATTCAGTTGCGATTAACAGTTGTGGGCCCCGAACCTTTCAAATGTTAGAGTTGGTGATTCGATTTTTTTTTGGATTGGATCGTAATATAAGACCCAAGGCTTATCTAAAGTCTTACAACATTTGATCGCAATATATGAATATAAAGTGGCCAATACATAATGCGATTTATTATAAAGGACGGAGGTCAATATGACTTGTGATGCAGGCTTTAGACAAAAGGTGAATATTTATTTGAAGAGGCAATAAAGCGATAGCTCGACTTGGAGTTAAGCCGAAATATTGATGCATATCAATATGCATACATGGTGATATATTTATATATAACAGAAGAGTGAGGGTAGTCCGGACATCAAGGAGCTTCAGCAATGAAAATATTCTGCCCAAATATAAAATTATTTGGGTTACAACAATGATTTTAGCCTCTGATGGAGCAGCTTCGATATTGATTCAAATTGCCAATGCAGAAATTAAAAAGTATTGAAATTGCCTAGATTGAGAGTTGTATTGAGTACAAATTTGCTGTATCCATTTGATATGCATAGAGAGAGAGAAAGTATGGGGCTGATAGAGGTAAACAGAGATTGCAGGTTTGACAGGTATACACGCACAAGTGCATAGAGTTGTAGTAAACAGAGGTATGCAGGACAGTTGCACGACAGCAACAGAAAGGACAAAACCAACAAGCCTAGGGCTGAGCGAAGTTTATGTATTGAAACTGAAAATGTAAATGTTTAATTGTTTTTATATTGTTTGTGATGCAAAGGCAAGTATCCTAAGGAAAAGAAAAATCCCACTGTAACATGGAAACTTGCACATATTGTTATATTTTTAAAATGAGTTGGACAAAGGAATGAGAAGACAGAAGCCAAAAAGTCATGGCTATTCACTCCAAATTCCTTGTGGAATACAAACAGTCATGTGATGAACTCTATATATAATATCAACTTGATATGCATAGAGAGGTTAGAGAGAGTAAGGATAGAGAATGCAAAGTATAGAAGATTGAGGCAGAGAAGATAAGGAAGAGAAGAGCAGAAAGAGATGCTACAAAATAGAGATGATATCTAAGGTAAATCAGCAAACATTTCTTTTGATAAATTGAGGAAGTTGGAGCTTCCCTATCAAGTTGAAGCTTGATAGCTGTCAGTTGTAGCTGACTGAGGTTGGAGCCTCCTGTAGGTTGGTGCCTGCAGAAAATTGATGGGAGTTGGAGCTTCCTTGCAAGTTGTAGCTTGCAGAATTGAGGATAGAGCCTCCTGTAGGTTGGTGCCTGCAAAAAATAGTGGTGAGAGGGAGTTGGAGCTTGCCTTTGCATCACAACAATAATAAGATGTGGTTTTCTCCCTTTATGGGTTTCCACTTATATCTGTTGTCTCTATCTGTGTTGCCTGTGTGTTGAGATGATTTACCAAATCTGTTTAATGTTTTCTGCTCTCATAATAAGTTTGATGTGACATTAATTTAATACTTGCTACAACATATTAAGATTGTTCATATACTAAGGTTGGTTATAAAAGTAAGCTGTAAATAAGATGATGAAAATTTTAAAAAGCTCATGTATGTGTTAAACTGATTCACCCCCCCCCCCCTCCTCTCATTTTAACTAAGAATTATACAATTGGTATCAGAGCCGGTTCCTTTTATACCAGTTTAACCACTGAAAGGAGATCCTAGGCCTCCAAGATGGCTAGTCAAGAATGAAGCTCAACCAATAAAGCCCCTTTCTTCACTGGTGCTAATTATGCCTTCTGGAAAATCAGAATGAGAGCATACATAATGTCTCTAGGAATAGAGGTATGGGCTGCTGTAGAATTTGGATATGCCCCAAAGGCAACTGACCCAGAAAGAGAAGCTAAACAAGAATTTGTAGCAAATGCAAAGGCCATGAATGCAATCTTAAGTGGACTTTGTGAGGTTGAATTTATCAAAATAATGCATAGTAAGACTGCTAAAGATATGTGGGACACTCTAGAGAATATCCATGAGGGAAATAAAAAGGTAAAGACTGCCAAACTTCAAGTATATAGAGCCCAGTTTGAAAATTTAAAAATGAATGATGATGAAGATGTTGGCAGCTTCTTCTTAAGAGTTGCATAAATTGTTAACAATATGAAAGCTCTTGGAGAAACCATACCAGAAAGTATAATTGTGCAAAATATTCTAAGATCTCTTCCATCCAGGTTTAATCCCAAGGTGTCTGCAATAGAAGAAACAACTGATTGGGAGACCTTGACTATGAACCAGTTACTTGGAAATCTAACAGCCTATGTGATGAGACTCCCACAGAAGAAGCCAAGTACGAGGGAGGCAGCTTTTAAAACTGAAAAGAAGAAAGAAGAAAAGGAAGATACATGTTCTTCCTCTGATGAAGAAGAGGCTAAATTTGTTAAGAAACTGGATAGAGGCTCAGGTAAATACAAAGGTAAACTTCCTTTCAAATGCTTTAAATGTGGAAGAGTTGGACACTATGTTGCTAAGTGTCCTCACAAGAAAGTAAAGAATCAGGCTCAAGAATCAGGGAAAAATACATCAAAGAACTGGCAGAAAGGAAAGAAATTTAGTAGAAAATCCTTCTATGCTCAACAAGACAACAGTGCATCCGAAGACTCTGATGAACCCTCAAGTGAAGAAGGAACCTCTGAATTTTTATTGATGGCCATAGAAGAACTTGAAGGACTCCTGCTAGAAGATGAAGAAGAAGAAGGTGAAGTCGACCTTGAGGGGGAGATAAGAAGTGCCCTGGAGGAGATTGACAGACTCAAACTGAAATGCAGAAAACAAAAGGACATCCTCCTCATGTATGTAAGAGAAGAGAAAAATTCAGAAGTCCTCATGCAGCTGAAGGTAGAGCTTGAAGAAGCCAAGAAGATAGAAGACATGTTACTTCAGCCAATCAAGGAGAAAACTTAGGAACAAGAGAAGTTGGAAGAAGAAGTAGTATGTCTGAGGAAGAAATTAGAAAATTCTTAGAGGAAAGTGTCTAAAAATTCCTCTCAAACAACAAGCTCTAGTGAGTTGAACGAAATTCTGGATGCTCAAAGATCTCCTCTTATAAAAACTGGACTAGGCTATGAAGGAGAATCAAGTAAAAGAAAAGAAAAGGAAAACAAAAATATTATTTTTGTAAAGCAGAAAAGGCTGATGAAGCAGCTCAAACAATTCCTACAAAAGAAGAAACATGTAATGAGGAAGACAGGGATCAGAAGAAACCTCTAGTAACAAAGAATGCAATAAATAATAAGACAACAGAAAAAGGATCATATACCCCTGAGTATGTCAAATTTGGAAGCCATCAAAGGAGATTCTTCCCTCCTATGAAGAATGCCACCTGTTATGTCTGCCACAAGCTGGGACACATTGCTACATATTGTCATGCAAGGAGGAGTAATTCAAACCAGCAAAAGATGCAAACAATGAAGAGACTGTCTCAAGCAAACAAATGGAGAAGACAACCTTACATCAGGTATGCATATAGTTTCTATGGTTACTATTTTTATTGTAAGGAATTTGGCCATAAAATCATTGAGTGTAGAAAGTATGGACAAAGATTGATGTTCAACACCTCAAGGAGGTTTATGAATCAAATAAATTTTGTTCATACTCACAATTCTGCAAAAATTATGATCAAATGTTGTGTATGCAATCAAGTTGGACATATGCCTTCCAAATGTCCTCTCAGAAGATGTAGTTCATCATCTCACAAAAGATACCAAACAAAAGGATGCTTCCAGTGGATAAAGAAGGTGAATAAATGTGACTTGGCTCTAACTACTCAAGACCTGAAAAGCCAGTGGTACTTGGACAGTGGTTGCTCAAAACACATGACTGGAGACAGAAGCAAGTTTATAACTCTTGATGAAAATAAATCTGGCAATGTTACTTTTGGCAATGATAAATTAGGAAAAATAAAAGGAAAAGGCTCAGTTAGCCTAGACAATGTCAGAGGAAAGGCCCAATATGTACTATTTGTAGATGGGCTGAAAGCAAATTTGCTGAGTGTCAGTCAAATGTGTGATAAAGGCTGTGAAGTTCTTTTTAGAGCACAAGATTGTGAAGTCAGATCAAGCACCACAGGTAAGACTCTGCTCAAAGGAGTTCGAACAGAGAGTAATGTTTACATTGTGAAAGAGGAAGATGAAGCATGTCATCTTAGCAAACTTGAGGAGTCATGGTTATGGCATAAAAGGTTAGGACATCTCAGCTTCGATCACATCATCAGACTAAGCAAGAAGAAAGCTTTCAGAGACATGTCAGAAATAAAAAGGCCTTCTAATACCATATGCAAATCTTGTCAATTGGGCAAACAGACCCGTACATCATTTAAGGCCAAAGATGAGTTATCAACAAGAAGACCTCTCCAACTTGTGCACATGGACCTGTGTGGACCTGCAAGAACTAAAACTCCAAGTGGAGAATCCTACTTCATGCTGATAATAGATGACTTCTCCAGAATGACATGGGTTGCATTTCTCAAGAATAAATCGAAAGCTCTAGAAAAATTTAAGATATTCAAAGCATTAGCAGAAAATAAAAAAGGATTCAAGCTAAAATGCATCAGATCAGACAGAGGAGGTGAATTCACAGATTATGACTTTGCTGACCTATGCAATGAACATGGGATAAAGCAACAATTTACTATTGCAGGAACACCTCAGCAAAATGGAGTAGCAGAGAGACA